>JAPXFY010000031.1:43157584-43165084 GCA_030674185.1 Monoplex corrugatus
TAACAGTTGAAAAATAACACATTACTGACTTAACAGTTGAAAAATAACACATTACTGACTTAACAGTTGAAAAATAACATATTTCTGACTTACCATTGATAAACAACACGTCACTAACTTACGGTTGAACCATAACACGTCACTGACTTACCGTTGAGAAATAACACGCCATTCACTTACCGGTGAAAAATATGACGTCATTCACTTACCATTGAAAAATGAAACGTCATTTACCTACCGTTGAAAAATACCACGTCAGTGCTTGATTGTTGAAAAATAACAGGTCAGTGATTTACCGTTGAAAAATAAAACATCATTGACTTAATGTTGAAAAACGAAACATCATTGATTTGCCATTGAAAAATAAAACATAGATTTAACCACTGAAAAATAAAACGTCATTGACTTACCGTTGAAAAATGATACGTCATACACTTACCGTTATAAAATAAATCGTCATTGACTTACCGTTGAAAAATAATACGTCATACACTTACCGTTATAAAATAAAACGTCATTGACTTACCGTTGAAAAATGATACGTCATACACTTACCATTATAAAATAAAACGTCATTGACTTACCGTTGAAAAATAATACGTCATACACTTACCGTTATAAAATAAAACGTCATTGACTTACCGTTGCAAAATAGTACGTCATACACTTACCGTTATAAAATAAAACGTCATTGACTTGCCGTTGAAAACTAAAACGTCATTGACTTTGCCATTAATCTCTCTGTCATCCTATTTCTTGTCTTTCCCGTCCTCAGAACTGTTCCGTTTTGACGTGACGGATCGTGTGTGTGTTTCAGGGTTCGACATCGATCCTGTCTGCAATGGAGTCGGCTGAACTGTCGGTACGTGTGGATATTGTTTGTCGTCTGTCAGACCATTCTGTTTATGAATAAGGATAAAGTTCAGACAGACAGACAGACAGAGAGAGAGAGAGAGAGGAGAGAGAGAGAGAGAGAGAGAGAGAGAGAGAGAGAGAGAGAGAGAAAGAGAAGAGAGAGAGAGAAAGAGAGAGAGAAAGAGAGAGAAAGAGAAAGAGAAAGAGAGTTGAGCATACATTCAGTTTGTATTTTCTGGCACGAAGAAAGATGTATAGATAGACAGACAGACACACCGACACACAGACAGAGATAGATAGATAAAGGATAGATAGATAGAGATAAAGAAAGAGAGAGAGAGAGATAGGGTTGGACATACATTCAGTTTGTATTTTCTGGCACGGAGAAAGATACATAGACAGACAGACAGACAGACAGACAGACAGACAGATAGATAGATAGATAGATAGATAGACAGACAGACATTAGTAGATAGATAGACAGATAGATAGATAGATAGATAGGTAGATAGATAGATAGATAGACAGACAGATAGATAGATAGGTAGATAGATAGAGAGTGTATTTCACAAATATAAAAAGTAGAAAAAAAAAAGCAAAAAACTGTGTAAAAGCCAGTTTTCAAACACGATACTGCTAATCTCCATATATGCCTGAAACTAACAATACAGAAGAACCATATCAATAAACCAGTAAAACGAAATCAAAAACCAGCATTGGCTGTCATTTGAGGAAGATTAAAAGAAAGACGCAGGCGACAAAATAATCAGACAGGACGGAGAAGCAGATAGCGACACCAAGAGCCGTCTCAGCACGACCAGAAACACCTTCACAATGAAGAGGAACGTGTGGAAGTCCCCCCACCCCCCCACCTAGTATAGCAACAACAGACTGTGACTGGGTCCTTTTTATCCTGTTTTATTGCTCAGAATGCCAGACAATGACAGAAAGTGACCCTAGTAACTATCAGTCTTCCATACAAAGAACTTCCAAAGAATCATACAATTGATTTAGAACTTCCAAAGAATCATACAATTGATTGAGAACTTCCAAAGAATCGTACAATCAATTTAGAACTTCCAAAGAATCGTACAGTCAATTTAGAACTTCCAAAGAATCGTACAGTCAATTTAGAACTTCCAAAGATCGTACATGTCTCCATAGCAAGCTATCAGCTTTCCACACAATGAACTTCCAAAGAATCATACAGGTCTGATATGGGTCTTCGTGTGATGACCAGTCCTGGAGGCACGTGTTCTTCCACAGGTGCTGTATAGGAAAGGATCCTGCGGCCTTGGGTTCTGCTTTCGCCGGTCCCTCTTCTGTTGAATGCGGCTGTCGTGTGCTGTTTTAATGTGACTGTGCCCTGTGTGCACCGCTGTCTGTGTTGCGGGCAATGTCTTCCATATAGGTGAACTGCAGCGTCTTCCATTGTCTCATGGCCATGTGTCTTTCCACATAGCGTTGGCGACCATGGCACTCCACACGCTCATCATCATCATGTGCCTTGCCACATGGCGTTATCATCATCATCATCATGTTCTTTGCCACATGGCGTTATCATCATCATCATCATGTGCTTTGCCACATGGCGTTATCATCATCATCATCATGTGCCTTGCACATGGCGTTATCATCATCATCATCATGTTCTTTGCCGCATGGCGTTATCATCATCATCATCATTCATTGCTTGCCCATGGCGTTATCATCATCATCATCATGTGCCTTGCCACATGGCGTTATCATCATCATCATCATGTGCCTTGCCACATGGCGTTATCATCATCATCATCATGTGCTTTGCCACATGGCGTTATCATCATCATCATCATGTGCCTTGCCGCATGGCGTTATCATCATCATCATCATGTGCCTTGCCCATGGCGTTATCATCATCATCATCATGTGCCTTGCCACATGGCGTTATCATCATCATCATCATGTGCCTTGCCACATGGCGTTATCATTTATCATCATCATGTGCCTTGCCACATGGCGTTATCATCATCATATCATGTGCCTTGCCACATGGCGTTATCATCATCATCATCATCATGTGCCTTGCCACATGGCGTTCATCTCATCATCATCATCATCTCATCATGTGCCTTGCCACATGGCGTTATCATCATATCATCATCATGTGCCTTGCCACATGGCGTTATCATCATCATCATCATGTGCCTTGCCACATGGCGTTATCATCATCATCATCATCATGTGCCTTGCCGCATGGCGTTATCATCATCATCATCATGTGCCTTGCCACATGGCGTTATCATCATCATCATCATGTGCCTTGCCCATGGCGTTTATCATCATCATCATCATGTGCCTTGCCACATGGCGTTATCATCATCATCATCATCATGTGCCTTGCCACATGGCGATCATCATCATCATCATCATCATGTGCCTTGCCACATGGCGTTATCATCATCATCATCATGTGCCTTGCCACATGGCGTTATCATCATCATCATCATGTGCCTTGCCCATGGCGTTATCATCATCATCATTTATGTGCCTTGCCACATGGCGTTATCATCATTCTCATCATCATCATGTGCCTTGCCACATGGCGTTATCATCATCATCATCATGTGGCCTTGCCGCATGGCGTTATCATCATCATCATCATGTGCCTTGCCACATGGCGTTATCTATCATCATCATCATGTGCCTTGCCACATGGCGTTATCATCATCATCATCATGTGCCTTGCCACATGGCGTTATCATCATCATCATCATGTGCCTTGCCACATGGCGTTATCATCATCATCATCATGTGCCTTGCCACATGGCGTTATCATCATCATCATCATGTGCCTTGCCACATGGCGTTATCATCATCATCATCATGTGCCTTGCCACATGGCGTTATTCATCATCATCATCATGTGCCTTGCCACATGGCGTTTCACATGGCGTTATCATCATCCATACATGTGCCTTGCACATGGCGTTATCATCATCATCATGTGCCTTGCAACATGGCGTTATCATCTTCATCATCATGTGCCTTGCAATGGCGTTTATCAATCATCATGTGCCTTGCCACATGGCGTTATCATCTCATCATCATGTGCCTTGCCACATGGCGTTTCATCATCATCATCATCATGTGCCTTGCCACATGGCGTTATATCATCATCATCATGTGCCTTGCCCATGGCGTTACATCATCATCATCTCATCATCATCTATCGTGCCTTGCCAATGGCGTTATCATCATCATCATCATGTGCCTTGCCATGGCGTTATCATCATCTCTATGTCTTGACATGCGTATCATCTATCATCATGTGCCTTGCCCATGGCGTTATCATCATCATATCATGGCTGCAATGGCGTTTCATCTCATCATCTGTGCCTTGCCACATGGCGTTATCATCATCATCATCATCTGTGCCTTGCCATGGGTTATCATCATCATCTCATCATGTGCCTTGCCATGGCGTTTTATCCATCATCATGTGCTTGCACTGGCGTTATTCTCATCATCATGTGCCTTGCACATGGCGTTTATCATCATCTCATGCCTTGCCCATGGCGTTATATCCTCATATGTGCCTTGCCACATGGCGTTATCACTCATCATCATTGTGCCTTGCACATGGCGTTATCTCATCATCATCATGTGCCTTGCCACATGGCGTTATTCATCATCATCATATGTGCCTTGCACATGCGTTTATATCTCTCATGTGCCTTGCACATGGCGTTATCATCATATCATCATCTGTGCTTGCACATGGCGTTATCATCATCATCATATGTGCCTTGCCACATGCGTTATTATCATCATCATCATGTGCCTTGCCCATGGCGTTTATCAATCATATCATGTGCCTTGCCCATGGGTTTTCATCTCATCATGTGCTTGCCTGGCGTTTCTCATCATCATGTGCCTTGCACATGGCGTTATCTCATCTCATCATGTGCTTGACATGGCGTTATCATCATCATTCATGTGCCTTGCACATGGGTTATCTCTCATCATATGTGCTTGCACATGGCGTTATCATCATCATTGTGCTGCCTGGCGTTATCATCTTCATCATATGTGCCTTGCACATGGCGTATCTCATCTACATTGTGCCTTCACATGGCGTTATCATCATCATCTCATGTGCCTTGCACTGGCGTTTCTCTCATCATCATGTGCTTTGCACATGCGTTTCATCATCATCCATATGTGCCTTGCACATGGCGTTATCTATCATTCATGTGCCTTGCCACATGGCGTTATCATCATCATCTCATGTGCCTTGCAATGGGTTATCATCATCTCATCATGTGCTTGCCCATGGCGTTTCATATCATATCATGTGCTTGCCTGGCGTTATCTATCATCATGTGCCTTGCCACATGGCGTTATCATCTCATCATCTGTGCTTGCACATGGCGTTTCTCATCATCATCATGTGCCTTGCCACATGGGTATCATCTCATCATGTGCTTGCACATGGCGTTTATCTCATATCATGTGCCTTGCCCATGGCGTTATCATCTCATCATATGTGCTTGCCACATGGCGTTATTATCATATCATTGTGCCTTGCCATGGCGTTTCATCTCATCATCATATGTGCTTGCCATGCGTTATCTCATCATCATTGTGCCTTGCACATGGCGTTTCATATCATCATTATCATGTGCTTGCACATGGCGTTATCATATCAATCATCATTCTCATTATCCAATCATGTGCCTTGCCACTGGCGTTTCTAATATCATGTGCCTTGCCATGGCGTTATCTTCATCATCATGTGCTTGCCATGGCGTTATCTATCATCATCATGTGCCTTGCACATGGCGTTTCATCATCATCATCATGTGCCTTGCCCATGGCGTTATCATCATCTCATCATCATCATGTGCCTTGCCACATGGCGTTATCATCATCATCATCATGTGCCTTGCCACATGGCGTTATCATCATCATCATCATGTGCCTTGCCCATGGCGTTACTCATCATCATCATCATGTGCCTTGCACATGGCGTTATCATCATTCATCACATGTGCCTTGCACATGGCGTTATATCATCATCATCATGTGCCTTGCCCATGGCGTTATCATCATCTTCATCATCATGTGCCTTGCACATGGCGTTATCTCATCTCATATCATCTGTGCCTTGCCCATGGCGTTATCATCTCATCATCATGTGCCTTGCCACATGGCGTTATCATCATCATCATCATGTGCCTTGCACATGGCGTTATCATCATCATCATCATGTGCCTTGCCCATGGCGTTATCATCATCATCATCATGTGCCTTGCCACATGGCGTTATCATCATCATCATCATTGTGCTTGCCACATGGCGTTATCATCTCATCATCATGTGCCTTGCCACATGGCGTTATCATCATCATCATCATGTGCCTTGCACATGGCGTTATCTTCTCATCATATCATGTGCCTTGCCCATGGCGTTATCATCATCATCATCATGTGCCTTGCCACATGGCGTTATCATCATCATCATCATGTGCCTTGCCACATGGCGTTTTATCATCATCATGTGCTTGCAATGGCGTTATCATCATCATCATCATGTGCCTTGCCACATGGGTTATCCATCATCATGCAGTGCCTCACATGGCGTTATCATCATCATCTATCATGTCCTTGCCACATGGCGTTTCATCATCATATCATCATGTGCCTGCACATGGCTTCCATCATCATCTGTCTTGCACATGCGTTATCATCTCATCATGTGCCTTGCACATGGCTTTCATCATCATCATCATCTGTGCCTTGCCACATGGCGTTATCATCTATCATCATCATCATGTGCCTTGCCCATGGCGTTATCATCATCATTCATCATCATGTGCCTTGCACATGGCGTTATCATCATCATCATCATGTGCCTTGCCACATGGCGTTATCATCATCATCATATGTGCCTTGCCACATGGCGTTATCATCATCATCATATGTGCTTGCCACATGGCTTATCATCATCTCTCATATCATGTGCCTTGCCACATGGCGTTATCATCATCATTCATCATGTGCTTGCACATGGCGTTATCATCATCATCATCATCATGTGCCTTGCCACATGGCGTTATCATCATCATCTATCATGTGCCTGCGCATGGCGTTATCATCATCATCATCATGGCTTGCCACTGGCGTTATCATCATCATCATCATGTGCCTTGCCACATGGCGTTATCTCACATGGCGTTATCATCATCATCATCATCATGTGCCTTGCCGCATGGCGTCGGCGATGATGGACCTCCAGACAAATTATCTTTTATGGCTGCAAGTAGATCTATTACCGTTTTTGCTCACCCATTCTGAAGAACTGTCCAGTGTTTTCTCCCTGGGTCTACCTGGTGTTTTTTCCCTCCAGCTTTCCTGTTGTGACTAGGTGCTGCTCGAATTTCTCTTGTCTCATAACATGTCCTATAAATGTTGCTTGCTTTTTCTAATCTTCTTCATTGATGTTTTTGTTGTTGTTTTCTTTGCTTCTATGGAACTGTTAACATTCTTCTTGGAAACTCCATTTCAGTTGCTTCGATCTCAAAGAGATAGATAGATAGACAGAAAGACAGACAGACAGACAGACAGACAGACAGACAGATAGATAGATAATAGATAACGTAGA
>JAPXFY010000031.1:43167584-43172584 GCA_030674185.1 Monoplex corrugatus
GGCTGGTGTCGTCTGTTGGCTGGCTGGCTGCTGGTGTCGTCTGTGGCTGGCTGCTGCTGTCTGGTGGCTGGCTGGCTGGCTGCTGTATGTGTGTGTATCCACTGTGGGGATGCCGGGGGCTCTTTCAGTATAAATCGTATCCACACCTTCTGGAAATTCTGTGCTAGAAATTTCCTCTTTTCTGTCACTCTCTTTGTTTCTGCCTTGTTCCTTTGTTTTCTGTCATTTCTTCTCTTTGTTTCTTCCTTCCTCCTTTGCTTTCTGCCATCTCTTACTATCATTTTCTGTCTTGCTGGTCCATATCTGTTCTATTAAGCCTTACATACTTTCTCTTACGATTGATAATATATATGTAATATCTGTATTGACTGCATGTTTGGCTGTAAGGAAATGTGCTGTGCAGGAGCAGTTTTAGGTAATGTAGGCCATTTTATGTGTGCTTTGGTGTCCTTGGTTATGTTCACATTCGTAATCAGGTTTGTTTTTGAAATAGTTGTGTTCACATTTGTATTCAAATTTGTTTTCTGAAATCCTCAGGTGATGTATTGGACAGAATGGTCAACGCAAATGGCATATTCTTGGATTATGTGCGCGCATGCATTGATGTGTGTACTGCATTTTCTTTTCCTTTTTTTTTTGTTTTCAACCAAACGATGTGTACGTTTTGAAATGGTTATAGCCCTGATATGGCTCTGTGCAGTCGGCTGGGCTTTTAGCAGTAAGAATAAGAATGTGTGTAGAAAAGGTTATGAATGTTTCTTGTACAGCGCTATTCTCCATTGGACTCAATGCGTGCTACGCATAATTAAACTTTTAGTGGGGAAGGGAGAACTCAAGCTGTCAGGCGAGCTGACCACACAGTCCACTGTGTTGTTGTACAGTCTGTATCTTTGGTGGGTGTGCATGTACGGTGTTATCATATTTCTTGAAGTCCTGGGATCTGACGTGACTTACTGGATACTTAACTTGTATATTCCACGTTATGTACGTGGATACAATCATAAGGGGATTAGGCACTAGCAGTCCCCCCGTGTAATGCCGGGGGCTCTTACAGTATAAACAGTATCCCCATCTTCTGGAAAATCTGTATTAGACATTTCCTCTTTTCTGTCACTCTCTTTGTTTGTGCCTTATTCTTTTGCTTTCTGTCATTTCTTCCTATCATTTTCTGCCTTGCTCCATTCACCTGTATGTGTTCGGTAAAGTCTTATGTATTTTTTTCTTAGGATTGATAATTGGATGCATGTATAAAATGCATTTGGCTCTCGGGAGATGAGATATGCTGAAGCAATTTTAGGTGATTTAGGCCTGTTCTTATGAATGTTTTATTGTCATTATCTTTCAATTTGTATTCAGGTTTGTTTTTAAAATCCCCTGTACGATAAATTGTCCTTAGATTATGTTCGCGAATGCATTGATACGTGTACTTAATTTTGTTTTCATTATTTGTTCTGTTGAAGTTTTGTATGTTTTGAAGCGGTTATAGCCTTGATATGGCTCTACACAGTCGGCTGGGCTTCAAACAACAATAACAATAACAATAACAATAACAAGGGTGTTTTCTTGTTTCCCTGGGATCTGATGTGGCTTACTATATATTTAACTTGTATGTTTGATGTTCTGTACGTTATTGTTATTGTTATTGTTGTTTAAAGCCCAGCCGACTGCGTAGAGCCATATCAGGGCTATAACCATTTCAAAACATATACAATACTTCGACAGGGGGGGGAAAAAAAGAAAAGAAAATTAAGTACTCATATCAATGCATTCGCGCACATAATCTAGGGAGGTGCCCTGGCGTTGACCACTCCGTCCAATTCATCACACAGGGAATTTAAAAAACATACCCGAATACAAATTTAAACATAACTAAGGACACTAAAACGAACAGAAACAGGCCTAAACTACGTAATATTGCTACAGCATATCTCGTTTCCCTAGAGCCAAAAATGCACTTAATACATGTACCCAATTATCAATCATAAGAGATAAATATGTAAGACTTTATAGAACACATACAGGTGAATGAACCAGCAAGGCAGAAAATGATAGGAAGAAATGACAGAAAGCAAAGGAACAAGGCAGAAACGAAGAGAGTGAGAGAAAAGAGGAAATTTCTAGCACGGAATTTCGAATAGGTGGGAATACTATTTATACTGAAAGAGCCCCCGGTATCCCCACAGGTGGTGGTGGTGGTGGTGGTGGTGGTGGTGGTGGTGGTGGAGGTTCTGTACGTGGATATGATCAGAAGGGGTTCAGGCACTGGCAGGTCTGCACACATGTTGACCTGGGAGACAGGAAACATCTCCACCCTTCACCCACTTTGTTGACAGGTCTGGGCGGATCGAACGTTGCCAGCGTGAAGGGTTTTGTGGAGGGTTAGGCTGCTGGACCATAGAAACTCACGCCTCACGTCTCACACCTCATGCTTCATGCCTCACGCGTGAATAGTAAAATGAACAGACGAGGTGTACCTTGCTCGGGGCCATACAACTCCACTCACGCTTCACGCTTCATGGTTCACGGTTTATACGTGAGCGGAGAAGTGGGACTGTCCACTTTTTTTCGATGCGTGAAGTTGAAGTTCCTGGTTACCATTGGCCATTCAATTCTCCTCACATGCAGAATGGATGACTACATTGAAAACTTGATCGAGTTGGTCCGGGCTAGGCCCCTCCTCTGGAATCCACGTGTGCCTGACTACAAGGACAAAGATAAAACAAACAAACAAACAAACAAACAAACAAACAAACAAACACAAGTTTTGGGAAGACTTGGCAAAGATTCTGAACGAACTCAAAGTGAAGGAGATGATGGAATGTACGGTGGAATTCTCCTCGTGATTCTCTAAGGAAGAAATGTTCTTGGCACCATATGCTTTATCTTTTTCGCTTCCTCCTCCTGAGCACGAGCAAAATCAGGACTTCTTCGTCAGAAGAATCCATCTTCGGAAAAAGAAACAAACCGTGAACATTGTCTGTGACCAACTGAACAAACAACAAACAACAAACAACAAACAACAAACAGAACTGTATTCTGGCACCGTCAACACAAAACAGACGCGTGAGCAGTGAGACGTGAGCTCCTGTGGCCCAGTGCATGAAATGTGAGGCGTGAAGCATGAGGCGTGAGGCGTGAGCTCCTGTGGCCCAGTGCATGAAATGTGAGGCGTGAAGCATGAGGCGTGAGGCGTGAGGCATGAAGCATGAGGCGTGAGGCATGAAGCATGAGGCGTGAGACGTGAGGCATAAGTTTCTATGGCCCAGAAGCCTTAGGGAATTCTGCCAAATAATAGCCAGCAGATCTGGGTAGAACGAGAGCGATGAATCACTCTGGAATCAACCCCAACCCTTTGACTCCCTCACCCTATCCACTGGCATCGTGCATCGTCATCAGTTATAGCAAAGCAACATTTTAACCCTTTGGCTCCCTCACCCTATCCACTGGCATCGTGCATCGTCATCAGTTATAGCAAAGCAAAATTTTAACCCTTTGGCTCCCTCACCCTGTCCACTAGCATCATGCATCGTCATCATTGATAACAAATCAGAAACTTAACCCTTTGGCTCCCTCACCCTATCCGCTAGCATCATGCATCGTCCGTCATCAATGATAGCAAAGCAAAAACTTAACCCTTTGACTCCCTTACCCTATCCACTGGCGTCCTGCATCGTCATCAGTGATAGCAAAGCAAATACTTAACCCTTTGACTCCCTCACTGACATCCTGCATCGTCATCAATGATATCAAACCAAAAACTTAACCCTTTGACTCCCTCACAACATCTTGCATCGTCATCAATGATAGCAAAGAAACATAACCTTTGACTCCCTCACCTATCCACTAGTACCCTGTCATCGTCGTCAGTGATATCAGAACAAAAACTTAACCATTTGGTTCCCTCATGCTGTCCACTTGCTTCCTGCAGGAAGCTGGTGGATACGGTGAGGGAGTCAAAGGGTTTTGGAAGCTGGTGGATAGGATGAGGGTGTCAGGGTTTTTGCAGGTGGTGGATAGGGTGCGGGAGTCAAAGGGATGAATAATTTCTGAAGTCAAAACTCGGTTTTCTTCGTTTCTAATTGTGTCTCTTTTGGTCTCGACTCGCAGCCTGTCCCTCTAAATGTCACAGGAGACACGGAAAATTGACCATTCCGTCCACCTGCACCATGTTGAGATCATTTCATTTTATTTCACAAAGCGGTTGGACCAGTCCGCATCGATCTCTCCTGATTGAAGTGATGGCTGCTTCATTGCCGAGTCCATCGACCCGTCCACTCCTCTTCCCACCTACCCTTCGTTGCACTCGGAACAGAGTTGCGTGACGTTACAACAGCACGTGAAACCCGTGTGTCGATAAACAGCTAGTCCAGTCTCACCAGTTCTGTGCCCCAGGGGAGAAGGGGGGAGGGGGGGGGGGGGGGGGGGAGTGTAGGGGTAGGGCGTGAGTGGCACCGTGGTCGTCAGGTGCAGCCTGTTTCCAGAACTACCCTTTGTATAAACAGAGCCCTTGCAGGGACATGAGCTTTCTTCTTGCGCGCACAAACACATGCACGCACTCGCGCACATGCTTACTGCACCAGTGCGTGCACGCACGTACACATGCTGTAAGAGACACGCACACATGCACGCAAACGTGAAAAGTCGCAAGCGTGCATGCTGATACTGTTATGCACGTATGCACACTGAAGTCTTACAAACTTGCACGAACTTACACGCAAGCGCCCACATAACATGCATGCATACACACATGCGCATACACACACGTGTACATATGTACGCCCACACACACACACACACACACACACACACACACACACACACACACACACACGCACACGCCTACACACACACACACACACACACACACACACACACACACACACACACACACACACACACACACACTTTGAAAGAGAGAGAGAGAGACTCAGCGGACGAGAGTTTAGGAAGAGTCTTTACTTTCTCAAACCATTATTGACAAATATAAACTGTGTACTTTT
>JAPXFY010000031.1:43175084-43185084 GCA_030674185.1 Monoplex corrugatus
CCCAGGCTCGAGGGACCGTCAGACCATTGCTGGCAGATTTGGGTAGAGCACATATGGAATTGCTCGAGTTTGATGAATATCTCGTGAACAAATTTCCAAACTTCGGGGACTTTCCATTTCGTAGGCAGGCATTTCAGATATTAACCCCCCCTCCCTCCTTCCTTCACATAGCACTTGGCAAATCTTAGGCATTATAATATAATTCTGAATGAAAGTCGTCAGTCGTTATAGCGTCGTGACTATTGTACTACATTCTGTGGTCCTTTAGGTCCCGATCTTTTGGTCACCTCAAATATGGGTTTTCTATGTCACTTCTGTACCTGAGATAAAGTTAGATTGTGATATTTGGTGTCAGTGGTTCATGGTGATTGTGATATTTGGTGTCAGTGGTTCATGGTATTTGTGATATTTGGTGTCAGTGGTTCATGGTGATTGTGATATTTGGTGTCAGTGGTTCATGGTGATTGTGATATTTGGTGTCAGTGGTTCATGGTGTTTGTGATATTTGGTGTCAGTGGTTCATGGTGATTGTGATATTTGGTGTCAGTGGTTCATGGTGATTGTGATATTTGGTGTCAGTGGTTCATGGTGATTGTGATATTTGGTGTCAGTGGTTCATGGTGTTTGTGATATTTGGTGTCAGTGGTTCATGGTGAATGTGATATTTGGTGTCAGTGGTTCATGGTGTTTGTGATATTTGGTGTCAGTGGTTCATGGTGTTTGTGATATTTGGTGTCAGTGGTTCATGGTGTTTGTGATATTTGGTGTGAGTGGTTCATGGTGATTGTGATATTTGGTGTGAGTGGTTCATGGTGATTGTGATATTTGTGTCAGTGGTTCATGGTGTTTGTGATATTTGGTGTCAGTGGTTCGTGATGTTTGTGATATTTGGTGTCAGTGGTTCGTGGTGTTGTCGTTGGAGGCGTTGGGGTGGGCGTTGTGATGGTGGCATTTCTGGAAGGGGAGGACATCTCACTTGGTCTGACCCCATCACTGAACAGTTACTGTCGTTATTTAGGGTCCTTCTGGAAATTCGGTGCTAGAAATTTCCTCTTCTCTGTCACTGTCTTTATTTCTTTCTTGCTCCTTTGCTTTCTGTCATTTCTTCCTATCATTTTCTGCCTTGCTGATCCATTCACTTGTATGTGTTCAATAAAGTCTTATATACTTTCTCTTAGGATCAATAATTGGGTACATATGTTAAATGCATTTTTGGCTGCAGGGAAATGAAATATGCGTAAGATATTTTAGGTAATTTAGGCCTGTTTGTATATATGTTTTATTGTCCTTAGTTATGTTTAAATTTGTATTCAGGTATGTTTTCTAAATCCCCTGTGCGATAAACTGGACGGAGTGGTAAACTCCAGGGGCATCTCCTTAGATTATGTGCGTGAATACATTGATATGTGAACTTAATTTTCTGTTCCTTTTTTTCCTTTTTTTTTCTTTCTTTGAAGTACTGTGTCTGTGTGTGTTTTGAAATGGTTATAGCTCTGATATGGCTCTACGCAGTCGGCTGGGCTTTAAACAACATTAAGAATAAGAATAAGAAAAAGCCAGTCTTTTGCTGGATGTGCTCCAAACACACTTCACATGTACAGTCTGCTATAGCACGCCTCTGAGTTGTGACAGAATGCTGAGCACGCACACAACTACCAAACGCCCAAAAGCTAAAGGTGAATGGAAAGGTTGTCTCATAAGGTCGATGGGGAACGCAACATTATTGGAAATGACCTTGGGAATTCTTCAGGACAGCTATATGAGAGACGTACTGTTTTGTTTCTCTCGCTGATTTGCTTTTTTCTAACCGTTAACAGTGTAGGTATCCTAACAACACAACACAATACCTCATGCCATTTTACCGTCTGGAACATCACATAAAAGTGAACAGATTCACAACGCTATGCACTACAACACTATGTAACACCAACACAACACAACACAACACAATACCTCATGACATTTTACCGTCTGGAACATCACATAAAAGTGAACAGATTCACAACGCTATGCACTACAACACTATGTAACACAACACAACACAACACAACACAATACCTCATGACATTTTACTGACTGGAACATCACATAGAAGTGACAGATTCACAACACTATGCACTACAACACTATGTAACACAGCACAACACAACACAACACAATACCTCATGACATTTTACCGTCTGGAACATCACATAAAAGTGAACAGATTCACAACACTATGCACTACAACACTATGTAACACAGCCACAACACAACACAAACACAACACAATACCTCATGCCATTTTACCGTCTGGAACATCACATAGAAGTGAACAGATTCACAACACTATGCACTACAACACTATGTAACACAGCACAACACAACACAACACAACACATACCTCATGACATTTTACCGTCTGGAACATCACATAAAAGTGAACAGATTCACAACGCTATGCACTACAACACCATGTAACACAACATAACACAACACAACACAGCACAACACAATACCTCATGACATTTTACCGTATGGAACATCACATAAAAGTGAACAGATTCACAACACTATGCACTACAACACTATGTAACACAGCACAACACAACACAACACAACACAATACCTCATGACATTTTACTGACTGGAACATCACATAAAAGTGAACAGATTCACAACGCTATGCACTACAACACTATGTAACACAACACAACACAACACAACACAATACCTCATGACATTTTACCGTCTGGAACATCACATAAAAGTGAACAGATTCACAACGCTATGCACTACAACACCATGTAACACAACATAACACAACACAACACAGCACAACACAATACCTCATGACATTTTACCGTATGGAACATCACATAGAAGTGAACAGATTCACAACACTATGCACTACAACACCATGTAACACAGCACAACACAACACAATACCTCATGACATTTTACCGTCTGGAACATCACATAGAAGTGAACAGATTCACAACGCTATGCACTACAACACCATGTAACACAGCACAACACAACACAATACCTCATGACATTTTACCGTATGGAACATCACATAGAAGTGAACAGATTCACAACGCTATGCACTACAACACCATGTAACACAACATAACACAACACAACACAGCACAACACAATACCTCATGACATTTTACCGTATGGAACATCACATAGAAGTGAACAGATTCACAACACTATGCACTACAACACTATGTAACACAGCACAACACAACACAATACCTCATGACATTTACCGTATGGAACATCACATAGAAGTGAACAGATTCACAACGCTATGCACTACAACACCATGTAACACAGCACAACACAACACAATACCTCATGACATTTTACCGTATGGAACATCACATAGAAGTGAACAGATTCACAACACTATGCACTACAACACCATGTAACACAGCACAACACAACACAGCACAACTCAGTGACACTTAGGTGTTTAAAATGTCATTACGAAAACGAGCCGAAAAAGTACACAAAATGATTTCATACTTTCTCGCATTTATAGTGAATTTCGGAAAATCTCAGGACAGCTGTTTTAGAGACACGCCCCTTTCTTTCTCCCACTGATGTGTTTTTTTCTAACCATGAACAGCCTAAGTATCGAAACAGCACAACACAAGACAAGATATCAGGCCTTTTAACCGTCTGAAACATCACATGAAAATGAACAGATACACAACGCTATGCAGTACAACACACTGTAACACAGCACAGTACAACAAAGTACAATTTCGTTGTCTGAAATGTCGTTACGAAAACGAGCCGGGAAAAAAAAAAAAAACAAAGAAAAAAAAAGAAAAAAAAAAAAGAAAAAAAGGAAAAGACCATTTCATAATTTGTCGCTGGTCACTGTTGCTATTAAGGCTTAAACCCAGTTCAATTCAGTTCAGTGAAATAAAACGTTATTAATCGACAGGGAAAATTGATTTTGCAGTCACAGGCTCGTATTAACGCATACATAAACTTATCAAACGCACATCGATAGACTTATCAAACACACATCGATAAAGGATTAAAACTATTTACAGAAATGGGTATCAGTCCAGATGGTGAGAATGTTGCACGTGTTTGGTGAATGTGCGAATGGCTGTGGGAATGAATGAATTCAGGTAAGGAGATGATATTGTGTATGGAGCTCTAAACCTGAGACTTCTGGCCAGCCGTCTCTTACTACTATTGTCTGTAATGGGTGTGTTTCATCTCTGTCCAATTTTTCATTGAGTCAGTAAGTTTCCTTTTGTGCATTGTACACGTCACTAAAACTGTTATGTCCTTTAGCTACATGTACAAGAGGAAAACTACTGACAGATTCCTAAGAATATGTTTTGGTATAATAATGGCTACCGGGCTAAACCTATCTCTCAGTAAAATGGCTACTCACTTGCGTAGCTTTCATCGGCGATCCGGC
The DNA here is from genome assembly GCA_030674185.1 of Monoplex corrugatus. Taxonomy (NCBI): domain Eukaryota; kingdom Metazoa; phylum Mollusca; class Gastropoda; order Littorinimorpha; family Ranellidae; genus Monoplex; species Monoplex corrugatus. The sequence continues at coordinate 43,179,520 of JAPXFY010000031.1, forward strand.
AGACTTCTTCAGCGCAATTGCGGTGCGCACTGAAGCCAGTTCTCAACCCAGCAGTTGCGCTGAAGAAGTCGGCCGGATCGCCGATGAAAGCTACGCAAGTGAGTAGCCATTTTACTGAGAGATAGGTTTAGCCCGGTAGCCATTATGTCTACCCCTCAGTCGTTAAAACTTCCTCAATGTTCTGGTTTGTAATATAGGCATGCATTGACAAGATATTCATCACCGTGCGGATTATAGTCTGTCTGATCCGGCACGTGATGTTAGTGTGTATGTAGTGTTTCAGTGAAAGGATGATATCAACTAAGACAGAAAAAGGGTAGCATTTTGGCAATATGGACTTTGTGTAGTGACAGTCTATTGAGAATGCCTTTCACATACAGTATAGCATTTTGGCAGTATGGACTTTGTGTAGTGACAGTCTATTGAGAATGCCTTTCACATGCAGTATAGCATTTTGGCAGTATGGACTTTGTGTAGTGACAGTCTATTGAGAATGCCTTTCACATACAGTATAGCATTTTGGCAGTATGGACTTTGTGTAGTGACAGTCTATTGAGAATGCCTTTCACATACAGTATAGCATTTTGGCAGTATGGACTTTGTGTAGTGACAGTCTATTGAGAATGCCTTTCACATGCAGTATAGCATTTTGGCAGTATGGACTTTGTGTAGTGACAGTCTATTGAGAATGCCTTTCACATACAGTATAGCATTTTGGCAATATGGACTTTGTGTAGTGACAGTCTATTGAGAATGCCTTTCACATGCAGTATAGCATTTTGGCAGTATGGACTTTGTGTAGTGACAGTCTATTGAGAATGCCTTTCACATGCAGTATAGCATTTTGGCAATATGGACTTTGTGTAGTGACAGTCTATTGAGAATGCCTTTCACATACAGTATAGCATTTTGGCAGTATGGACTTTGTGTAGTGACAGTCTATTGAGAATGCCTTTCACATGCAGTATAGCATTTTGGCAGTATGGACTTTGTGTAGTGACAGTCTATTGAGAATGCCTTTCACATACAGTATAGCATTTTGGCAGTATGGACTTTGTGTAGTGACAGTCTATTGAGAATGCCTTTCACATACAGTATAGCATTTTGGCAGTATGGACTTTGTGTAGTGACAGTCTATTGAGAATGCCTTTCACATACAGTATAGCATTTTGGCAGTATGGACTTTGTGTAGTGACAGTCTATTGAGAATGCCTTTCACATACAGTATAGCATTTTGGCAATATGGACTTTGTGTAGTGACAGTCTATTGAGAATGCCTTTCACATGCAGTATAGCATTTTGGCAATATGGACTTTGTGTTGTGACAGTCTATTGACAATGCCTTTCACATACAGTATAGCATTTTGGCAGTATGGACTTTGTGTAGTGACAGTCTATTGAGAATGCCTTCCACATACAGTATAGCATTTTGGCAGTATGGACTTTGTGTAGTGACAGTCTATTGAGAATGCCTTTCACATACAGTATAGCATTTTGGCAATATGGACTTTGTGTAGTGACAGTCTATTGAGAATGCCTTTCACATGCAGTATAGCATTTTGGCAATATGGACTTTGTGTAGTGACAGTCTATTGAGAATGCCTTTCACATACAGTATAGCAATTTGGCAGTATGGACTTTGTGTAGTGACAGTCTATTGAGAATGCCTTTCACATGCAGTATAGCATTTTGGCAGTATGGACTTTGTGTAGTGACAGTCTATTGAGAATGCCTTTCACATACAGTATAGCATTTTGGCAATATGGACTTTGTGTAGTGACAGTCTATTGAGAATGCCTTTCACATACAGTATAGCATTTTGGCAGTATGGACTTTGTGTAGTGACAGTCTATTGAGAATGCCTTTCACATACAGTATAGCATTTTGGCAATATGGACTTTGTGTAGTGACAGTCTATTGAGAATGCCTTTCACATACAGTATAGCATTTTGGCAGTATGGACTTTGTGTAGTGACAGTCTATTGAGAATGCCTTTCACATACAGTATAGCATTTTGGCAATATGGACTTTGTGTAGTGACAGTCTATTGAGAATGCCTTTCACATACAGTATAGCATTTTGGCAATATGGACTTTGTGTAGTGACAGTCTATTGAGAATGCCTTTCACATGCAGTATAGCATTTTGGCAGTATGGACTTTGTGTTGTGACAGTCTATTGACAATGCCTTTCACATACAGTATAGCATTTTGGCAGTATGGACTTTGTGTAGTGACAGTCTATTGAGAATGCCTTCCACATACAGTATAGCATTTTGGCAGTATGGACTTTGTGTAGTGACAGTCTATTGAGAATGCCTTTCACATACAGTATAGCATTTTGGCAGTATGGACTTTGTGTAGTGACAGTCTATTGACAATGCCTTTCACATACAGTATAGCATTTTGGCAGTATGGACTTTGTGTAGTGACAGTCTATTGAGAATGCCTTTCACATGCAGTATAGCATTTTGGCAATATGGACTTTGTGTAGTGACAGTCTATTGAGAATGCCTTTCACATACAGTATAGCATTTTGGCAGTATGGACTTTGTGTAGTGACAGTCTATTGAGAATGCCTTTCACATGCAGTATAGCATTTTGGCAGTATGGACTTTGGGTGTAGTGACAGTCTATTGAGAATGCCTTTCACATGCAGTATAGCATTTTGGCAATATGGACTTTGTGTAGTGACAGTCTATTGAGAATGCCTTTCACATACAGTATAGCATTTTGGCAGTATGGACTTTGTGTAGTGACAGTCTATTGAGAATGCCTTTCACATACAGTATAGCATTTTGGCAATATGGACTTTGTGTAGTGACAGTCTATTGAGAATGCCTTCCACATACAGTATAGCATTTTGGCAGTATGGACTTTGTGTAGTGACAGTCTATTGAGAATGCCTTTCACATACAGTATAGCATTTTTGGCAGTATGGACTTTGTGTAGTGACAGTCTATTGAGAATGCCTTTCACATACAGTATAGCATTTTTGGCAGTATGGACTTTGTGTAGTGACAGTCTATTGAGAATGCCTTTCACATACAGTATTTCAGGGCTGGATATTCAGTATACAACAAGTACACTTGTAACATTTGATGATGATGACCGTTATTGTTGTTGTTATTTTTGTTAAAGCCCAGCTGACTGCGTAGAGCCATATCAGCGCTATAACCGTTTCAAAACATACACATACAATACTTCAATAGGGGGAAAAAAAAAAAAAAAAAAGGAAAAAAAAAATTCAGTACACATGTCAGTCAATGCATTCGCGCACATAATCTGAGATGCCCCTGGCGTTGACCACTCAGTCCAATTTATCATGCAGGGGATTTAAAAAACACACCGGAATAGAAATTTAAATACATCTAAGGACACTAAAATGTACACAAAAACAGGCCTAAATTAACTCAAATTGCTTCCGCATGTCATATTTCCCTAGAACCAAAGATAGCGACAATGATGACGAAAATGATGATTATAAGATGACAAGTAAATACATAGAAAAATAAATAAATAAGTAAACAAATTAAATAAATAGATAAATAAACAAACAAATAAATAAATGTATGTTTGTGGACGTGTGGAAAGCGCGCCACTGTCACAGCTGGCGTGGGAACATGGTTGAATCAGGACAGAACGAAGGCGAGACAGAAAAAGCGTCTGGCTGTCTCTGACTACCCACCAGTTGACGGGTCCAGCCCGCCAGACAAATAAGGAACAACCTCACTCGGTTCGCGCGCTGGCCACCGCACCGCCGACGCTGAACATTGACCAGATCGCCACCACCAGACCATCCGTCGATTCCAATACCAGACTTTTTTTGTGTATGCGTGGCACCGTCACAGTCCGCGTCGCCGGTACAGCTCTCAAAGCACGTGATAATCGTCTGCAGTGTGTCGCCTGCGTCGTCAGCCGGTGTCTCAGCAGACGTGAGGAAGTTGTGTCGTCCTCCATTTGAGGAGTGATGTAATCTTCTGTGTGTGCCGTTAGCGTGAAAGTGCTGAGTTGGTGAAGTGGACAGTTTGATTGTGTTCAGGTTTGAATCCATTCTCCGTCACTGGTTTTACCGTGTGTGTGTGTGTGTGTGTTGTGTGTGTGTGTGTGTGTATGTATGTGGTGTGTGTGTGTGTGGTGTGTGTGTGTGTGTGTGTGTGTGTGTGTGTGTGTTCTTGGAATATTCCCTGAGTTTTTTTAATGACAGATTTTGACTGAAGGCATATGGATGAACTAATTCCAGTTCAGTAAGTCCAGGGTTCATGTGAAGCACGTATGGGAACGAAGGATTTACCGGAGTAAAACCATCGACTATTGGAATCAGTCTGTTAAAATTGACAGTTTTCATAATAGCGGATTATTCTTTGAGACGATTGTTGCACGTGCCCATGACAGTTTTCTGTAGCCATCACATCGTATTGACGGTGTGTCTTGTTCTGGACATGGTGTAACAGACAACTCTTGACAAACGAAAGTAACCCGAAATGTGGCGGAAATGACGACGTTTTCACGTGAAGGGAGGAACAGTATCACGAGAGCAACACGTGCCACATATGTCTTGTCAGCTACAGCCTGCACTGTGACCTTGCCAATGGCGGTGTATGGAATCTGGCGACATTGAAGGATGTGACAGAAAGGTAAGTGTTGAGAGAATGTTTCTTCTGTACCAGTAGACACCATATTTGTGGATGTGTTTTTTTTCTCTCTCTCCATTAATTAAAGAATCGAACAAATTAGATCTTCAAACCGTTCTATCTCCCATTATGACGCCTTCTTGCTGTGTTTGCTTACTAAGGAATGAAAATGACGACAGATTCGATCCAACTTGCTTAAAGCAGCCATTAACAAATAAACTAGCAAATAAATAAATAAATGAATAAATAAATAAATAATGCATAAATAAATAAGATAAAGCTAAGCATGTGACCAGGATTTTTATGGTTGAAATTCACGGCAGCGGCATCGAAACACTTGTTGAAACATGTTCACATGTTAACTGCTTTTACAAGACGATTAATGGATCATGGTGGTAAAGACTGATGCATCAGCTTTTCATTGTTTCGTGTCGACACGAGAAAAGTGTACATCTGTGTGTGTGTCTGTGACAAAAATGTGTTAGCAAACTTTTCTTGGTGTTTCTGCATGGGTCTATACCAAATTTGGGACAACTTGTGGACCGTTGAGGAGTCATGAATACGTAAGTTCGGAAGTCATGGTGCCAAGGTCAAGGTCACTCAGACTAAATGAGTGTCTGATACCAGCAGTTATCTGGACGGTGTGTGAACGGCACTTTCTTTACAACTTGAAGTAATATGGACATTTTCTGTTTTCAGTGTTGATAACAGTCTACCGTTGTTTTTGCTTCATAGAAAGTTTTATGACATCTGACGATGATAAAAATATAGGTAGGTCCTCAGGACCTGGCCAGCTCATGAGTTTATGCGCAGGCTTAAGGCTTGTGCCGTGCTCACCATCACATGACGTCTGTGACATTAGTCAATATGGAATGCATTCCGAGCGCGGAGGTGTCGTCTTGAGAAACTGAAACTAAAACTGGTGATGCTTCA
>JAPXFY010000031.1:43190084-43192584 GCA_030674185.1 Monoplex corrugatus
ACTGTCAGTACATCAGACATCATTCATGCCACTTACTTGCTTCACCTTCTTTATAGCTAGGTAATGTGTGGGCTGATCTCACAGTACTGACACAGAAGATGGGTGCTGTCAGGTTTCTCCAAGTCTGTTGAAAAAGCCAGAGACAAAAAGGAAGGAAGCAGTAGAGGCGTGTTGACATGACAAACTGTCTTGTTTCGCGTGTTGTCTGCATGGTCACGTCACATCAGGCGATGAATGTGACGGTGGTTTTATTTCTTTTTTTAAAATTTTTTATTTTTTTTTAGTTTCTACCAGCTGCCATGGAGCTTTGTAGTCAGAGCATTTTTTAAAGGTCATCGCGCTTAGAGAGATTGCCTTTGTGCTCGTTTTTGTTTGTTTGTTTGTTTGTCTCATTTTCTATGCCTCCTTAATGGGCACTGAAGCTGGCACAGTTTTTTACAATGCGATTAAGATGATGACAATGAGGATGATACTCATGATGCTATGGAGTTCCATCTAGGATTGAGACTGCGTATGATGGCTGTACTCTAAGCTTGCTATCATGAATATCCTGACGCCAACCAGGTCCGAGAGATACAGAGACCTGCGGTGAAGATTTGAAAAGATTTGAGCAACACCCTCAAGAACGCTTCCATGAAGTGGATGATACTCGACTATGTGGTCCCAGTCTTTCCAGTGAGCCTTTAACAGGCTTAACTCAGGGTCGGGAGGAGGCAGTTGGAGCCCAAAATCACACAGTGATTATTTGAAGGGACTGGTGGGGATTCGAACCCACTACATTCCAGTGGGTAGTCTGTTGTGCTAACCATTACACCACGACGACTGGTGTAGTCAGAGGAATTCTAACGGCCACAGCTCCTGTCACAGCATGTGGTAGAGGTTACTCTTCTCCATTGTGTTTCACCTGTCTGGTCCTCTTGACTACAGAGGGAGTTTGTGAAGGTACCAGTGAGAGTCTGTGATTCATGTACATGTATATACGCGTTGAGCCGCTTGTAGCCCGTTGTGGAGCCCCATCAAGACCACTCTGCTCTCTGGACTCTCAGACCATTCTTCAGGGTACTCTGGGAGATGGTCGTCACTGAGGTCGGCAGAGGAAGAGCTGGGTGATAAATATCAGACACTGACCAATTTCAGTACGTCTGAACTGTTTGCTGCTGTAGCAGTACATCTGAACTGTTCGCTGCTGTAGCAGTACGTCTGAACTGTTTGCTGCTGTAGCAGTACGTCTGAACTGTTTGCTGCTGTAGCAGTATGTCTGAACTGTTTACTGCTGTAGCAGTATGTCTGAACTGTTTGCTGCTGTAGCAGTATGTCTGAACTGTTTACTGCTGTAGCAGTACGACTGAACTGTTTGCTGCTGTAGCAGTACGTCTGAACTGTTTGCTGCTGTAGCAGTACGTCTGAACTGTTTGCTGCTGTAGCAGTACGACTGAACTGTTTGTTGCTGTAGCAGTACGACTGAACTGTTTGCTGCTGTAGCAGTACGTCTGAACTATTTGCTGCTATAGCAGTACGACTGAACTGTTTGCTGCTGTAGCAGTATGTCTGAACTGTTTGCTGCTGTAGCAGTACGACTGAACTGTTTGCTGCTGTAGCAGTACGACTGAACTGTTTGCTGCTGTAGCAGTACGACTGAACTGTTTGCTGCTGTAGCAGTACGACTGAACTGTTTGCTGCTGTAGCAGTACGTCTGAACTGTTTGCTGCTGTAGCAGTACGTCTGAACTGTTTGCTGCTGTAGCAGTACGACTGAACTGTTTGCTGCTGTAGCAGTACGTCTGAACTGTTTACTGCTGTAGCAGTATGTCTGAACTGTTTACTGCTGTAGCAGTACGACTGAACTGTTTGCTGCTGTAGCAGTACGTCTGAACTGTTTACTGCTGTAGCAGTATGTCTGAACTGTTTACTGCTGTAGCAGTACGACTGAACTGTTTGCTGCTGTAGCAGTACGTCTGAACTGTTTACTGCTGTAGCAGTATGTCTGAACTGTTTGCTGCTGTAGCAGTATGTCTGAACTGTTTGCTGCTGTAGCAGTACGACTGAACTGTTTGCTGCTGTAGCAGTATGTCTGAACTGTTTACTGCTGTAGCAGTACGACTGAACTGTTTGCTGCTGTAGCAGTATGTCTGAACTGTTTACTGCTGTAGCAGTACGTCTGAACTGTTTGCTGCTGTAGAAGTACGTCTGAACTGTTACTGCTGTAGCAGTACGTCTGAACTGTTTACTGCTGTAGCAGTACGTCTGAACTGTTTACTGCTGTAGCAGTATGTCTGAACTGTTTGCTGCTGTAGCAGTACGACTGAACTGTTTGCTGCTGTAGAAGTACGTCTGAACTGTTTACTGCTGTAGCAGTACGTCTGAACTGTTTACTGCTGTAGCAGTACGTCTGAACTGTTTACTGCTGTAGCAGTATGTCTGAACTGTTTGCTGCTGTAGCAGTATGTCTGAACTGTTTGCTGCTGTAGCAGTACGTCTGAACTGTTTGCTGCTGTAGCAGT
>JAPXFY010000031.1:43197584-43210084 GCA_030674185.1 Monoplex corrugatus
TTCTCTCCTTCATAATGTCTCGCATTGACTATTGCAATTCACTCCTGTCTGGTCTTCCTGCCTCCACCATTCACATCCTACAGCGCATTCAAAACAATGCTGCACGCCTTGTACTCAAAAAGAAAAAAGCTGACCACATATCTCCTCTCCTGGCACAACTTCACTGGCTCCCTGTATCAAAGCGCATACAGTACAAACTACACACCATGTGCTACAAAAGCCTCAATAACGCAGCCCCCGATTACCTGTCAAGCCTACTTGAGATCTATGTTCCCTCACGTACCCTCCGCTCTGCCTCTGATCCTCTGACTCTTCGCTTTCCACGCACTAAGCTCAATACCTATGGTCCACGAGCCTTCTCTGTTTCTGGTCCACTCTCCTGGAACAAACTTCCTCTCTCAGTCCGTCAGCAACCTACTTTTGTCTCCTTCAAGTCCGCTCTCAAAACTCACCTTTTCTCTCCTGCATAAAATCCTAACCTCACTCAACCCTCCCCTCTGCAGCCTGTCTCCGCTCGGAGGGAACCACATGGTTATAATATATAATTGTATGCTATGCTCTCTATAATTTTCCATTGCTTTTATTCTTGCTTTTATTGCTTTTATTCTTTCTCCCCATTTATAGCCATGCGTGTGTGTGGTGTGTGTGTGTGTGTGTGTGTGTGTGTGTGTGTGTGTGTGTGTGTGTGTGTGTGTGTGTGTGTGTCTGTATGTGTGCGTGCGTGTGTGTGCGAGCGTGCGTGCCTGCGTGTGTGTCTGCTTCAGCGCTTAGATTTGATTTTATCAAGATTTTGCGCTATATAAATATTGTAATTATTATTATTATAATCATTATGGAAATGACGATGGAGGTGGATAATCATTATGGAAATGACGATGGAGGGGGATAATCATTATGGAAATGACGATGGAGATGGATAATCATTATGGAGATGACGATGGAGGTGGACTGGGCCCATCATCCGTAGACAGCAGGATAACATCACCCAGACTGCCCTTCACTGGACAACAGACGGAAGATGTAAGAAAGAGTTATTCGAGTCGTTCGTGTCATTTCAAGAGGGATTCACTGCGCTCGGACAACTCCATATGCGCTCCTCCCAAATCTGCCAGTAAGAAAGAGGAAGACCTAAGAACACTTGGTACCAAACAGTAGAAGATCTCAAGGTCTGAGTGACACCTGGGGTGTTAGCCTGTACAGAGTCTGGCCCAGGACAGACAGGCATGGAGAACGTTCGTTGCTTCCCTACTTATCAGTAGCATTATGGGCAGTAAGCGAGTAAGAGGGAAGGAGAAGGGTCACAATGGTAGGGAACGTAAAAGACTCAACTGGAAATATGTGAACATACAGGTAAAACCAACTGTGACTGCTGGATCTCCAGGATAAAACACAAAACAGTAAAAAGTACCGTGTTTGTAAAAGATCCTTTGGAGTATAAAAACACGACGTCTGGAGCCCAAGCCCTTTGTCAAGTGAAAGAGAAGTCTGTCGTGTATTTGTGTTTGTCTGTCTTGCCACACTTGCTGACAAGGATAAGAGTGAAATTTCCTGAAGATGTTTGCTTGTCGGGGATGTGAACTTTTTCACTTGACAAAGGGCCTGGGTTCAAAACATCGTCTTTTATACTCCAAAAGGTCTGAATATATCCTTTCCCCCCATATTTTCTGATTATTATTTTATCTCTACCGATTTTGTTTTCGCATTTTCATCAGTTAACACACAGATTACATAACACACTGATTACATAACACACTGATTACATAACACACCGATCACATAACAGGCTGAGTACATAACACACTGATTACATAACACACTGATTACATAACACACAGATTACATAACACACTGATTACATAACACACTGATTACATAACACACTGATTACATAACACATTGATTACATAACAGACTGATTACATAACAGACTGATTACATAACAGACTGATTACATAACAGACTGATTACATAACAGACTGATTACATAACACATTGATTACATAACACACAGATTACATACCACATTGATTACATAACACACTGATTACATAACACACCGATTACATAACAGGCTGATTACATAACACACAGATTACATAACACACTGATTACATACCACACAGATTACATAACACACTGATTACATAACACACTGATTACATAACACACCGATTACATAACACACTGATTGCATAACACACTGATTACATAACACACTGATTACATAACACACTGATTACATAACAGGCTGATTACATACCAGGCTGATTACATAACACACTGATTACATAACACACTGATTACATAACACACTGATTACATAACACACTGATTACATAACAGACTGATTGCAGAGGATGTGAGTTGTTATATTCAGAATAGCAGTGGGTTTCACTTTTACATATCATTTAACAGTTTGTACACTACTCCTATAAAAGAAGAGCAGGCAGGTTTCAGACCAGGAAGAAGTACCACAGAGCAAATTTTCCACCTCAGATTGCTCTGTGAGAAATACCTGCAACACCAGCAAGGCCTTTACCACGTCTTCGTGGACTTCAAGAAGGCATTCGACAGAGTTTGGCACGCAGCCTTGTGGGCAACCATGAGGCTGTACAACATCAATGCCAACCTGATCAGAACCATAGAATGCCTCTACGAAAAGGCGACCAGTGCAGTCTACCATGACAACAACATAGGCGAATGGTTCCGAACCACAGTTGGAGTACGCCAAGGATGCCTGCTCTCCCCCACTCTCTTTAACATCTTCTTAGAGAGAATAATGGCTGACGCACTTGAAGACCACGAGGGAACAGTCAGCATCGGAGGTAGAACAATCACAAACTTGCGTTTTGCCGACGACATTGACGGACTAGCTGGGCAAGAGCAAGAGCTAGTCAGCTTGATAAAACATCTTGATGAGGCCTCCACAGCATATGGCATGCAGATCAGTGCAGAGAAAACCCAGTTGATGACAAATAATACCAATGGCATCAGCACTGACATTACCATAGACAACAAGAAACTTGAGACCGTCCATAGATTTAAATATCTGGGAGCTATAGTATCAGATGAAGGATCAAAGCCAGAGGTACTTTCCAGGATTGCCCAGACCACAGCTGCAATGACCAAGCTAAAAGTCATCTGGAACGACAAGAATATCGCAATCGGCTCCAAGATCAGACTGATGCGTTCCCTGGTCATGTCAATATTTTTGTATGCATGCGAAACATGGACCATAACAGCAGACATTGAAAGAAGGATACAGGCAATGGAGATGAGATGCTTCCGCAAACTCCTTGATATCTCGTACAAAGATCATATAACCAATAAGGAAGTGAAAACCCGAATCGAAAACGCCATCGGGCCGTATGAAGACCTCCTGATCTCAGTGAAAAGACGCAAACTGAGGTGGTATGGGCACGTCACACGATCATCTGGACTGGCCAAGACCGTCTTGCAGGGAACAGTTCAAGGAGGGAGACGAAGAGGCAGACAGAGAAAAAGATGGGAAGACAATATCAGAGAGTGGACTGGCCTTGAATGGAATATCATTCTGCGGAAAGCTGAGGACCGTGAGGAGTGGAGGAAGTTGGTTGCAAAATCTTCAATACACACAGTACCCCAACAGGAAGAAAAAGAGGAAAAAAAAATTAAGCACACATATCAATGCATTCGCTCACATGATCCAAGGAGATGCCCATGGCGTTGACCGCTCCGTTCAATTCATCACACTGGAGATTTAAGAAGCATACATCAATACAAATTTAAACATAACTAAGGACGCTGGAAATATATAAAAACGGACCTAAATTACCTAAAATTGCTTCAACATATCTCATTTCCCTAGAACCAAAAACGCACTTAATATGTGTAGGCAGTTATTAATCCTAAGAGAAAGTACGTAAGACTTTATGGAATGGTGAATGGACCAGCAAGGCAGAAAATGATAGGAAGAAATGACAGAAAGCAAAGGAGGAAGAAAGAAACAAAGAGAGTGACAGAAAAGAGGAAATTTCTCGCACAGAATTTTCAGAAGATGGTGGTATTATTCATACTGAAAGAGCCCCCGGCATTCCCACGGGGGGGGGGGGGGGGGGGGGGGGGGTATGTATGCTAACCCTTTAACCCTTGGACTCCTGCACTCTTTCCACCAACTGCAAAAACTTAACTGTTTGATTCCCTCACCCTATCCACCAGCTTCCTGGGTACGAGAGTCAAAGGGTTAATATAGGCATTTGAAATACATGCATGTGTGAGTACTTGTATGGTGGTGGCAGTTGATATGGTAGAGCCATATATGTGGGGTCCCTACCGTGGGAATGACTACAGCCGTTGTATTGACGAAGTTCTGTACCATTGGGGGCCCAGCTGCTGGGCCAAGAGAAAACGATTTTGTCGTTGTACATCGGCAAGCACACTATAATATTTTTTCTTTTTTCTTTAAACCAGATCCATCCTCTACACAATGACTTCAAAAGCAAACACGCAGAAGGAAGATTTTTGCCTCCATGTGCAAGAACGACACGCCTTAAACTTCATTTGTGTTTGTAAATATCTTATTTGTTTAATTTTTTTTCATAAACAGTCCATTTTTGGTGTACAGAGGTATCAATTCTTTTGAGACAAAATGATTACATTTCATGGATGGTGCTATACGTGATAGAGATATGGCTTTGTACATAAAAGTGTGGGTGATTTTTCACCCACTGAGTACAGCAAAAGTTTAATGTAATTAACAACTTTTTTTTTCACAAGAATCATACATATTTTTAACTGTAACAGATCAATATGCAATGGACTGACGTCCGCTCAACGTTTTTTTAATCTTGTGATTTCATGTCATTATGGTGTGTTTTTTTGAGTGTGTGTGAAGGGTGAGGAAGAGGTGGGTTGGGGGGGATAATGCGGGGAGTTATCGCACTTACCGTGATGATTGATTGCTGAATTTTGTAGATGATTCCATTTACTCAGTTGCTTTTAGTTTGAAGTTTTATGACAGACCTGTGATTATGTTTCAAGTAGATAGGAGAATGATGCAGTGTGGTGCGAGTCCAGTGCATGCACATGCTAATTTCCAAATGTGGATTCATGTGAATTGAATTCAATGCACGCGGGTCCTACAGCCGCGTTCCTTCCGGTTGCGGGAGGTCTAGCTCGTTATTGAAGCCGGCAACATTGAAAACTGGCCTGTTTGCTGTCCATCTTGATGTTCCCGTCATTCTGCTGTGTCAGCTTAGTGTGTCGTAGGTTCTTTTCCATGCCCCCGCCCCCCGCCCCCCTGTTTTCCATGAAACGGCCTCTCTGGTATTGGCACATATGAAATTATACGAATGTTGTAATCCCGCGTTGAGAAAACAAAACTGAAAGATGTCTGTCCCGTGTTTGTATAAAACATGTTTGTCTTTGAATGTATGTGTATTATGTATTCAGTATTCTGTACGTACCTAAGGTCACTATCACTTAATCCCCCCCCACCCCCCCAGCCTCTCCCGTAGGGATGCCGGGACTCTTTCAGTAAAAACATCATCACCACATTCTGGACATTTTGTGCCAGAAATTTCCTCTGTTCTATCGCCCTCTTTGTTTCTGTCTTGCTCCTTTGCTTTCTGTCATTTCTTGTTTTCCTATCATTTTCTGCTTTGCTGGTCCATTCACCTGTCTGCGTTCTTTAAAGCCTTAAATAATTGTTGTTAGGATCGTATTGAGTACATGTATTAAGTGTTTGTTGTTTTGGGCGCTAAGGAAGTGTGATATGCAGAAGCAGTTTTAGATGTTCTTAATGTCCTCAGTTATATTGATTCGTGGTCACCTATGTTTTTTTTTTTAACCCCTGGTGATAAATTGGATGGAATGGTCAACGCCAGAGACATATCCTTAGATTATGTACGTGATCACCTTGATATATGAACTTCATTTTCTTTTGTATGTGTTTATTTTTTTCAGGTGTCAGCGAGGTGTTACCTACGTTTTGAAATGGTTACAGCCCTGATATGGCTCTGTGCAGTCGGCTGGGCTTTAAACGATAGAATAGGAATAAGAATAAGAATAAGAATAAGAATTACGAAACATGTTCCCAAATAACATGCAAGCTTAACAGCATGTTTGTCTCTCCCATAGAAACCAGTTTCACGCTTCAGTCTACAGCAGGGACAAGGACTTTTCCCTCTCAGCTCTCCAGCCCCTCACCCCATCCCAGCCTTCACTCAGCGGGTAGGGGGGAAAAGTAGAAAAAAAAAAGGAAAAAGGAAAAAGGAAAAAGGAAAAACCGCTGGGTCTGAATTACGAATCCTTCTGAGCAAGTCGATAAAGCCAGGACCAGCGTATGGCGTACATATGACTTCATGGTGAAAAAAAATCGAAAATTTGCTCAAAATTCTAATTTTTCAGATGGAAAACAACAACAACGACGACGACGACAACAACAACAACAACAACAACAACAACAAACAAAGCTCTTGTGATCAGCTCAGCTTTCGTTGTGGTTAAATGCTAGTCCTGTTGTTGCTGTCGTTGTTATTGCTGTTGTTGTTGTTTACTCTCGTGCAATTAGCTGTCTGCATAGCGAGACTTTGATTGATACCTACTTTACCTGTATTGACAATTAACATTATGGCTTCACCTGCTTCAGAAGATTACTCATTCTTTCATTCGTTCATTCATTCATTCATTCATTCATTCATTCGTTCATTCGTTCATTCGTTCGTTCGTTTGTTTGTTGGTTCGTTCGTTCGTTTATTCATTCATTTATTCATTCATTCGTTCTTTCGTTCGTTCGTTCGTTCATTCATCCGTTCATTCGTTCGTTCATTCATTCATTCATTCCTTCATTCGTTCATTCGTTCATTCATTTATTCGTTCGTTCGTTCGTTCGTTCGTCCGTTCGTCCGTTCATTCATTCGTTCATTCATTCATTCATTTATTCATTTATTCATTTTTCTTTCTTTTTATCTTACGAGTCTCAGTGGATTTGCCCCGTGAAATTTGAGCCTCTCTCTCCCTGATAAGATCATGCCGCCAAACTCCAGCGCCACCCATTTATTGTCTGCATACGTGTATTTCTGTTTGCCTGTGAAAGTTGGTTTTGCTAGAGAATTTTACCCCTTTGTTACCTTGAGATCTTTAACGTGCACTCAGTGTGTGCTGCACATGGATCCTCAGTTTGTCATCTCATTGGAAAGACTAGCAGCTAGACCACCACTGAAATTCCTTGTCCAGTCTGTGATTTAAACCCGGGTTTCTCACTTCCTGGACAAGCTCTTTAACCACTAAGCTACAGCTTCAGTGTGATACCTTTGATAAGACGGCACACAAGTTGTCCGTGATTAAGAAGAATTAGTTGTACTGAAAATGGAATGATATTGGTCAAGCTGAAAGATAACATTCCACTCATTCCGCTGCTTAAAACACACACACACACACACACACACACACACACACACACACACACACACACACACACACACACACACACACACACACACACACACACACACACACACACGCACACACACACACACACACACGTTTCCTCTAGAATCCCTGATTTAAAAGTCATCATGAAAATCCCAATAAAATCGCAAACCTCCAATGGGCACACACAATGTTAGCCATACTTTGTGCTTGCACGCTCCCGGCCCGGCCCGGCACCAAGGGATTAGCGCTGGTCAATGTCTGTGGAAAATCCTTTGAGGGGTAAATAAGTTGCACACCGCCGGACGAATTCAAAAGATGTCATGGATTGGGGTGTACAATGGTCAAGGCTGTCCCGGTGTATTATGTAGCAATGAAAAAGTCTCCCGTGTTCATACACGCACACACGCACGCACACACGCACACACAGAGGCACGCACACAGGCACGCACACAGGCTGTGGTAGTTGCCTGATTAGATACAACATTCTTTGGATAATAAAGCACACACATAGACATGCCAACTTGAAAACTGGTATGTTATATCATACAATATTAACGCTGTTTCACTTCCTGTGTATAAACTCTATAATGTTCATAACGACCAGTGGTATGTGATATCATACATTATAACAGATTTTGTTTTATTGTGTCTGTAAACATTGAAATTTTTTTATTTCATTTTATTGTGTCTATAAGCATTACAATTTTTTTAAAGAATCAAATGCTTTTGATGCCATAGTGCATCAACACTGCTGTATCTTGTGTATAAAGCATGACATTTTTACGACAGTTAAACTTGATTCGTTTCTTTCTGATTCTGACAGGAAAACTTTAATGGATGGTACACGGAGCTGAAAGGACTGTCCTCGCTAACCATGCACCAGTACCATGATGGTCAACTTACAGTCACGGGCACTCAGTCATGGTGCCGGTCAGCTATCAGTTGGAGGATCACACAGCCAGAGACATGGGAACAGAATTCAGATCACCATGATGTGACAGACTGAATCCACAAACTGTGATGGTGATAGCTTCATGCTTGTTCTAATAGGATATCTTGCTTGATCTAGTAGGATCTAAGTCTAGTCTCCCCCACCTCTCCCCCTCTTTGCCTAAGACTTTGTCTTCACATATAGTTTTATCTGTCTGAAGGAGTCTACCGTCTATATCGTTACTGTTTGGAATAGATTGAAGGCTTACGAAGCCGTTTGAGTGGGATGAACCTGTCTCGAACAAGTTCCAGATTTCTTCCTAATGCCCACAAGGCTGTGACAGAATAGAGTCATTCTACACTTTGCCATGAGCAGCACTAAGAAGACCAGCCATTCCCGATCCTCACGAAAGCTGAGTCAGTATGGAAAATCATCAGGACATAAACCGTCAGGCAGAAAGGGGACAGGGGACGGGGAGTCTGCCAGCACCAGCCAGGATGGTGAGGACACAAAGAAAGAGAGTTCCACCAGTGTGTCCACACGGATGACAACCAGTGACAGTGTTGTCAGACACCGCCCTGACAGCAAGACACGACGTCCCCCTCCGTACAGAAAGAGTCTGTCCCTTGACGCCGCTCCCTTGTCTCGTCATGACCGTGATGAAGTCACATCCGGTCCCTCGGCACGTCATCAGGAAGATGACGTCACAATGTCCATGACGTCATCCACACTGCTGGGTAGTAGCGGTTCCGAGGAGAAAGAAGCGGCGATGTGGAGCAGTTACCCAGTGTCCTCTAGGGACGGCCGTCAGTCCAGGATGAAGAGAACCAGCAGCATTCCCGTGTTACAGAAGTTCGCCACAAGACTTCCAGCCACACATGGTACCCATGCTGACAGTGGTCCCACAGCGTCTACGACATCCGCCACTACTCCATCAGCGGCGACCCCACATCGACCAGACAGCCCGACAGGAAACAGGACCCGGCGAGGGACCCCATCAACCCGCAAGAGGAGTAAGGCTGTTACAACACACACCGAAATTTCGCAGCAGTTACAGCGAAAAGGTGGAGCGAGCGAGACCACATGTAAACACAGCACTAAACACACGGCTGCTAAAACTGATAAGCACGCCAATATTCAGACTGATAAACACACCACTAAACACACAGCTGCTAAAACTGATAAGCACGCCAATATTCAGACTGATAAACACACTGATGTTAAAAGTTCCAAACACAGACTGTCCAAAACAAAACAGTCGTCACACCAACCACAACAGAGGGAGCATCAAGTGGCTGCACAGACACAAAGCAAACGGTTCCAACGTAAACCTTGTTCCCTGAAACGTGCAGATTTACGTAACGAGGGAATTGAACCTATAGATAACAAGGGGAAACAACTTGAAGATGACAAAGGGAAAGAACCGATTAGTGAACAAGAGAAAGAATATTCCGAGCTCAGCGAAAAAGAACTTCTAGATAACAAAGGGAAAGAACTGATAGATGACAACGAAGAGGCACTAAGAGGTCCCGAAGGAAAAGACGTTTTACACAAGAATGGCAGAGAACTTGTACAAGACGGCAGAGACGATGAAAACAAAAATGTATCAACGACAAAAGCGACGATGACCTCGATGCCAGCACTGGCGATATGTGATATAACAGTCGATAACATTGACGATGACGATGTTCCCCTTACAGAGTGTGTAGACAAGACCCCAGTCACACTGGCCAGTGAAAAACCAGCAGGCGATCGTTCGACAACGTCCCAGTTTGGAGCAGACGACCTTTCTGACCACGTGGAAGTGTCCCAGGATCTTCAGAACAGGAAACGTGAAGATGGACTGATAGAATCCGGAACTATTTCTGATTGTGGCCAAGCGCAGTCTGAAACTGGTGCACAGTCTGTTTCTGTCACTGCCACTGCATCGGTAGAACTGGAAACTGGATTCCTGTCCATTTTTGACAGCGGGATAGTGGAATCTGAAACTGGATTTTTATCTGTTACTGACACTGGGTTGGTTGAACCCGAAACTGGATTTTTATCTGCAATTGACGATGAATCAGTACCGTGTGGAACTGGATTGCTCTCTGTTTCTGATAGTGAGGTGATAGAGTGTGGACTTGGTGTGGTGTGTGTTACCGACAATACAGTCACCATCCCTGACCACGACAGCCGTAGCACGTCTGATTCTCACCAGCATAACCGTGACAGTGGTGTGTACGACTGTGTCATTAGTAGAAGTGTGAGTCAGCATGAAAGTACCGTGAGTATTATGGAAAACGTGACCAGTGAACTGACCACTCAGAACACACACTTCACCAGCTCTCTACCAGCGGTGTCTAATCCTGTCCACGCTTCATTGAACCCAGCAAGTGGATTGGAGGAGAGGGGGCGTGGGGAGGACAAACATGTAATCGGATTGGCCATGCCTTCTGGGACTCTTCAAACCATCTTGTCAGGGTCTGTGGATCATGTGAATATGAAAGGTAGTTATAAAAACATTGACCAAAGTGGATTTTCTCACAAATGTGATTCGTATTCTTATACACTCTCAACTTCCCTGGTACACACAGACCCACTTATTGGTCTGGATGATTCAATGACTGACTTAGAGACCACAGAACATATCCATACTCTCCAAGAACAATCATGTGTCAAAGGACTCCGAGGTCATCTGAAGACAACATTTTAGACGCTTCTGAAGCAGGGAACGTTTCCACACAAGTAGGCCTACCTCCACGTTCACGTAGCCGCCAGAGCACTGTTAAGAAAAATGAAGGATCAAAGAAAGATCTGAACACAGGAAACACACGTTCTAACTGCACAGCCTCTGATGTGAGCACAAAAGCCGACAGCAAGGAAAAGATGCAGTCCAGCAGTCGGCAAAGCGGTTCAAGAAAACCCCCACTTCTGTCCAGCAAATCGTCAATACCTAAACCTAACAAAATGCAACAGACTGGACGACAAAAGAACGTGTGGATTTCTAGTCATTTTGACCTTCCCACCAGCAGTGGCGGTCAATATCGTCATGCCAGAGACCAAGGGTCCAGTTCTGGTGATGGCAAAACCCGGAATGTCCAGGTGACGGTGGCTGAAATACATTGTGTGGATGCTGATGATAGGATGGCGTTACCTGGAATAGCTGGCGAAGGCGTACATGGCAAACCTGCAAAACGGAACGTGGGTGTGAGTGGTAAGGTGGTAGAGTCCAAGAAGCCAGGTAAAGGTGTGCGCAAAAAGACGAAACCATCAGGAACACTTGGAGGTAAAGTGCCGGATGGCATGGGAATCGTCTGTATCACCCAAAGAAGGTGTGCATAGTTGTGTCACACAACCAGGAACACTTGGAGGTAAAGTGCCGGATGGCATGGAATCGTTCTGTATCACCCAAAGAAGGTGTGCATAAGTTGGTGTCACACAACCAGGAACAGCTGGAGAGAACACGACTGACAGCACGACACTCACGACATCTTCTGGTCAAAATGTGTTTGATGAGGTAACCATACTTGAATCAACTGACCAAGGTATGATTGATGAGAAAGCACAGTCACAAACACCAATTAAAGACAAAACATCAGCATTTAAAATAACTGACAGAAATGCACATGAAATTGAAAGTTGGACCGTAACAGACGATCAGAGCAAAGACACGTCAGCCTCAATATCTGACAAAGATGACACCACAGAAAAACGTTTATCTAAAACACAGGTGAGCACACTGCTGGATAACACATCAGAGTCTGGCGTACTTACTGAAGGTGCAAGTGAAGAACCGACTTCGTCTGATATTTCTGACAAAGAATTATTGATAAGGAAATGACTGTGTCTGATGTTTTAAAGTAAAAGATGATGACGTTGGTTTGATATTAACTGAAGGTAGTTCAAGTGTATCCAATGAAATGGTTCTACCTGAAACGCCAAGCAAAGATGTGTGTGGGGAGACCATTTCACCTGGAACATTTGATAAAGATATGCAAAGAGAAACAGTTTTATCAGAAACAACTAGCAAGGATATCACAGAGGAGACTGTTTTACCAGACACACCCGGTAAAGATATCCATGGGGATACAGATTTACCTGCAGTATTGGGAACACCGAGCAGTGATGTGCATGAAAGACTAGGTTTACCTGACACACCTGACAAAGATAAGTG
>JAPXFY010000031.1:43217584-43220084 GCA_030674185.1 Monoplex corrugatus
ATGTCTCAGTTTGTGTCTCTTCTCACCTGTATGTCACGATAATTATGAGGATAATAATAAGTCATAATTCCATTTGTGTAGCGCCAATAGCCCATAAACTTTACATATGCAAAATAATACATTAATAATATTAACAAAGCATGGAACGGTAGGATTAAGATTTTTAAAATAATTTTTTACCATATGTTTGGTCGACATAAGGTACAGATGTTAATGAGCTAAAGTCTGACAGGGTGTGGTGTTTAGGTCGACATAAGGTACAGATGTTAATGAGTTAAAGTTGACAGGGTGTGGGTGTTAGGTCGACATAAGGTACAGATGTTAATGAGTTAAAGTCTGACAGGGTGTGGGTGTTTAGGTCGACATAAGGTACAGATGTTAATGAGTTAAAGTCTGACAGGGTGTGGGTGTTTGGTCGACATAAGGTACAGATGTTAATGAGCTAAAGTTTGACAGGGTGTGGGTGTTAGGTCGACATAAGGTACAGATGTTAATGAGCTAAAGTCTGACAGGGTGTGGGTGTTTGATCGACATAAGGTACAGATGTTAATGAGTTAAAGTCTGACAGGTGTGGGTGTGTTTGGTCGACATAAGGTACAGATGTTAATGAGTTAAAGTCTGACAGGGTGTGGGTGTTTGATTCGACATAAGTACAGATGTAATGAGCTAAAGTCTGACAGGGTTGGGTGTTAGGTCGACATAAGGTACAGATGTTAATGAGTTAAAGTCTGACAGGGTGTGGGTGTTTGATCGACATAAGGGACAGATGTTAATGAGTTAAATTCTGACAGGGTTGTGGGTGTTGGTCGACATAAGGTACAGATGTACATGAGCTAAAGTCTGACAGGTGTGGGTTCGATTCTTACGAGTCCAAACCGTGGGATTGTCAGATTTATCAGTCACTGGCCGGCTGTCTACCACAGTTAGTCTACTATAGGCTTAGTTGGGAAGACTAGATGCACACAGTCGATTATTAGTCTACTATAGGCTTAGTTGGGAAGACTAGATGCACACAGTCGATTGTTAGTCTACTATAGGCTTAGTTGGGAAGACTAGATGCACACAGTCGATTGTTAGTCTACTATAGGCTTAGTTGGGAAGACTAGATGCACACAGTCGATTGTTAGTCTACTATAGGCTTAGTTGGAAGACTAGATGCACACAGTCGATTGTTAGTCTACTATAGGCTTAGTTAGGAAGACTAGATGTACACAGTCGATTGTTATCTACTATAGGCTTAGTTGGAAGACTAGATTGCACACAGTGATTGTTAGTCTACTATAGCTTAGTTGGGAAGACTAGATGCACACAGTCGATTGTTAGTCTACTATAGGCTTAGTTGGGAGACTAGATGCACACATCGATTGTTATCTTATAGCTTAGTTAGGAAGACTAGATGCACACATGTCGATTGTTAGTCTACTATAGGCTTAGGAAGACTATATGCAACAGTCGATTGTTAGTCTACTATAGCTAGTGGAAGACTAATGCACACAGTCGATTGTTAACCCTCTTTATCTTGAAGGTGTTGCTAAAAAACAAATAGGTAATGGTGTCATTACAGAAAGGAAACCAGTTTGTACTGACAACCTGAACAACACAAGAAGCCTGACACTGATGATTTAGTGCGGAATTCATGAAATTTGAGCAAGATGGTGGATCAGTTGTTAGGGCACTAAATGCTGTATTTTACAGGATAACCTCACCTACACCAAATATAAAAAAAATCATAATTTGTATTCCACAAGGTGATAAGCAGAAAGAAAGAAAAAAAAAAGAAAAGCAAACAGCATTAAAAACTGAGACCAGGATCATTATTAAATATATAATGGGTGATAAGTTGTATTCCACAAGGTGATAAGCAATAATAACATTAAAAACTAGACACCAGAATCATTATTAAATATATAATGGGTGATAAGTTGTATTCCACAAGGTGATAAGCAATAATAACATTGAAAACTAGACACCAGAATCATTATTAACTGTAATATGTAAAATTTTGGATCAGAATGCATTGCTAAGTGTTGGAAAAAATAGCAGGATCAGTTGCCCTGAAGGTTGTGGGTTTGAATCCCCATCAGTCATATCAAAGTCACTGTGGGATTTCTCAGCCCTAACCCTAACCCTAACCAACTGGTTCCCACCCGGAGTTGATTGTGCTATCAAAAGGCAAATGACGTCACTGGGCAGGGTTGCTGTGTTGAAATCTGTCAAAACGAATACAATTTTAGCATAAAGTTACACACACACACACATACACACACACACACACACACACACACACACACACACACACACACCACACACACACACATACACACACACACACACACACACACACACACACACACACACACACACACACACAAGTGCTACGCTTTTGTTTGGAACAGACAATAGGACAGAATTAAGAGGAAAAGAATGTTGTCTGTTCCAGTGGTGTCTTTGTGGATATTGTTGGAGGGCTGTGATAGCTGTCTCCATACTAAAGGGTGAG
>JAPXFY010000031.1:43232584-43235084 GCA_030674185.1 Monoplex corrugatus
GTAAAAGACCTCCTACAACATTGTAAAAGACCTCCTACAACATTGTGAAAGACCTCCTACAACATTGTAAAAGACCTCCTACAACATTGTGAAAGACCTCCTACAACATTGTAAAAGACCTCCTACAACATTGTAAAAGACCTCCTACAACATTGTAAAAGACCTCCTACAACATTGTAAAAGACCTCCTACAACATTGTAAAAGACCTCCTACAACATTGTAAAAGGCCTCCTACAACATTGTAAAAGACCTCCTACAACATTGTAAAAGGCCTCCTACAACATTGTAAAAGACCTCCTACAACATTGTAAAAGACCTCCTACAACATTGTAAAAGGCCTCCTACAACATTGTAAAAGACCTCCTACAACATTGTAAAAGGCCTCCTACAACATTGTAAAAGACCTCCTACAACATTGTAAAAGGCCTCCTACACCATTGTAAAAGACCTCCTACAACATTGTAAAAGGCCTCCTACAACATTGTAAAAGACCTCCTACAACATTGTAAAAGACCTCCTACAACATTGTAAAAGGCCTCCTACAACATTGTAAAAGACCTCCTACAACATTATAAAAGACAAATCTCAGCAACGGGTACAACCTGCCAATCATCACAGAGTGTGAGAGTAAAAGTGCAGACGTTAGAACCTCAGAACCTCAGAACCTCAGTTTCAGTTTTAATTTCTCAAGACGACGTCTTGGCGCTCGGAATGAATTCCATAGGCACTAACGTCACAGGTGCCATGTGACGCTGATCATGGCACAAGCCTTAAACCCGCACATAAACCCATGAGCTGGCCAGGTCCTGAAGTCTTACCTTGCCTACGTTTTACGTAATCTACTTTTTTTTTAAGACCTTAGAATATAGAGACAAAGACGTCCATCGTGGCAGAGGGAGTAGATGTAAATTGCAGTAGATAGAACCTGGCTACGATGGACAGTAGCTTTTGTTATATACTTTCCATATCATACAATGGTATAATGATGGAGGGCCATGTTCGCCAACGTCATGATGGTATAATGACGGACGGCCATGTTC
This sequence comes from Monoplex corrugatus, assembly GCA_030674185.1. Taxonomy (NCBI): domain Eukaryota; kingdom Metazoa; phylum Mollusca; class Gastropoda; order Littorinimorpha; family Ranellidae; genus Monoplex; species Monoplex corrugatus. The sequence continues at coordinate 43,233,626 of JAPXFY010000031.1, forward strand.
GCCAACGTCATGATGGTATAATGATGGAGGGCCATGTTCGCCAACGTCATGATGGTATAATGATGGACGGCCATGTTCGCCAACGTCATGATGGTATAATGATGGAGGGCCATGTTCGCCAACGTCATGATGGTATAATGATGGAGGGCCATGTTCGCCAACGTCATGATGGTATAATGACGGACGGCCATGTTCGCCAACGTCATGATGGTATAATGATGGACGGCCATGTTCGCCAACGTCATGATGGTATAATGACGGACGGCCATGTTCGCCAACGTCATGATGGTATAATGATGGAGGGCCATGTTCGCCAACGTCATGTGGCACGGCACATGATGATGATGGATCGATACGATCACGGTATTGAACATCAACATCGTGCTGGCTATGACATCACTTAGGGGCGTGGCTATTAGATCATCATTTTGTGGTCACACTGACGGTGGTCACCCAAGGCAAGTCAGTCACAAGGCACTAGACTTACTCAGGACAGCATTGCAACAATTACAGTTGTATGTAGCATAGTTGCATATCGGCTGTACAGAGTCCGTGTTAGTGAAATGGAAGGTGACATCGCTTCAAGACTGAAAGGTATGTGTTAAATCCTGAGGTAAGCTGTTTCATGAACCACGCCCATTTATTACCGTCACAACAATTACATAATAGCTGATCTCACTGCCAGTATATTCAGGTCGAATGTCTGGCTTGGGCACCAGGTGTGTGTAAATACCTGAATCAGCAATCCATTCTGACATAAACACCTTGCAACCACTGGGCGGAACAACAGGTATACTGTTACATGTGATTGTTGCCGACCTGTTCCTTCTCTGTTCACTCAGCGACAGTTTCCTGTGAGGGTTAGGGTTAAAGTTAGGGTTAAGGTTAGGGTTAAGGTTAGGGTTAAGGTTAAGGTTATGGTTAAGGTTAGGGTTAAGGTTATCCTGAGGACGATTCCCTCGCCTTTAAGATTCCTATTGCCTCATTTTACTTTACAGCGATAACATCATGAGAAACCTAAAGGAAGACCCTGGATTAAAGGTTGGAGGAAAAATTATAAACAACATTCGATACGCAGATGACACCGTGCTAATTGCAGAAAATGAAAGGGACCTACAAAACCTTGTGAATATACTAGAAATAGAAAGCAAAGGTAAGGGGTTGGAACTAAACAGCAAGAGGACTGAAGTCATGGTGATCAGTAAAAAACATGAAATCCCCTCATGCAAAATAACAGCAAACTGCACAACCTTGAGAGAGGTTGATAAATTTAAATACCTGGGAACGATCATTTCACCAGACGGCAGATGCACATCACAAATAGCCAGCAGAATCGGCCAAGCCAAAACAGCATTCAAGAAGATGAAAAGCATTCTTACCAACGAATGCCTATCAATTAACATCAGGAAGAGAGTTCTTGGATGTTATATAGAACCAATACTGTTATACGGTTGTGAGG
>JAPXFY010000031.1:43275084-43282584 GCA_030674185.1 Monoplex corrugatus
CGTCATCAGCACGCGCAAACGGCTTTGGAGTTAACGGTTTTGTGACGTGTGTTTTGGTTAGGGTTTTGTGACGTGTGTTTTGGTTAGGGTTTTGTGACATGTGGACGGAACAGTTCTGTGGTTTGGTTACGTGACTGTTGTGGACCAAAATGATTGATGGGATTGTGATGGCCTGGTCGCCAGGCGATTGATGATTGCAGACTGTGGGTGGTGATTGATTTTGTTTCGTGATGAAATTTTTCTGATGGAAAAAATCAAAAGATTATTGTTTTGTTCTCTGTTATTTATTTATTTGGACATTTCTCATTTGTCTGTGCTAATTTCGAGTGACATTTTTCTTTATTTGTGTGGAACATTTATTTATTTGTTTTATTTACTTTTGCATTATTTATTTATTCATTTATTTATGTGTTTGTTTGTTTGTTTAACTGTTTATCTATTTACTGTTAATTTCCCCGTTCTCCTCGTCAGTTTCAAGGATTTTTTCTCTGTCTGTTTTGTGAAAAAAGAAAATTTTGAACAAAATTTGTTTTTCGAAAACGTGGTCAAAAAGGCAGAAGTTTTAATAGTTCTTTTATCACTCCACATTCGGTCAGCAATGAGATTTTTTTCTCGAGTAGGAGGGGTTTGATGTAGGAACATAGAAGTTTTGTCGTTTTGTGTTGAGGAAAGACACGTTTGCGATGAATGTTTGTCTCCCGTTTGTTGTCGTTTTTAACTTTCACAACCCCGTTTCCCTTTGGTCAGGGCTTAGTGATCTGTTATGTACCTCTTATCATTACCATCATCATCATTAGCATCGTCTATCATCATTATCATCATCATCCTCCTCCTCGTCATCATCATCACGTGTCCTGGCTATCTTTTGTCACTGCAAGTACATCTTCCACCCTCTTTGTCCTCACCCACTCCGCAAGTCCGTCCAGTATTTTTTCCCTGGGTCTACCTAGTGCTCTTTTTCTCTCCAGCTTTTTTGTTGTGACTAGGTGCTCAAATTTCTCGTGTCATAAAAAGCCCTATAAATATTGCTTGTCTTTTTCTAATCTTCTTCATTCATGTGCTTTTTTATGTTTGCCTCTTTCAAAACTTTCTCGTTTGTTTTCTTCGCTGTCCATGGAATTCTTAACATTCTTCTTAGAAATCACTTTTCAGCTGCCTCAACATTGTTCTGACTTTGCGTGTTGTCCATGCTTCACATCTGTACAACAGTATCGGGTGTATATAACACTGAAGAACTGTCTTCCTGTTTGATAGGCATTTGGTGGTAAGAATGCTTTTCATCTTCTTAAATGCTGTTTTAACTTGGTCAATTCCACTGGCTACTTCTGATGTGCATCTGCCGTCTGGTGAGATGACCGTTCCCAGATATTTGAAGTTATCAACTTGTCCCAGTGTTGTGCCATTTGCTGTTATTTTGCATGAGGGGATTTCTTGTTTTTTGTTACTAATTACCATGACTTCAGTCTTCTTGCTTGCTATTTAGGTCCAGCCCTTTATTTTTGCTTTCATTTCTATCAAATTCACAAGGTTTTGTAGGTCCCTTTCATTTTCTGCAATTTGTACGGTGTCGATACATGTCATCTGCATACTGAATGATCTTTATCATTTTCCCTCCAACCTTTATCCCGGCCATTCTTCTAGATTTCTCATGATGGTTTCGCTGTAAAGTGAAAACAAATCTGGTGACAGAACACAGTCTTGCCTGACTCCTCTTTTGATATTTTGGAAAGCGCTTATATCATTTTCTACTCATATAGCTGCTGTTTGTTTCCAATACATATTCTATAATGCTTAGATCATTTCCATCAACATTGAGCCCTTCTAGTTGGTTGATCATTTCTTCGTGTCTTACCTGATCAAAAGCCTTGGTATAGTCAACAAAACAAATATAAATCGTTATTCAGCTCAATTGATCTTTCTATGAGAGTTGTTAGGAATGTTTATGGCATTAATAGTTCCTTTCCCTTCGACATATCTACATTGTTCATCTGCTGTTTTCCTTTTGATTCTGTTCCTTGTCCTCATTATGATTATTCTTCATAGAATTGTCGAATGACATCTCAAGCTGTTTGTGCGATGTAGTTGGCATTCTGTAGCCCCTGCTTTCTTTGGAAGTGCAATGAAAATTGATGTTGACATATCTTTAAGGATTTTTCCGGTGTCATAAATTTTATTTAGGAGACTTGTTTTTTTAGTACCAACATGTAGAGCCTCAATCATTTCTGTAGCAATATTGTCTGGTCCTGGGGCTTTTGGCGGTTTATTGGTGGTCCGTCAGCGTTCTTTCTTATGGTGTGTTCTTCCTTTCTGTCATTGTCAGAACGGTCTTTACTCTCCCCATGTATCTAATATTTTGTCTTTTTCCTGTGGGCAATTTCTTCAGTGTTTCTGTGCGTAAACTTAGGATCTGTTTTGTTTTAGTGTTCTATTTCTTTGCGCTTTGTTTCCAGCCAAACTTCCTTAGCTTCATTGCACTTAATCCTGATTTCCTTATGTATCGTTTTGTGTTCTTCCTCTTTTCCTTTTGTCCTCGTCCGTTCTTCCATCAAGCTCAATATTTCTTTTGGCATCCAGTTCTTGTTTGCTTTTCTTTCAAGTTAGAGATTTCTACACAAGCTCCATTTATTGGGTTTCTCAATTTGTATCTCTGTATGATCTTAATTCTTTATTTTATTATTGTTTCTATAACGTTCCGACTTTTTGGGATGTGTGGAAGCACGTTCTTCTGACCACACTATGCAGGCGGTATGTTGCTGTGTAGTCTGCGTGCTCCGTCTTAGGTGGGCGTGTATGTAGTCTTGGAGAGGAACGAAAAAGCAAAGGACAAAATAAAAAAATAAGTAAATAAAAAGACAGTGCTATGCCTTCAATAGAACTAATTATTATATCTAACATACATATGAAACGGAAGGTCCCGAAATATCCATTTGAAGATCGAACTCTTTTCGATCTCTCGGACGCAAAAATATCGGATGTGTACACCGGCCTGTGCGGAGTGATCGTCGTGGCCGTTTTCTGTGATACACACATTGACATGGAGAAAAAAAAAAAAAAAACGCCTAACAGACTTGTTACCGGAGAGTAAACTATTTGTATATGTATGCTGGGTGTTTACATGTTTCCATAAGCCACCGGACACTGTCATGGGTTACCGGATCTTTAACGTGTGTATTTGATGGGAACCAGGACTGCACAAAAAGAGAATCAGAACAAGTCAAGAGAAGATAAGAGAGGCGCATGTATATTGTGGATGTCTGATGTTTTGAATGCGTATGCACACGGATGCGAAGCGTGAACAATCAACAGGCAAAGTCAGAACAAGACTGAGGTAGCTGAAATGTGGTTTCTAAGAAAAAAGTAAACAGTTCCATGTTTAACAAAGAAAACAGTCTAGACAGTCTTGAAAGAGACAAACACGAAAATAACATTAATGAAGAAAGATAAGGAAAAAAAGGAATATTTGTAGGACATTTCATGAGGAAAGAGCACCTAGTCACAACAGGAAAGCTGGAGGGAAGAAATCACCAGGTAGACCCAGGGAGAAAATATCAGAAAGATTTGCAGAGCGAGTGAGGACAGAAAGGGGTAGGAGACATGCTTGCAGCGACTAAAGATAGATTCGTATGGAGGGCCATGATTGCCAACGCCATGCGGCATGGCACATGATGACGATGATGACGACGATGATGATGATGACGACGATGATGATGATGACAGACGAGAGGGGTTCAGACACAGGTATATCTGGACACATGTTGACTTGGAAGATGGGAAAAATCTCCACCCGTTACCCACCAGGTGGGAGTTCTCAGGCAGGATTGAACCCTAGGCCTTACAGTTGGAATTCCGACGTTCATTCACTTGACTGCTGGGATCGTAATTAATTCCGTGATTAGTGGTTCATGTATTCCCCCCCCCCCCCCCCATTCTGTAGATAGGTAGTTTGGATAAATCCCAAATACCCACCTTTATTCTCTGACGATAAAATTTCAAATAACTTTTCTCCTCCTTTGAGATTTATTTTTATTTATTTGGGGGAGGGGGAGGGGGTAGGGGCGTACGTTTTTGCTCCTGTCCAGCTTGGTTTTCAGGAATGTTCCCTTGTTTTGTTTTGGCCTGAAATTATTGTAGTGATTATCACATAGTCTCCGTTACTTTTTTTGGCAAGCTTTTTCCGTGGTCTGGTGAATATTTGATGACTTTTCTTCCAGTTTGAGCTTGTTTTACTTGATGTTTATCCTGCCTGGGAAAGTTGTTATGTAACATTTTTTTCCCGATGTGATCCACGTTCAGATTTCACCCCCCACCTCTCTGTCTATCTCTCTCTTTTGTTTCTCTCTCTCTGTCTCTGTTTTTCTTTCTGTCTCTGTCTGTCTGTCTGTCTGTCTGCCTGTCTATCTGTTTGTCTCTGTCTCTGTCTGTCTGTCTGTCTCTCTCTCTCCCTCTTTGTGTTGTGTGTGTGTGTGTGTGTGTGTGTGTGTGTGTGTGTGTGTGTGTGTGAGATATGGGGGTGTTGTTTAGGAAACTGGGAGGTGTCCAGGTCTGGGTGAATGTTCTGTGATATTTTCTTCTGTTTGGGTCACAGTTGGCATAAATTATCTCTTCATCTCTGGTCAGTCAGTTTTCAGTAAATCTTTTTAAAAAAAAATTTTCAGCCCTCTTTGATTTTTCTTGTAATTTCTTCTTCTGTTCTCGTAATCCGCTTTCAGTGATCTTTTTTTCCCCTTAGCTTGTGATAAATTTCCAAGGAAATATTCCAGCTCAGGTCAATGTTCAGTGAAGCTGCTTTGTTCATTGTCTACACTACTTGTTGTTGCAGGCCACGGAGAGTGAATTAAGTGGCTGCTGGTAGCGGTGCTGTCTGGCGGGGGGGGGGGGGGGGGGGAGGAGAGGAGGGAGGGGAGGGGGAAGGCTGTTAAAGTCTGTACACAGACGCCATCCAACAGGTGTCAGACCGTTCGAGCAGTCTTTGTAGGAAGGTGAAGATGTACTGCTGGCAGCAAAAGTCACTGACTGAGCTTACAGGGAAAACAAAAGAGACGAAAGAAATAGGGGGAGGAATAGCCAAGAGAGAGAGAGAGAGAGAGAGAGCGGGAGAGAGAGAGAGACAGGAGAGAGAGAGAGATAGACAGAGAGAAGAGAGAGAGAGAGAGAGAGAGAGCGGGAGAGAGAGAGAGCGGGAGAGAGAGAGACAGAGAGAGAGAGAGAGAGAGAGACAGAGAGAGAGAGAGAGGAGAGAGAGAGCGGGAGAGAGAGACAGAGAGAGAGAGAGAGAGAGAGAGACACACACACACATACACACACACACACAGAGACAGAGAGAGAGAGAGAGCGGAGAGAGAGAGACAGAGAGAGGAGAGAGAGAGAGAACACACACACACACATACACACACACACACACAGAGAGACGAGAGAGAGAGAGAGAGAGCGGGAGAGAGAGACACAGAGAGAGAGAGAGAGAGAGAGAGAGAGAGAGAGAGAGAGAGAGAGTACAAATACACAATAGACACAGAGTACTAGGAACGAAAAACACACACTAAACAAGCAGATAAAAATCCCCACACACACAAGAAGGGAAAGACACAAAAGCAATAAACAACACAAACATAAACACACTAAGCACAACATATCTACAAAAAGAAAAGGAAGAAGGCGATAAAAAGAAACAAAAAGAAATGGAAGATAGTACAGCGACGACGACAGATAATAACAAAAGCAGTGGAGGGAGGGGGTAGGGGTGTGTGTACAGACAGACAGTGAGGGTAGGGGTGTGTGTACAGACAGACAGTGAGGGTAGGGGTGTGTGTGCAGACAGACAGTGAGGGTAGGGGGGTGTACAGACAGACAGTGAGGGTAGGGGTGTGTGTACAGACAGTGAGGGTAGGGGTGTGTACAGACAGACAGTGAGGGTAGGGGTGTGTGTACAGACAGACAGTGAGGGTAGGGGTGTGTGTACAGACAGACAGTGAGGGTAGGGGTGTGTGTACAGACAGACAGTGAGGGTAGGGGTGTGTACAGACAGACAGTGAGGGTAGGGGTGTGTGTACAGACAGACAGTGAGGGTAGGGGTGTGTGTACAGACAGTGAGGGTAGGGGTGTGTGTACAGACAGACAGTGAGGGTAGGGGTGTGTACAGACAGACAGTGAGGGTAGGGGTGTGTGTACAGACAGACAGTGAGGGTAGGGGTGTGTACAGACAGACAGTGAGGGTAGGGGTGTGTGTACAGACAGACAGTGAGGGTAGGTGTGTGTACAGACAGACAGTGAGGGTAGGGGGTGTGTGTGTGCAGACAGACAGTGAGGGTAAGGGTGTGTGTACAGACAGACATGTGAGGGTGAGGGGGTTGTGTGTGCAGACAGACAGTGAGGGTAAAGGTGTGTGTGTACAGACAGACAGTGAGGGTAGGGGTGTGTGTACAAACAGTGAGGGTAGGGGTGTGTGTACAGACAGACAGTGAGGGTAGGGGTGTGTACAGACAGACAGTGAGGGTAGGGGTGTGTGTACAGACAGACAGTGAGGGTAGGGGTGTGTACAGACAGTGAGGGTAGGGGTGTGGTACAGACAGACAGTGAGGGTAGGGGTGTGTGCACAGACAGTGAGGGGAGGGGTGTGTGTACAGACAGACAGTGAGGGTAGGGGTGTGTGTACAGACAGACAGTGAGGGTAGGGGTGTGTGTACAGACAGACAGTGAGGGTAGGGGTGTGTGTACAGACAGACAGTGAGGGTAGGGGTGTGTGTACAGACAGACAGTGAGGGTAGGGGTGTGTGTACAGACAGTGAGGGTAGGGGTGTGTGTACAGACAGACAGTGAGGGTAGGGGTGTGTGTACAGACAGACAGTGAGGGTAGGGGTGTGTGTACAGACAGACAGTGAGGGGGTAATGGGGTGTTTGTACAGACAGTGAGGGTAGGGGTGTGTACAGACAGACAGTGAGGGTAGGGGTGTTGTACAGACAGACAGTGAGGGTAGGGGTGTGTGTACAGACAGTGAGGGTAGGGGTGTGTACAGACAGACAGTGAGGGTAGGGGTGTGTGTGCAGACAGACAGTGAGGGTAGGGGTGTGTGTACAGACAGAAAGTGAGGGTAGGGGTGTTTTACAGACAGACAGTGAGGGTAGGGGTGTGTGTACAGACAGTGAGGGTAGGGGTGTGTGTACAGACAGACAGTGAGGGTAGGGGTGTGTGCAGACAGACAGTGAGGGTGCAGACAGACAGTGAGGGTAGGGGTGTGTGTACAGACAGAAGGTAGGGGTGTGTGTACAGACAGACAGTGAGGGTAGGGGTGTGTACAGACAGTGAGGGTAGGGGTGTGTGTGTACAGACAGACAGTGAGGGTAGGGGTGTGTGTGCAGACAGACAGTGATGGTAGGGGTGTGTGTACAGACAGACAGTGAGGGTAGGGGTGTGTGTACAGACAGACAGTGAGGGTAGGGGTGTGTGTACAGACAGACAGTGAGGGTAGGGGTGTGTGTACAGACAGACAGTGAGGGTAGGGGTGT
>JAPXFY010000031.1:43287584-43310084 GCA_030674185.1 Monoplex corrugatus
GCGTGTAGACAGCGTGTTATATGGAACGATCTGTATGTAGGTAGCGTGTAGACAGCGTGTTATATGGAACGATCTGTATGTAGGTAGCGTGTAGACAGCGTGTTATATGGAACGATCTGTATGTAGGTAGGGTGTAGACAGCGTGTTATATGGAACGATCTGTATGTAGGTAGTGTGTAGACAGCGTGTTATATGGAACGATCTGTATGTAGGTAGCGTGTAGACAGCGTGTTATATGGAACGATCTGTATGTAGGTAGTGTGTAGACAGCGTGTTATATGGAACGATCTGTATGTAGGTAGCGTGTAGACAGCGTGTTATATGGAACGATCTGTATGTAGGTAGCGTGTAGACAGCGTGTTTTATGGAACGATCTGTATGTAGGTAGCGTGTAGACAGCGTGTTATATGGAACGATCTGTATGTAGGTAGCGTGTAGACAGCGTGTTATATGGAACGATCTGTATGTAGGTAGCGTGTAGACAGCGTGTTATATGGAACGATCTGTATGTAGGTAGCGTGTAGACAGCGTGTTATATGGAACGATCTGTATGTAGGTAGCGTGTAGACAGCGTGTTATATGGAACGATCTGTATGTAGGTAGGGTGTAGACAGCGTGTTATATGGAACGATCTGTATGTAGGTAGCGTGTAGACAGCGTGTTATATGGAACGATCTGTATGTAGGTAGCGTGTAGACAGCGTGTTATATGGAACGATCTGTATGTAGGTAGGGTGTAGACAGCGTGTTATATGGAACGATCTGTATGTAGGTAGCGTGTAGACAGCGTGTCTTGTTCCGGAAGATTTATCTCCTTCTGACCATGTTGTGTGAGGTCGTGTGTGAACTGAAATCTGTAAACAGCTGTTTCTGGACACTTAAACATTGGGAGGTCATAACACTTGTATGTTAGGAGATCTTAAACAGTTCAGTGCTAGGAGATCTTAACTGATGTGTTAGGAGATTTTTACAGTTCAATGTTAGGACATCTTAACAGTTCAATGTTAGGACATCTTAACAGTTCAATGTTAGGACATCTTAACAGTTCAATGTGTAGGACATCTTAACAGTTCAATGTTAGGAGAACTTAACAGTTCAATGTTAGGACATCTTAACAGTTCAATGTTAGGACATCTTAACAGTTCAATGTTAGGACATCTTAACAATTCAATGTTAGGACATCTTAACAGTTCAATGTTAGGACATCTTAACAGTTCAATGTTAGGACATCTTAACAGTTCAATGTTAGGACATCTTAACAGTTCAATGTTAGGAGAACTTAACAGTTCAATGTTAGGACATCTTAACAGTTCAATGTTAGGACATCTTAACAGTTCAATGTTAGGAGAACTTAACAGTTCATGTTAGGACATCTTAACAGTTCAGTGTTAGGAGAACTTAACAGTTCAATGTTAGGACATCTTAACAGTTCAATGTTAGGAGAACTTAACAGTTCAATGTTAGGACATCTTAACAGTTCAATGTTAGGAAACTTAACAGTTCAATGTTAGGACATCTTAACAGTTCAATGTTAGGAGAACTTAACATTTCAATGTTAGGACATCTTAACAGTTCAGTGTTAGGACATCTTAACAGTTCAATGTTAGGAGAACTTAACAGTTCAATGTTAGGACATCTTAACAGTTCAATGTTAGGACATCTTAACATTCAATGTTAGGAGAACTTAACAGTTCAATGTTAGGACATCTTAACAGTTCAATGTTAGGACATCTTAATAGTTCAATGTTAGGACATCTTAACAATTCAATGTTAGGACATCTTAACAGTTCATGTTAGGAGAACTTAACAGTTCAATGTCAGGACATCTTAACAGTTCAATGTTAGGAGAACTTAACAGTTCAATGTTAGGACATCTTAACAGTTCAATGTTAGGACATCTTAACAATTCAATGTTAGGAGAACTTAACAGTTCAATGTAAGGACATCTTAACAGTTCAATGTTAGGACATCTTAATAGTTCAATGTTTAGGACATCTTAACAATTCAATGTTAGGAATCTTAACAGTTCAATGTTAGGACATCTTAACAGTTCATGTTAGGGAAATTAACATTCAATGTTAGGACATCTTAACAGTTCAATGTTAGGACATCTTAACAGTTCAATGTTTAGGAGAACTTAACAGTTCAATGTTAGGAGAACTTAACAGTTCAATGTTAGGAGAACTTAACAGTTCAATGTTAGGACATCTTAACAGTTCAATGTAAGGAGAACTTAACAGTTCAATGTTAGGAGAACTTAACAGTTCAATGTTAGGACATCTTAACAGTTCAATGTTAGGACATCTTAACAGTTTCAGTATTAGGACATCTTAACAGTTGCATGTAAGGAGAACTTAACAGTTCAATGTTAGGAGAACTTAACAGTTCATGTTAGGAGATCTTAACAGTTCAATGTTATGAGAACTTAACAGTTCAATGTTAGGAGAACTTAACAGTTCATGTAAGGAGAACTTAACAGTTCAATGTTAGGACATCTTAACAGTTCAATGCTAGGAGAACTTAACAGTTCAATGTTTAGGACATCTTAACAATTCAATGTAAGGAGAACTTAACAGTTCAATGTTAGGAGAACTTAACAGTTCAATGTTAGGACATCTTAACAGTTCAATGTTAGGGGAACTTAACAGTTCAATGTTTAGGACATCTTAACAGTTCAATGTTAGGAGATCTTAACAGTTCAATGTTAGGAGATCTTAACAGTTCAATGTTAGGGGAACTTAACAGTTCATGTTAGGACATCTTAACAGTTCAATGTTAGGACATTCTTAACAGTTCAATGTTAGGACATCTTAACAGTTCAATGTTAGGACATCTTAACAGTTCATGTTAGGACATCTTAACAGTTCAATGTAGGACATCTTAACAGTTCAATGTTAGGACATCTTAACAGTTCAATGTTAGGACATCTTAACAGTTCAATGTTAGGACATCTTAACAGTTCAATGTTAGGACATCTTAACAGTTCAATGTTAGGACATCTTAACAGTTCAATGTTAGGGGAACTTAACAGTTCAATGTTATGACATCTTAACAGTTCAATGTTAGGACATCTTAACAGTTCAATGTTAGGGGAACTTAACAGTTCAATGCTAGGACATCTTAACAGTTCAATGTTAGGGGAACTTAACAGTTCAATGTTAGGACATCTTAACAGTTCAATGTTAGGGGAACTTAACAGTTCAATGTTAGGACATCTTAACAGTTTCAATGTTAGGGGAACTTAACAATTCAATGTTAGGACATCTTAACAGTTCAATGTTAGGACATCTTAACAGTTCAATGTTAGGACATCTTAAACAGTTCAATGTTAGGACATCTAAACAGTTCAATGTTAGGACATCTTAACAGTTCAATGTTAGGACATCTTAACAGTTCAATGTTAGGACATCTTAACAGTTCAATGTTAGGACATCTTAACAGTTCAATGTTAGGACATCTTAACAGTTCAATGTTAGGACATCTTAACAGTTCAATGTTAGGACATCTTAACAGTTCAATGTTAGGGGAACTTAACAGTTCAATGTTAGGGGAACTTAACAGTTCAATGTTAGGACATCTTAACAGTTCAATGTTAGGACATCTTAACAGTTCAATGTTAGGACAATCTTAAACAGTTCAATGTTAGGACATCTTAACAGTTCAATGTTAGGAGAATTAACAGTTCAATGTTAGGACATCTTAACAGTTCAATATTAGGACATCTTAACAGTTCAATGTTAGGACATCTTAACAGTTCAATGTTAGGGGAACTTAACAGTTCAATGTTAGGGCATCTTAACAGTTCAATGTTAGGACATCTTAACAGTTCAATGTTAGGGGAACTTAACAGTTCAATGTTAGGACATCTTAACAGTTCAATGTTAGGACATCTTAACAGTTCAATGTTAGGGGAATTTAACAGTTGTGTCTTAGGGGAACTTAACAGTTGTGTCTTAGGGGAACTTACCAGTTGTGTCTTAGGGGAACTTAACAGTTGTGTCTTAGGGGAACTTAACAGTTGTGTCTTAGGGGAACTTAACAGTTGTGTCTTAGGGGAACTTACCAGTTGTGTCTTAGGGGAACTTAACAGTTGTGTCTTAGGGGAACTTAACAGTTGTGTCTTAGGGGAACTTAACAGTTGTGTCTTAGGGGAACTTAACAGTTGTGTCTTAGGGGAACTTAACAGTTGTGTCTTAGGGGAACTTAACAGTTGTGTCTTAGGGGAACTTAACAGTTGTGTCTTAGGGGAACTTAACAGTTGTGTCTTAGGGGAACTTAACAGTTGTGTCTTAGGGGAACTTAACAGTTGTGTCTTAGGGGAACTTAACAGTTGTGTCTTAAGGAAACTTAACAGTTGTGTCTTAAGGAAACTTAACAGTTGTGTCTTAGGGGAACTTAACAGTTGTGTCTTAGGGGAACTTAACAGTTGTGTCTTAAGGAAACTTAACAGTTGTGTCTTAAGGAAACTTAACAGTTGTGTCTTAAGGAAACTTAACAGTTGTGTCTTAGGGGAACTTAACAGTTGTGTCTTAGGGGAACTTAACAGTTGTGTCTTAGGGGAACTTAACAGTTAAGTTGTGTGTTACGAAATCTTAACAGTTCATTTTAAGGAGATCCTAGTATACATTGTATCAGTTGATTTGATCATTGGGTGCCCTATGTTAGATCTGGCATTCTTACTGCCCCTCACAACTAAATTATTGTTTTTCTGGCGGTGTCAGTGTAGAATGACGTCATCCTGCCCTTCCCCACTTCCTGGGGATGGTTATCCCTGTCGGCCATTTCACCTGAGGGTGGGCACTGACGGTAAAACTGAAACCAATCAATTTAAGTGCGGAGAACACGTACTAGAGAATTAGATTTTAAACCAAGCTGAAAATGACGTAAGCTTACGTAGTAAAATTGCGTAAGTTTCTGTCTTCCTTCCCGACACCTCCATGAAGGATGATCTGACTTTAAAAAAAATCCAAAACAAGTGTGACTGCCCGCGTTCAAGCAAACAGGAACCAGAAAAACAACAACAACAAAAAACAACAAACAAACAAAGAAACAAACACGAAAAAAGAATAAGAACGCGTATTTAATATAACCAGACAAGACAGGCGCAAATTTGGGGCCAACTGGCCTTTGTCAAGCAAGATCATAAACAAACACCAAATACAAACATTAGGAGAAAAAGAATGAAACTTGCCTGCTGCTTCGTCCAGTGTGAGGAAAGGACTTTAGCTTTTAAATAAGTGTATTACTCACAGAAGATGACGTCAGTAAAAGGCGACGTGTGTGGACTGACGTATTATGACATCAGTAAAAGGCGACGTGTGTGGACTGACGTATTATGACATCAGTAAAAGGCGACGTGTGTGGACTGACGTATTATGACATCAGTAAAAGGCGACGTGTGTGGACTGACGTATTATGACATCAGTAAAAGGCGACGTGTGTGGACTGACGTATTCATTGTCCTTTGATATGTAGTGGTAGTGATTAGCGGGTAATGGTGCAGCTTGAGTGTTTCTCTCGCAAAAATACACAGCTGGACTTATCTGATCGACATATTTTTAACCCTAACCTTAATCCCAACCCTATCCCAAACCCACACCCTGACGATCGGCAATCTATTCACAGAGAAAACCGATCCTAAGGGGTGAGAATATGGTGGTAGAGCTTGGAGAGAGAGAGAGAGAGAGAGAGAGAGAGAGAGAGAGAGAGAGAGAGAGAGAGAGAGAAAGAGACAGAGAGAGAGAAAGAGACAGAGAGACAGAGACAGAGAGAGAGAGACACAGAGAGAGAGAGAGACAGAGAGAGAGAGAGAGAGACAGAGAGACAGAGAGCGCAAAACAACAAAGAAAAACAAAAACAAAAGAAGAAAACAAAACAAACAAAAACAAAACAAACAAAACAAAACAAAACAAAACAAAAACAGACCCCACGAAAAACAGAATCAGAATGCGTATTTCATATAACAAGACAAGACAGGGTTAGGACCTAGGGCCGATTACGTCATAACCTTACGAAAGATGTAATATCCAAATTACGTCATTACAGGGTTGTCATTTAAGGTCTGTACTATCGACATTTGTGGTATCTGTGATTGAAGAAGGTCGTTATGTTGCTTCTTTACATTGTGGCCATTTTAGGTTCCCTTGTATTCATCGTCTCTGCGCATGCGTTGATCCGGGTCATGTCATCCCCGCAGGGCTGTCTGGTAGATGGAATTTACTCTTGTGTCAAGTCTCTGAGGATGGGTTTCGTTTTCACCTTCGCTGTTTTACCTTCCACAACGTTGAACAGAGTCGGGTACTCATGTCTTCTTCTTCTCCTCCTTTAACTACGCAAAAAGTCAATGGGACGCCTCACTCAAGAACTGTTCTCCAGATTCCTCCAGTTCTATCAGTTGTATGCCAAAGCCTGGGTCTCAGCAAGTGGCTTCTCTGTCCATTTTGCAATGTTGTCTGTCAGTCCATTTTTTCATTTATTTTTTTTCTGTCTTCCTCTTCGTCTCCCTTCTTCAATAATTCCCTAGAAGACTGAGGAAGCAAGGCCACTGGATATTGTTACATGACTGTCAGGCGGAAGTTTTCTTTTCGTAACTGAAGTCAGCAGATGTTCATATGGTCTGTCTGTGCTGCTTGATGGTTTGGTGCACACTTGTTTATTAGTGATATAATCAGTGTGTCTGATGTTTGGTATCACGTGATTACGCCTCTTTTCCATGGCCTGGAGTTGTCTTTCCAAATCAGCTGTGAAGGTCCATGTCTCACATGTAGACAGGAATATGGAATACACCAGAGTCTGATCATGTGTTTCATGGAGATGTGCTTGTCCTTCCATACAGGTTTCAGCCCGGACAGTGCTAGTGCTGTTGTTGTCTTTGCTGCCCTTGAGAGGATTTCTGGTTTGGATTCTTCATTGCTGATGATGGATCCCAGATAAGTGAATTGTTGAACAGATCCTAGCTTCAGGCTATAGACAGTTGTAGCAGTGGTGATGTTGGTGTTGTGGCCGACCATCAACTTCCAATTGATGGCCTTCATGTAGAGCAGGGTAAACTGACACAGCATGCACGAAGTTCAGTGACCAAGCTTGAACTCGTACAGTGAGATATAAAGCATGGAGAGCTCTCCACGTCCGTCTTCCAGCCTCTTCCATCCTGTGTACTGCGTTGAAGATTTATGTCCAAACAGTCGTTTCCTACGTAAACCCTTGCACAGAACATCCAGAAGCTCTGTTCAGATAAGAGCGTGTGCGGTACGGAGGGTCACTATCTTTGGCGTTTGAGTTGTATACATTTGTGTGTGATGAATTAATAGGAAGACCAGCTTCTACTTTTTCTAGGTATTCGTGTTGTGAAGCGAAGAAATCTTTTTTGCGGGTACCCATGTCTTGGTGATCGTATGTAATGTATCGTATTGTATTAAATATATCTGAATGATTGTTATCATCGTACTTATAATGTTGTACTTATTGTGTTGTATTGTATTTGTTGTATTGTGTTGTATTATTGAACTGGTTGTGTTCTGATTGCAATTATCTGGCGGACTCCCTGAGTCTGTGCAAAATCTTTGCGCTGGCAATATTTTGAAATGGGGAGGGGAGAGAGGGACCTATGAAACAGTAAGCTGACACCACCAGAATAATGGAAACATTAAGATGGGCAGCGAGCAGGCCAGTGTTTAATGTTGCGGGTTGGGATTTGAACTCGAGATATCGTGACTCCACGGCTCTATCAAAGAAAGCAACAGGCCAATATCATCTGAAAGACTAGTGCCTAGATGACCGTTTAAGATTTAATGGGTGGGGATGGGTGGGTGGGTGGAGCAAATCCCTTTCCGATACCTAATTTGAAGTGGAGTTTCCCGTGACATTAAGTATTTGCTTTAACCACTAAGCCACCTACTTCACTGAAACGATTTATGGGTATACAGGGCAAACTGCTTTAACTGACTGGAAGATTTTAGCTCAGCTCACCTGATTCGGCTGTTCTGTGAGCTGTTTAAAACTTATCCATATGTTCTTGGCTTATAACGAAGACTTGTGAATACATAAATACGACACACTCCAAAATAGGATGTAACGCCGCCTTTGTGTCTTCTATGATCATTGCTCATACGTACTGAAATTATAAATTTGTATTCCTTCAAAGAGGACTCATCATATTCACATACTCCCACTCAAATTAATAGGTGCTTTAATCAAAATATTTTCAAAAGCCAGGAAAGAAAATAAAATAGAAGCAGAACGCGTGTTTAATGGAACCAGACAAGACAGATCAAAATTTCAGCCAACTGGTCTTTGTCAAGCGTAAATCTAAGACAACAAAGAACAACTATCAAACAGCAAATACAAAAAGTAGGAGAGAAAACAAACGAGACAGTCTAGATGGAGGCAGACACAAGAAGGTCATTGATAAAGAAGATTATGAAAAGACAAGCAACACTTATGGGCCATTTTAAGAGGAAAGGGGAGTTAGAGCACCTGGTCCCGACAGGAAAGCTGGAGGGAAAGGGAACAGGTAGACCCAGGGAAAATATTGGACGGACTTGTAGGGTGGCCGAGGACGGAGAGGGTGGAAGGTGTGCTTGCAGCGACAAGGGATAGATGCATATAGAGGGCCATGGTCGCCACGTCACGCGGCAAGGCACATGATGATGATGATGATGATGAGGAGGAAGAGGACAGAAAGAGTAAAACTGTTTCGTCCAGTAGGAGAATACTTGCAAATCTTTAAGGTCAGGCAGAGTTTTGGAATGGAATCATGGCTGGACCTACATTCCACCTCTAACACAGACGTGACACCACCAGAGTGTGGTATGATGGGCAGATCGCCGATCAGTGTTCATATTACGGGCGGGGATTGAATGGAGAACTGAGCTCAGATATGAAAGTTCATCATATGCACAGTTCTACAAACTGAACTAACCAGCCAGCCCGCCAGCTAATCAAAAACAATTAACCCTTTGACTCCTGCACCGTATCTACCAACTGCAAAAACTTAACCCTTTCAAGAAGCTGGTGGATAGGGCGAGGGAGCCAGAGGGTTAAGTTTTTGTTTTGTTAGCATGTTTTAACAATGCAGGATGCTGGTGGACATGGTGCGGGAGTCATAGGGTTAAGCTTTTGCTTTGCTAGCATGTTGGTCAATGCAGGATGCTGGTGGACAGGGTGCGGGAGTCATAGGGTTAAGCTTTTGCTTTGCTAGCATGTTGGTCAATGCAGGATGCTGGTGGACAGGGTGCGGGAGTCATAGGGTTAAGCTTTTGCTTTGCTAGCATGTTGGTCAATGCAGGATGCTGGTGGACAGGGTGCGGGAGTCATAGGGTTAAGCTTTTGCTTTGCTAGCATGTTGGTCAATGCAGGATGCTGGTGGACAGGGTGCGGGAGTCATAGGGTTAAGCTTTTGCTTTGCTAGCATGTTGGTCAATGCAGGATGCTGGTGGACAGGGTGCGGGAGTCATAGGGTTAAGCTTTTGCTTTGCTAGCATGTTGGTCAATGCAGGATGCTGGTGGACAGGGTGCGGGAGTCATAGGGTTAAGCTTTTGCTTTGCTAGCATGTTGGTCAATGCAGGATGCTGGTGGACAGGGTGCGGGAGTCATAGGGTTAAGCTTTTGCTTTGCTAGCATGTTGGCCAATGCAGGATGCTGGTGGACAGGGTGCGGGAGTCAAAGGGTTAAAGCCGGTTCACGTGGGCTGGTTGGTTCTTTTGATAGAGCCGTGGATTCAAACTTTGGTAACTCGAGTTCAGTCCCAATTGTCAACATTAAAAAAACTGGTTGTTACTGTCCTTCTTATTGTTCCCGTTATTGTGCTGGTGTCAGCTTGGTGTTTGATAGGTCCACTGGTTGTTACTGTCCTTCTTATTGTTCCCGTTATTGTGCTGGTGTCAGCTTGGTGTTTGATAGGTCCACTGGTTGTTACTGTCCTTCTTATTGTTTCCGTTATTGTGCTGGTGTCAGCTTGGTGTTTGATAGGTCCACTGGTTGTTACTGTCCATCTTATTGTTTCCGTTATTGTGCTGGTGTCAGCTTGGTGTTTGATAGGTCCACTGGTTGTTACTGTCCATCTTATTGTTTCCGTTATTGTGGTGGTGTCAGCTTGGTGTTTGATAGGTCCACTGGTTGTTACTGTCCTTCTTATTGTTTCCGTTATTCTGGTGGTGTCAGCTTGGTGTTTGATAGGTCCACTGGTTGTTACTGTCCTTCTTATTGTTCCCGTTATTGTGGTGGTGTCAGCTTGGTGTTTGATAGGTCCACTGGTTGTTACTGTCCATCTTATTGTTTCCGTTATTCTGGTGGTGTCAGCTTGGTGTTTGATAGGTCCACTGGTTGTTACTGTCCTTCTTATTGTTTCCGTTATTGTGCTGGTGTCAGCTTGGTGTTTGATAGGTCCACTGGTTGTTACTGTCCTTCTTATTGTTCCCGTTATTGTGCTGGTGTCAGCTTGGTGTTTGATAGGTCCACTGGTTGTTACTGTCCTTCTTATTGTTCCCGTTATTGTGCTGGTGTCAGCTTGGTGTTTGATAGGTCCACTGGTTGTTACTGTCCTTCTTATTGTTCCCGTTATTGTGCTGGTGTCAGCTTGGTGTTTGATAGGTCCACTGGTTGTTACTGTCCTTCTTATTGTTCCCGTTATTGTGCTGGTGTCAGCTTGGTGTTTGATAGGTCCACTGGTTGTTACTGTCCTTCTTATTGTTCCCGTTATTGTGCTGGTGTCAGCTTGGTGTTTGATAGGTCCACTGGTTGTTACTGTCCTTCTTATTGTTCCCGTTATTGTGCTGGTGTCAGCTTGGTGTTTGATAGGTCCACTGGTTGTTACTGTCCTTCTTATTGTTCCCGTTATTGTGCTGGTGTCAGCTTGGTGTTTGATAGGTCCACTGGTTGTTACTGTCCTTCTTATTGTTCCCGTTATTGTGCTGGTGTCAGCTTGGTGTTAGATAGGTCCACTGGTTGTTACTGTCCATCTTATTGTTTCCGTTATTGTGCTGGTGTCAGCTTGGTGTTTGATAGGTCCACTGGTTGTTACTGTCCTTCTTATTGTTTCCGTTATTGTACTGGTGTCAGCTTGGTGTTTGATAGGTCCACTGGTTGTTACTGTCCATCTTATTGTTTCCGTTATTGTGCTGGTGTCAGCTTAGTGTTTGATAGGTCCACTGGTTGTTACTGTCCTTCTTATTGTTTCCGTTATTGTGCTGGTGTCAGCTTGGTGTTTGATAGGTCCACTGGTTGTTACTGTCCTTCTTATTGTTTCCGTTATTGTGCTGGTGTCAGCTTGGTGTTTGATAGGTCCACTGGCCTGTTGGCTGTCCATCTTATTGTTTCCGTTATTCTGTGGTGTCAGCTTAGTGTTTGATAGGTCCACTGGTTGTCACTGTCCTTCTTATTGTTTCCGTATTGTGCTGGTGTCAGCTTGGTGTTTGATAGGTCCACTGGTTGTTACTGTCCATCTTATTGTTTCCGTTATTTGTGCTGGTGTCAGCTTAGTGTTTGATAGGTCCACTGGTTGTTACTGTCCTTCTTATTGTTTCCGTTATTGTGCTGGTGTCAGCTTGGTGTTTGATAGGTCCACTGGTTGTTACTGTCCTTCTTATTGTTTCCGTTATTGTGCTGGTGTCAGCTTGGTGTTTGATAGGTCCACTGGTTGTTACTGTCCTTCTTATTGTTTCCGTTATTGTGCTGGTGTCAGCTTGGTGTTTGATAGGTCCACTGGCTGTTGGCTGTCCATCTTATTGTTTCCATCATTGTGCTGGTGTCAGCTTGGTGTTTGATAGGTCCACTGGCCTGTTGGCTGTCCATCTTATTGTTTCCATCATTGTGCTGGTGTCAGCTTGGTGTTTGATAGGTCCACTGGCCTGTTGGCTGTCCATCTTATTGTTTCCATCATTGTGGTGGTGTCAGCTTGGTGTTTGATAGGTCCACTGGCCTGTTGGCTGTCCATCTTATTGTTTCCATCATTGTGCTGGTGTCAGCTTGGTGTTTGATAGGTCCACTGGCCTGTTGGCTGTCCATCTTATTGTTTCCATCATTGTGCTGGTGTCAGCTTGGTGTTTGATAGGTCCACTGGCCTGTTGGCTGTCCATCTTATTGTTTCCATCATTGTGGTGTGTCAGCTTACTGTTTGATAGGTCCACTGGCCTGTTGGCTGTCGATCTTATTGTTTCCATCATTGTGGTGGTGTCAGCTTAGTGTTTGATAGGTCCACTGGCCTGTTGGCTGTCCATCTTATTGTTCCCGTTATTCTGGTGGTGTCAGCTTAGTGTTCGATAGGTCCACTGGCCTGTTCGCTGCCCATCTTAATGTTCCCATCATTCTGGTGGTGTCAGCTTACTATTTCGTTGGTTCCCATGTCAACGTATAGTTTTGCACCAGCGCAAGGAGTCTGCCACGTACTTACGAACAGATTTTGGTGGAGCGCGTATGGAATTGTTCGAGTACGATGAACCCGTCTTGAGCAAACTCCAAACTCCAATTACAAAGCCAATTTCCCCAAACTCTAAGGAGGCGCACTCAGCACTTGAAGATGTATGTTGACATTTATAACTTCTCTCTCTCTCTCTCTCTCCTTCTCTCTCTCTCTCTCTCTCTCTCCTCTCTCTCTCTCTCTCTCTGTCTCTGTCTTTCTCTCTGTCTCTGTCTCTCTCTCTCTCTCTCTGTCTCTCTCTATATATATTCTCTCTCCCTCTCCCTCCCTCCGCCTCCTCCCCTTCCCCCGACGCCTTCATCCCCTCCCCCTCTGTGGAGGTGGGAGGATGCATGTCATCATAATTTCTAGAAAATGTTCACACCAGCAGCTGCTGTAACGAAGCAGGTGCAGGAAAGTGCAGAGGGAACACCTGGATGAATCCTCTCCATTCCCATCCCACCCCACCCAGTCCCTTTCAAGACAAGGTGAAAAAAGAAAGAAGTAAAGGCAGTCCTGTATCCCTTAGTGGGTCATAGGGCAGTAGGGCAATGAGCTGACAGAGTGCTCATTTTGCTGAGGGTACATCACAGTTGTCCCTCGCTGCTTTACCTTCCCCAACCTTACAAGGTTAGGTACTAGTTCACTGCTGAGTGGAGTGGAAAGAGAGGTAAATAAATTGATGAATACTTAAACAAACAACAAAAATGTAAACAAATCGATACTTAAATCATTAATTGAATGAATGAATGAATGAATGAATGAATGAATGAATGAATGAACGAATGAATGAAGGAAGGAAGGAAGGAATACATAGATGTAGCAAATAGAAGAATGAATGAATAAATAAATAGATAAATGAACAGATAAATAATAAGCAAACAAATAAATAAGTAAACGAACGAGTGGAGAAATGAATGAGTGAAAAAAAGATAGATATATACATAAACAAACAAATATCTAAACAAACAGATACATTAATCAGTAATTGAATAAATAAATGAACAGATGAATAATAAGTATGTGAACAAGTGAATGAATGAATGATTGAACAAATGAATGAATGAATGAATGAATCAATCAATCAATCAATGAAATCAATCACATCAATCAGTAACAATGACTGACGTCATGGTCGGCTTTCTTTACGTTTGTCGAACAGCGATACCAGCTGTGTTGATTGTGACTACGTCAGAGGAAATGAGTGTAATGTTTATCATGTTTCACTATGTCAGTCATTTCCCCTGAAGTTCCACCCATCAAACGAACGTCTTACTATGTCAGTCATTTCCCCTGAAGGCCACCCATCAAACGAACGTCTCTTTACTCAGGCGTCGTGCCTTGTCAGACAGACGACAACATGTGACACTGATGGACAAGGTGTTGGTCAAACCATATCAGTTTGTGTCATTTCACACAGACCACGATCTTCCAGCAGACACACTGTTGACCCAAACACGAGGCGGGTGTCAGCTGAGGCTGAAATTCCATAGACCGAAAAATCAATGTGAAATGCACACACACCTCACTCTCACACAACAACAACAACAAAAAACAACAACACAAAACAATGGCGTCAATTATTTTGTCCAAAACGAGTATGACCGCGCGCATTCAAACAAACAGGAACCAGAAGAGAAGTAGAAGAAAACAACAAACAAACAAACAAACAAACAAACAAACAAACAAAAAACAAACCAACCAACCGAAAATAGAATCAGACGGTATTTAAGTAACAGACAAGACAGGCACAAGTTAGACAATGACTTATCAACACAAACGTTGACAACTGACTTACAAACATAACGTTAGACAACTGACCTTTATCAAACACAAACGTTAGACAAGCTGACCTTTATCAAACACTAACGTTAGACAACTGACCTTTATCAAACACAAACGTTAGACAACTGACCTTTATCAAACACAAACGTTAGACACACTGACCTTTATCAAACACAAAGTTAGACAACTGACCTTTATCAAACACAAACGTTAGACAACTGACCCTTTATCAAACACAAACGTTAGACAACTGGCCTTTATCAAACACTAACGTTAACAACTGACCTTTATCAAACACAAACGTTAGACAACTGACCTTTATCAAACACAAACGTTAGACAACTGACCTTTATCAAACACAAACGTTAGACAACTGACCTTTATCAAACACAAACGTTAGGACAACTGACCTTTTATCAAACACAAACGTTAGACAACCTGGCCTTTATCAAACACTAACGTTAGACAACTGACCTTTATCAAACACTAACGTTAGACAACTGACCTTTATCAAACACTAACGTTAGACAACTGGCCTTTATCAAACACTAACGTTTAACAAACTGGCCTTATCAAACACTAACGTTAGACAACTGACTTTATCAAACACTAACGTTAGACAACTGACTTTATCAAACACTAACGTTAGACAACTGACCTTTATCAAACACTAACGTTTAGACAACTGACCTTTATCAAACACTAACGTTTAGACAACTGACCTTTATCAAACACAAACGTTAGACAACTGACCTTTATCAAACACAAACGTTAGACAACTGACCTTTATCAAACACAAACGTTAGACAACTGGCTTTTATCAAACACTAACGTTAGACAACTGACCTTTATCAAACACTACGTTTAGACAACTGACCCTTATCAAACACTAACGTTTAGACAACTGGCCTTTATCAAACACTAACGTTTAGACAACTGACCTTTATCAAACACTAACGTTTAGACAACTGACCTTTATCAAACACAAACGTTAGACAACTGGCCTTTATCAAACACTAACGTTTAGACAACTGGCCTTTATCAAACACTAACGTTTAGACAACTGGCCTTTATCAAACACTAACGTTAGACAACTGACCTTTATCAAACACTAACGTTAGACAACTGACCTTTATCAAACACAAACGTTTAGCCAACTGGCCTTTATCAAACACTAACGTTTAGACAACTGACCTTTATCAAACACTAACGTTAGACAACTGACCTTTATCAAACACAAACGTTAGACAACTGACCTTTATCAAACACAAACGTTAGACAACTGACCTTTATCAAACACAAACGTTTAGCCAACTGACCTTTATCAAACACTAACGTTTAGACAACTGACCTTTATCAAACACAAACGTTAGACAACTGACCTTTATCAACACAAACGTTAGACAACTGGCCTTTATCAAACACTAACGTTTAGACAACTGGCCTTTATCAAACACTAACGTTTAGACAACTGACCTTTATCAAACACTAACGTTTAGACAACTGACCTTTATCAAACACTAACGTTTAGACAACTGCCTTTATCAAACACTAACGTTTAGACAACTGACCTTTATCAAACACTAACGTTTAGACAACTGACCTTTATCAAACACAAACGTTAGACAACTGGCCTTTATCAAACACAAACGTTAGACAACTGACCTTTATCAAACACTAACGTTAGACAACTGACCTTTATCAAACACAACGTTAGACAACTGACCTTTATCAAACACAAACGTTAGACAACTGACCTTTATCAAACACAAACGTTAGACAACTGACCTTTATCAAACACAAACGTTAGACAACTGACCTTTATCAAACACTAACGTTAGACAACTGACCTTTATCAAACACAAACGTTAGACAACTGACCTTTATCAAACACAAACGTTTAGCCAACTGGCCTTTATCAAACACAAACGTTTAGACCAACTGACCTTTATCAAACACTAACGTTTAGACAACTGACCTTTATCAAACACTAACGTTTAGACAACTGACCTTTATCAAACACTAACGTTAGACAACTGGCCTTTATCAAACACTAACGTTAGACAACTGACCTTTATCAAACACTAACGTTAGACAACTGACCTTTATCAAACACTAACGTTTAGACAACTGACCTTTATCAAACACTAACGTTTAGACAACTGACCTTTATCAAACACTAACGTTAGACAACTGGCCTTTATCAAACACTAACGTTAGACAACTGACCTTTATCAAACACTAACGTTTAGACAACTGACCTTTATCAAACACATAACGTTTAGACAACTGACCTTTATCAAACACAAACGTTAGACAACTGACCTTTATCAAACACAAACGTTTAGACAACTGACCTTTATCAAACACTAACGTTAGACAACTGACCTTTATCAAACACAAACGTTAGACAACTGACCTTTATCAAACACAAACGTTAGACAACTGACCTTTATCAAACACTAACGTTAGACAACTGACCTTTATCAAACACAAACGTTAGACAACTGACCTTTATCAAACACAACGTTAGACAACTGACCTTTATCAAACACTAACGTTAGACAACTGACCTTTATCAAACACAAACGTTTAGACAACTGACCTTTATCAAACACTAACGTTAGACAACTGACCTTTATCAAACACAAACGTTAGACAACTGCCTTTATCAAACACAAACGTTAGACAACTGACCTTTATCAAACACAAACGTTAGACAACTGACCTTTATCAAACACAAAACGTTAGACAACTGACCTTTATCAAACACAAATGTTTAGCCAACTGGCCTTTATCAAACACTAACGTTAGACAACTGACCTTTATCAAACACAAACGTTAGACAACAAGGTTCAAAATAGCGAACAACAAATATGAACATTTGGAGAAAAACAGCAACACTTCCCTCTTGTGTCGTCGAGTCATATTCATGGACCCGAATTTCGCACGAACTTCGCACGGTCTTTACTGTGAAACTTTTCTTTCGCATGAAAGAGCGAAACTTTTGACTTTCAGACACGAACTTTTCCAGTAAGCGGGCAGGGATCGTTTCGCGCTGTGTTGCCCCTCTGCCGAAAAAGCAATATGGCAACGCTAACAAAACGCGAAAACGTTGAAATCGACTTGGTTTTGAAAGTGAATAGCTATACATGATCAATGTTTTGCCTAAGCACAAGGATGTATTTCTTGAAGAAACAGATCATCAAGACCAGTCAAGATCAGGATGTAAGCACCCTGCTATTGCCTGAACGGCAAAATATTGTTCATTCAAATTGATTCTCTTCCACACCAGTAGGATGGCAGTCAGAACTCTCTCTGTGTTCGTCACCAAGTGCTGATTTTGACGCCATTAGCTTCCATCAAAACTGTTGGGCAAATTTCGTGTCTATGGATAGACTGGTTCCTTTTTTCTTTGTATGTGAATTGAACGGGAACCTTGGGCTTGTGAATTTTACATGAGTTTTTCGGGTCTTGGAATTCCATGTGAAGTGTTTGATAAAGAATTCAGGATGCGTGTCTCCTGTCTGCTGAGACCTGTCACAGGTAGGGGTCTTCATTATCCATCAGAAGGCTACGATGGCCCGGTGGCCAGGTGGGGAAGGACATCAGACCAAAGAGACAACTAGCATGTGGGAGTAGTTTCTTTAACCCTTTGACTCCTGCACCCTGTCCACCAGCATCCTGCACTGTCAACCATGCTAGCAAAACAAAATCTTAACCCTTTGACTACCTCACCCTTTCCACTAGCTTCCTGATGGAAAGAGTGAGGGTTAAATTTTTGCAGTTGGTGGATAGGATACAAGAGTCAAAGGGTTAATCAGACTTCCTTTTGAAAAGTCTAGGGTTCGAATTCGCTCTTGCAGCGCTTGATGTGTAGATGGTGGAATTTTTTTATTTCCAATTTTCTTAATATAATCAAAGGACATAACTCTTGAGAATTATCTCCCATGTTGTATAGAACTTCTCAAATCTAACACAGTTTGCGCTACCCATTCAGCTAGCATAGAAGCAGATACAAAGTACAAAAACAGTAAGCTCAGAACACTCCTCAAATTTTCTTGTTTACCATATGTGCAGAACTGCTGGCACCTGAACCCCGTTCGTGTAGATACGCATCTACAACATTAAGTACACACGTTAAAGATCCTGTAAGCTATGAAAATATGCAACATGCATAACCATGAAAAAGTAGTTGGTCTTCCCACTGAAGACTGTAACGCCTGCACGGTATGGATAAAAACGATCACAACATCGCACAGACACACATCCCAGACAAAAATGTTTCGAAACAAAAAAAAACAAAAAAAAAACAAAACACAAAAAAAAAAACAAAAAAAAGCGAAGAAGAAGAAGAAAGAAAGAAAGAAACGAAAAAAAGAAGGAAAAAAAAAGAGACAAAGAACCCTCCCCACTTCAGAAACTGTTGGTATGAGATTCTTGTATTGACGTTCAATCTCTGTCCCATCTCCCTTCCCGCCATCTCAACAACTGGCCCATGCTCAGTGTTATTTTTCCCGAGGATTCCTAAAATGTGGGAAGATCGTGATTGGCAGAAATGGGTGGAAATGTCGCTCTGAGTTCAGTCCCAACCCGTAATAATAAATAATAATAATAATAATAATAATAATAATTACAATATTTATATAACGCAAAATCTTGATAAAATCAAATCTAAGCGCTGAAACAGACACACACGCACGCACGCGCACGCACGCACACACACGCACGCACGCACGCACGCACGCACGCACACACACACACACACACACACGCACACGCACACGGCTATAAATGGGGAGAAAGAATAAAAGCAATGGAAAATTATAGAGAGCATATTGAAACTTGGATTGTTTGTTGCCCGTTTTAATATGCCAACCACACTGCCAGTGTCGTCAGTGTGTGTGTGTGTGGTGTGTGTGTGTGTGTGTGTGTGTGTGTGTGTGTGTGTGTGTGTGTGTGTGTGTGTGTGTGTGTGTGTGTGTGTGTGTGTGTGTGTGTGTGTGTGTATATGTGTGTGTGTGTGTGTGTGTGTGTGTGTATGTGTGTGTGTGTGTGTGTGTGTGTGTGTGTGTGGTGTGTGTGTGTGTGTGTGTGTGTGTGTGTGTGTGTGTGGATGAAATGAGTGTTTGGCGTTGGGAACACATAGGCTTACTTTTCTTGTAGGACTTCAACAAAAAAAATTCAATTAAACCGTCATTTTTTGCCTCTGTATCAAACTTGATTTGTATTTACTCATGGATTGGAAGAAGAAGAATAAGAAAGAGAGAGAGAGAGAGAGAGAGAGAGAGAGAGAGAGAGAGAGAGAGAGACAGACAGACAGACAGACAGACAGACAGATAGACAGAAAGACAGGTAGACAGACAGACTGAAAGAGACACATAGACAGAGGCAGAGACGGATAAAGATTAAAGTCGCGTGCAATACAGGAATCTATTAAGCAAATAGAATCAATCCTTATGATCAGAGTCAAGATAACCTTAATTAACATATAGAGGCCAGCGCCGCCCATCATTCCGTCGTCAGATGAGAACCAAGATGACCCGCACATCTGGAGACCAATGGCGCCAGTCATTCCGTCTGAATGCGCCAATCCAATTATTCTGATGACGTGGGCGATGTCTAAGGGCGGTAAATGGAATGTTTTGGTTTGTGCAATTGGATGTAATTTTACTGCCCATTTGCCCATTACGTCATTGTCGTGTAGGTCAGCAGCGGAGGTCATACACCCCTGTTTGTCTGTTCTGGACCAGTCTTTATATAGCGCCCTTGGTGTGTTTCAGGATTGTGAGTTCTCCCTTTGCTGTTCGTTGTCGGGGTATTCCTTGGTCTTCCTCTCTGTCTGTGTTGTTAGTTGTCGGTGTTTTCCTTGGTCTTCCTCTCTGTCTGTGTTGTTTGTTGTCGGGGTTTTCCTTGGTCTTCCTCTCTGTCTGTGTTGTTAGTTGTCGGTGTTTTCCTTGGTCTTCCTCTCTGTCTGTGTTGTTTGTTGTCGGTGTTTTCCTTGGTCTTCCTCTCTGTCTGTGCTGTTTGTTGTCGGTGTTTTCCTTGGTCTTCCTCTCTGTCTGTGCTGTTTGTTGTCGGTGTTTTCCTTGGTCTTCCTCTCTGTCTGTGTTGTTTGTTGTCAGTGTATTCCTTGGTCTTCCTCTCTGTCTGTGTTGTTTGTTGTCGGTGTTTTCCTTGGTCTTCCTCTCTGTCTGTGTTGTTTGTTGTCGGTGTTTTCCTTGGTCTTCCTCTCTGTCTGTGCTGTTTGTTGTCAGTGTTTTCCTTGGTCTTCCTCTCTGTCTGTGCTGTTTGTTGTCGGTGTTTTCCTTGGTCTTCCTCTCTGTCTGTGTTGTTTGTTGTCGGTGTTTTCCTTGGTCTTCCTCTCTGTCTGTGCTGTTTGTTGTCAGTGTTTTCCTTGGTCTTCCTCTCTGTCTGTGTTGTTAGTTGGCGGTGTTTTCCTTGGTCTTCCCCTCTTGTCCCTTCTTCTGGTGTCCAGTGGAGCACATCTGGGTGATGTTATCCTGAATGGGATATATTGGCTCTTTGACTGGATATGTGGCCATGATATTTGCCTTTCACATTCAAGGTAACCGATGCCTGGGTCCAAATCGGTCATGCAGCGCATAGACGTCCGCCCCCCTCCCCCCTTGCTCGGTGAAATGTTTACCATATAGCATCGGGAGCAGGGAGGTGACAGTCGGGAAAGTGGTGAGGTATTGGCGCTGTGGGTCCCATCCAACATCCTCGTGTGTTTCCTGTTCACTGAGTTAGCATCAGTTCTGTGTGAATGTCCATGGTATGTGTTGTTATTTTTGACGAACTATGTTTATACTGTATTGGTGTATGTATCCGACTTTCTTTATCGTGCATTAATATATGTATCTTATTGTGTTTATACTGCGTGTATGGACATGGTAACCTCCCCCCCCCCCCCCCCCCCGTCCTTTTTTTCTTAAAGTTAATCGAGCATACCTTGACACTGGCTGTTTGTGCTGTACAAATGGAAGTGTTGTTAGTATATTTC
The DNA here is from genome assembly GCA_030674185.1 of Monoplex corrugatus. Taxonomy (NCBI): domain Eukaryota; kingdom Metazoa; phylum Mollusca; class Gastropoda; order Littorinimorpha; family Ranellidae; genus Monoplex; species Monoplex corrugatus. Next base: position 43,308,770 of record JAPXFY010000031.1, read on the forward strand.
TTCTTCTTCTTCTTCCTTCTTCATCGTCGTCATCATCATCACCACCATCATCATCATCACCATCATCATCATCATCATCATCAATTTATCATTCATCATCATCATCATCATCATCATCATCACCACCACCACCATCATCATCACCACCATCATCATCACCATCACCATCATCATCATCATCATCATCGTTGTCGTCATCATCATCATCTTCTTCTTCTCTTCCTCCTCCTTCTTCTTATTAGTACTATTGTTATTGTTATTGTTATTATTATTATCATTATTATTATTATCAATTGCCTTGTACTGTCTCAGCAGCATTGGATGAATGTGAGTGGCCATGGTATTTTGGATTTGAGTGATTGTAATGTGGACGTGAGTGATCATTGGTGTTTGTCTTGTTGCCTACAGTGTTGTCAGCATTGGTTCTTGCCATGCTGTTGGGTTGGATAGGTAAGTGTTTTACTGTGATGGGTGTGTACTTTCTACAATAATTCTGAATGTCTACAGTTGGAGTTTGTTCAAAGAGGAATCATTGCATTAAGACAATTCCATACGCGCTCCACCCAAAATTGTTAGCATTTATTTAGCAAACTTCTTGGGCATGTGGAAAACCGTATGCGCTGGCAAAGTCTTAAAATGGGGAAGAGGGGGAAAGGGACCTATGAAACAGTAAGTGTCACCACCAGAATGATGGAAGCATTAAGATGGGCAGCCAACAGGCCAGTGGACCTATGAAACAGTAAGCTGACACCACCAGAATGATGGAAGCATTAAGATGGGCAGCCAACAGGCCAGTGGACCTATGAAACAGTAAGCTGACACCACCAGAATGATGGAAGCATTAAGATGGGCAGCCAACAGGCCAGTTTTGTAATGTCCGGGATGGTATTGATGGGCAGAACTGGAGTTTAATTCCGGCTGTTTGAGTGACACAGATGTAGATGTTACACAGCTTGTGTTTAGTGTAGTAGAATTCGTGACAACAAAGCTGTGGAATTGTCACTGGTAGAGTACAGGCCAGCTATTCCAGTAGTCTGACAGGAGTGAAAATGTTATCTAGCTGGTAACATTGGAAATTAAAGTTGATAGACTTGGTAGAGGTTTCCATGGGTATTCCAATTTATAGGCATGGAGTAAAATTACTTAAAAACACGTAAACAAGTGCCTGTCCATGTAATATGACTGATTCAGTAACAGGGTTGATCTAAAAATAAACAGTAGCGTTATGTTTCAAACTGTGCAAAACCTCAGAACATCGCTAACGTGTAGGGTATATACGCAGTCATACGGTATTTAGCATCATTATTTTGGATCC
>JAPXFY010000031.1:43315084-43350084 GCA_030674185.1 Monoplex corrugatus
AGCACACTGCCACCACTCACCAAAGCAATCAGCCAACAACAGTCAACACCACAGGGCACAAACCACACTGCCACCACTCACCAAAGCAATCAGCCAACAACAGTCAATACCACAGGGCACAAAGCACACTGCCACCATTCACCAAAGCAATCAGCCAACAACAGTCAACACCACAGGGCACAACAACCACACTGTCACCACTCACCAACAACACCACAGGGCACAAAGCACACTGTCACCACTCACCAAACAATCACCCAACAACAGGCAACACCACAGGGCACAAAGCACATTGTCACCACTCACCAACAACACCACAGGGCACAAAGCACACTGTCACCACTCACCAAACAATCACCCAACAACAACACCAAAACCACAGGGCACAAAGCACACTGTCACCATTCACCAACAACACCACAGGGCACAAAGCACACTGTCACCACTCACCAACAACACCACAGGCACAAAGCACACTGTCACCACTCACCAAAGCAATCACCCAACAACAGCCAATACCACAGGCACAAAGCACACTGTCACCACTCACCAAAGCAATCACCCAACAACAACCAATACCACAGGCACAAAGCACACTGTCACCACTCACCAACAACACCACAGGGCACAAAGCACACTGTCACCACTCACCAAACAATCACCCAACAACAGGCAACACCACAGGGCACAAAGCACATTGTCACCACTCACCAACAACACCACAGGGCACAAAGCACACTGTCACCACTCACCAAACAATCACCCAACAACAACACCAAAACCACAGGGCACAAAGCACACTGTCACCATTCACCAACAACACCACAGGGCACAAAGCACACTGTCACCACTCACCAACAACACCACAGGGCAAAAGCACACTGTCACCACTCACCAAAGCAATCACCCAACAACAGCCAATACCACAGGGCACAAAGCACACTGTCACCACTCACCAAAGCAATCACCCAACAACAAACCAATACCACAGGGCACAAAGCACACTGTCACCACTCACCAAAGCAATCACCCAACAACAAAAGGCAAAACCACAGGGTACAAAGCACACTGTCACCACTCACCAAAGGCACAAAGCACACTGTCACCACTCACCAAAGCAATCACCCAACAACAAAAGGCAACATCACAGGGCACAAAGCACACTGTCACCACTCACCAAAGCAATCACCCAACAACAAAAGGCAAAACCACAGGGTACAAAGCACACTGTCACACTCACCAAAGGCACAAAGCACACTGTCACCACTCACCAAAGCAATCACCCAACAACAGCCAACACCACACGGCACAAAGCACACTGTCACCACTCACCAACAACACCACAGGGCACAAAGCACACTGTCACCACTCACCAACAACACCACAGGGCACAAAGCACACTGTCACCACACACCAACAATACCACAGGGCACAAAGCACACTGTCACCACTCACCAACAACACCACAGGGCACAAAGCACACTGTCACTACTCACCAACAATACCACAGGCACAAAGCACACTGTCACCACTCACCAACAATACCACAGGGCACAAAGCACACTGTCACCACTCACCAACAATACCACAGGGCACAAAGCACACTGTCACCACTCACCAACAACACCACAGGGCACAAAGCACACTGTCACCACTCACCAAAGCAATCACCCAACAACAGGCAACACCACAAGGCACAAAGCACACTGTCACCACTCACCAAAGCAATCACCCAACAACAGGCAACACCACAAGGCACAAAGCACACTCACCACTCACCAACAACACCACAGGGCACAAAGCACACTGTCACTACTCACCAACAATACCACAGGGCACAAAGCACACTGTCACCACTCACCAACAACACCACAGGGCACAAAGCACACTGTCACCACTCACCAACAATACCACAGGGCACAAAGCACACTGTCACCACTCACCAACAATACCACAGGGCACAAAGCACACTGTCACCACCACACCAACAATACCACAGGGCACAAAGCACACTGTCACCACTCACCAAAGCAATCAGCCAACAACAACAACCAACACCACAGGGCACAAAGCACACTGTCACCACTCACCAAAGCAATCACCCAACAACAGCCAACACAACAGGGCACAAAGCACACTGTCACCACTCACCAAAGCAATCACCCAACAACAGGCAACACCACAAGGCACAAAGCACACTGTCACCACTCACCAACAATACCACAGGGCACAAAGCACACTGTCACCACTCACCAACAACACCACAGGAAAACAAAGCACACTGTCTCCACTCACCAACAATACCACAGGGCACAAAGCACACTGTCACCACTCACCAAAGCAATCAGCCAACAACAGCCAACACCACAGGGCACAAAGCACACTGTCACCACTCACCAACAACACCACAGGGCACAAAGCACACTGTCACCACTCACCAACAACACCACAGGGCACAAAGCATACTGTCACCACTCACCAACAACACCACAGGGCACAAAGCACACTGTCACCACTCACCAATCACCCAACAACAGCCAACACCACAGGGCACAAAGCACACTGTCACCACTCACCAAACAATCACCAACAGCCAATACCACAGGGCACAAAGCACACTGTCACCACTCACCAATTACCCAACAACAGCCGACATCACAGGGCACAAGCACACTGTCAACACTCACCAAACAATCACCCAACAGCCAATACACAGGGCACAAAGCACAGTGTCACACTCACCAATCACCAACAACAGCAATACACAGGGCACAAAGCACACTGTCACCACTCACCAATCACCAACAACAGCCAACATCACAGGGCACTAAGCACACTGTCACCATCACACAATCACCAAGAACAGCAATACCACAGGGCACAAAGCACACTGTCACCACTCACCAATCACCCAACAACAGCCAATACCACAGGGCACAAAGCACACTGTCACCACCACCACAATCACCCAACAACAGCCAACATCACAGGGCACAAAGCACACTGTCACCACTCACCAATCAATCACCCAAGAACAGCAATACCACAGGGCACAAAGCACACTGTCACCACTCACCAATCACCCAACAACAGCCAATACCACAGGGCACAAAGCACACTGTCACCACTCACCAATCACCCAACAACAGCCAACATCACAGGGCACAAAGCACACTGTCACACTCACCAATCACCCAAAACAGCCAATACCACAGGGCACAAAGCACACTGTCACCACTCACCAATCACCCAACAACAGCCAAACCACAGGGCACAAAGCACACTGTCACACTCACCAATCACCCAACAACAGCCAATACACAGGGCACAAAGCACACTGTCACCACTCACCAATCACCCAAAACAGCCAATACCACAGGGCACAAAGCTACATGTCACCACTCACCAATCACCAACACAGCCAACACCACATGACACACAAAGCACACTGTCATCACTCACCAATCACCCAACAACAGCCAATACCACAGGGCACAAAGCACACTGTCACCACTCACCAATCAACCCAACAACAGCCAAACCACAGGGCACAAAGCACACTGTCACCACTCACCAATCACCCAACAACAGCCAAACCACAGGGCACAAAGCACACTGTCATCACTCACCAATCACCCAACAACAGCCAACACCACAGGGCACAAAGCACACTGTCATCATCACCAATCACCCAACAACAGCCAATACCACAGGGCATAAAGCACACTGTCATCACTCACCAATCACCCAACAACAGCCAACACCACAGGGCACAAAGCACACTGTCACCACTCACCAATCACCCAACAACAGCCAATACCACAGGGCACAACGCACACTGTCATCACTCACCAATCACCCAACAACAGCCAATACCACAGGGCACAAAGCACACTGTCACCACTCACCAAACAATCACCCAACAGCCAATACCACAGGGCACAAAGCACACTGTCACCACTCACCAATCACCCAACAACAGCCGACATCACAGGGCACAAAGCACACTGTCACCACTCACCAAACAATCACCCAACAGCCAATACCACAGGGCACAAAGCACAGTGTCACCACTCACCAATCACCCAACAACAGCCAATACCACAGGGCACAAAGCACACTGTCACCACTCACCAATCACCCAACAACAGCCAACATCACAGGGCACAAAGCACACTGTCACCACTCACCAATCACCCAAGAACAGCCAATACCACAGGGCACAAAGCACACTGTCACCACTCACCAATCACCCAACAACAGCCAACATCACAGGGCACAAAGCACACTGTCACCACTCACCAATCACCCAACAACAGCCAATACCACAGGGCACAAAGCACACTGTCACCACTCACCAATCACCCAACAACAGCCAATACCACAGGGTACAAAGCACACTGTCACCACTCACCAATCACCCAACAACAGCCAATACCACAGGGCACAAAGCACACTGTCATCACTCACCAATCACCCAACAACAGCCAACACCACAGGGCACAAAGCACACTGTCATCACTCACCAATCACCCAACAACAGCCAACACCACAGGGCACAAAGCACACACTGTCATCACTCACCAATCACCCAACAACAGCCAACACCACAGGGCACAAAGCACACTGTCATCACTCACCAATCACCCAACAACAGCCAACACCACAGGGCACAAAGCACACTGTCATCACTCACCAATCACCCAACAACAGCCAACACCACAGGGCACAAAGCACACTGTCACCACTCACCAATCACCCAACAACAGCCAACACCACAGGACACAAAGCACACTGTCATCACTCACCAATCACCCAACAACAGCCAACACCACAGGGCACAAAGCACACTGTCACCACTCACCAATCACCCAACAACAGCCAAACCACAGGCACAAAGCACACTCAGACAGGGAAGGGAGAGGACAGGAGGTGGGTGGGGCAAAACAGTGGCGATGTAGAGGGGGAAATCAATGCTGGAAAAAACAAAGAGGGAATGTCTTCCAGCTAGATTTTTATTGAGCCTGGCCTAGCGAGACTTTGGGAGGGAAGAAACAATTATGAAGTGTTCGGAAAAAAAAAATTCTGTATTGTCGATCACGTAGACAGAAAAGGGAGACAGAAAAGTACATATTCATAATTATTTTTGTTTTTTTGTTTTTTTTTCTTTTCTTTTTTCTTTGTTTTTGTTTTTGTTTTTTTACCACATGAATCTCGGGATGTTTCCCCTTTGAGAGCGCGTCGCCACAGTACAGTACCACCCAATGTTTTTTACAAGACTTTAGAAAGGCAAGAAGGCTAATCGGTCTTCAAGGGGAGGGACCTGGGAAATGAACTGGGAGGGACCTTGGAAATGAACCTATCTCTCCAATGTTTTATAGGAGGGCAGCCGGGCGAATGCCCTGCTCTTCAAGATTTTCAACTGCCGTGAGATCTTCAGCGTGCGCGGGCCCAGAAGGCTCACGGATCCGACTCATTTTTCGTTCCGTTCCTAAGAACTAGATTTTCATTTCGATTTTCCGGTCAAACTGAGGAGAAACGTCGAGGCCTCAACGGGGTATGAACCCTGGAACCTGGAGTTTAGTTACTGGCAGGTGAACGTCTGAACCATTCTGCCACTCCTCTCTACCGTCACCCCACGTTGAATACGGTATTAATTAAAGACACGAGGAATAAGACAAATGAGAATACAGTTAAGTGCTCCATGCTGTGCGTGCATCTAAACTCTTAAAACACAAACATACACTCACGCACGCGCACTCACTCACTCACTCACTCACACACACCGACACGCACACACGCACAACACACACACACCACACACACCCCACACACACACACACACCACGCACACACACACACACACACACATACGCACCACACACACAAACACATACAACACCACAACACACAAACACACACAACAACACACAACACACACACACACACAACACACACACACACATACACACACTCACACATACACACACTCACGCACATAAACACACACACACACACATACACACACACACACTCACACATACACACACTCACGCACACAAACGCACACAAACACACACACACAAACACACACACACACACACACGCACACACACACACACACACACACACACACACACACACACACACACACACACACACACACACACACACACACACACACACACACACACAGAGTATAAATGCTTTTCATCGGAACGAAAGAAAAAGAGACAAACATTCTGGGTGTAATTCTGATTATGAAATGTATAAAACACCACACACACACACACACACACACACACACACACACACACACACACACACACACACACACACACACACACACACACACACACACACACACCACTCACACACACACACACACTCACACACAAACACTTACACACACACACACACACTCACACACACAAACACATACACACACACACACACACACACACACACACACACACACACACACACACACACACACACACACACACACACACACAGGGCAAAGAAATAAAAACACCAGCTTTAGTCAAAGAGAACGACAGAGATGGCAATTTGTTCTACCCGCCGTCAAGATTCTGCAGGATCAGATATTTTGTTTTTTTCGTCCTCGTCAAGAATTTGGCAGACACCACCACAATGACTGACATTTTAATTAACATGGGCGAGCGTGCAGATCAACATCAATGTTGTGGATGGGATGGAACTTGAGATGACGGATGTCGTGTCCATAAATTTATGTGATGGAACTTGAGATGACGGATATTGTGTCCATAAATTTATGTGATGGAACTTGAGATGACGGATATTGTGTCCATAAATTTATGGGATGGAACTTGAGATGACGGATGTCGTGTCCATAAATTTATGGGATGGAACTTGAGATGACGGATGTCGTGTCCATAAATTTATGGGATGGAACTTGAGATGACGGATATTGTGTCCATAAATTTATGGGATGGAACTTGAAATGACGGATATTTTGTCCATAAATTTATGGGATGGAACTTGAGATGACGGATGTCGTGTCCATAGATTTATCAAACAGGCGCAGATTCGTATTAGAGTTCTGGGACTGAATCAGAAACGTCAAATCTTGGATCCGGAACTTTTTTCAGCGGACCAGTGTTATTTTGGGAGGCTGGGATTGAACTCGAGACGTCAGATTCTAAGTCTGGGACTGTATCAACTGAGCCAGCTGTGCCGGGATGAAAGCTGCATGGCTGAATCTTGGCTGTGCTCCTACTGCTTGCTGCAGGTCTGATAAATATCTTTTTTCTCCCTGTGCACCATCGAACTGTTGCACAGGGTTATGTTGATGCCCGACCCGTCTTGTCTGTCTCTCTCACCCCCACCCCCCTCTCTTTTTTTCTGTCTGTCTCTGTCTCTCTCACCCCCCACCCCCTCTCTTTCTTTCTCTCTGTCTCTGTCTCTCTCACCCCCACCCCCTCTCTTTCTTTCTCTCTGTCTCTGTCTCTCTCTTCTCTATTTGACTCTCTGTCTCTGTCTGTCTGTCTGTCTGTTTCTCTCTCTCTTGCTGTCTCTGTCTGTCTGTCTGTCTCTTCTCTCTCCTCTTTGTCACTGTCTGTCTGTCTGTCTCTCTCTGTCTTTGTCTGTCTGTCTCTCTCTCTGTCTGTCTGTCTGTCTGTCTGTCTCTGTCTGTCTGTCTGTCTCTGTCTGTCTGTCTGTCTCTGTCTGTCTGTCTGTCTCTGTCTCTCTCTGTCTCTGTCTCTCTCTCTGTGTCTCTCTCTCTCTGTTTCGCATCTGCAAAAAGACGTAAGAGCAGCAGTGCATTGCCAGACAAAACACTGATACAAGGACCTGACTTTCACTCCTTGTGGAGTTCACTTTTCCTTCCTTCAGCCTCCAACACTTTGTGTCAGGAAAATCCCATCGTTGGGTCGTTTTTGGTGGAGGAGCTTTATAAAACAGATGTCAGATTTGTTCGCTCAGTTCTTGTCGGTATCCGTACACCACGTAACTAAATGGTACTGACACTGGTTGCTGCCACTGTCTGGAATGTTTAGGGTTGGTGGAAAACAATTCTGACAGTTCTTCTCCTGTGAATTTCTGTGTACGTCAAGGGACGGACTTAATCAGATTTGGATTTTTTCCCCTTGTGAATGTCTGGGCGTTTGGGAACTAGACAACATCTTGTTAATCTCTTTTGTGGCTGTGTATTGTTCGTTTTAATTTCTTTTAACTTATTGGTGGTCTTTGATGACCGAAAGTAAAAGGAACTCATAAAGAAATGATGATTCAGTTCAAGTCATCTTACACTTCAGTGGTGGACGATATGGTCAACCGTGGAAAAAAATCGTTCATCAACAAATTGTTCAATGTGTTTGTGCTCTGTGTAGAAAACATGAAGCGATATTGTTGGTTGTCTGTTTGTTAAGTAAAAAGATAGGGGTAGAAAATCTGTTCTTGTGCTATCAGTACACTCCCGGTCACATAAAAGTAAAATCTACTTGATGTGTACTTGTGGAACAGAACAACTCTCAAGATACAGTCACTCTTCTTTTTTCCAAAGGGTTCTTATCAGTGGAGTACGGGTGTGCTCGTGCTAAACGTACGGTTCATATTGGTAGAGATTTGTTAGTTTATTTGTGAATCCGGCAGATTCCTGCTTCTGTCGAATGCTGCACAGCTTCTAGGTTTTCTTGTTTATCATGAACGGTCGTGATTTATATCTGATGAAGATATTTATAGGATATTTTTACTGGTAGGACATGTTTATCAGTCAGATGTTAGGATCCAGTCTTTAAGTGCTTTCTACTCTCTGAAGAAATGTCGGTCTTTTGATGGTGTAGATAATACGACGGAACCTTAACGTCCACAGAACCTACCTCTTTCATGACATGCTTTGGTGGATCAGTTTTGACCAGGCAGGTGTAAGTGTGCGGGTTACCTGGGTACACGCTATCCAGGGACTACGTGCAGGGAAAGGTAGACAGGTTGAAAAGAAACCAGATATTTTGTCGTTGTTGTAATTTGTTTTTCGAAATGTTATCGTGAGACAGCAGTTAACGTTCAGTCACAATAATGAGATGTAAAATTATAACAACCATTCTCTCCCCCCCCCCCACCTTCCCCCTCCTTAAGCCATTATTGTGAGTTTCCAAAATGAAATGTCCTCAATAAACCTATTTTTTTTACAGAAGGATAACGATAGGAACTGATAAAAGTTCACTGTATCACAGATGTCGTTTGCCAAAATAAGAATACAATTACATTATTCTTCAACAATAACGTGTTATTGTGTGGGATTTTGTTTAGGAAACTGGACCTCGGTTCGTAAGTAAAAAGGTGGAGAGAGAAAGATGGAGAAAATGTGTTGGCAAATTGGACAGCAATTTTTACCTGAAGTAAACGAACACAAAATGTAACATCAAAGAAACAGTGTTTCAGCAGTCGGTATCGGTATTAAAGGTTGCAGGCAAAATTGACCACTGTTCTTCTATGAAACGCCGAAAAAGTAACACCAAATGAAGCAGCGTTTGAACTACGGATACCTTTGTTACATTTGGCAGACTACAAGGGGTTACCATGGACATGCCTGACTCACATCATGGATAACTGTTCAGGCAAACACTCTTGGTCCACCAAGCCGTGCACAATGTCAGACTGTGACGATGTAGGTGACGTAGCCACAGACGGCTACGCAGACGATCGTATAGACTTCATCAACGATGACGTGGAGGTCACGTACCCCTCCCAGGACCGCAATGACTTGTGGGATTCAGGCGTGAACGTGGACGGCGGGTGTTCACAGCAGAGTGAAGGGGATTCCCAAAGCGGTGAGTCTGACGTGAGCTCTGACGTCACCCTTGCTCCATCGTGTAGCAGTCTGATCCTGTCCAGCGAGGCAGACTCTGTGTTAGGATCCTGTGCCTCCACAAGTGTGGATACCAGTCTGGTGGGCTCCGTCAACGTCAGTGGAGGGACCATCAGTGAATCATCCAGTCAGAGCGGCACAGAACCTGCAGACTCTAACGATCTCTTAACCCTCAGTACAGACACTCCCCCTACACCTCATTCCCCCACACTTACACCCCTTCACGACTTTATCAACTCCTTTCCCGCCTTTTTCACAGATGACGACCTTGACCCTGCGGTTAAGGCCACGACCTTGACTGCCAAGGATGATGCCGGCGCGAGGAAGTCTCACCTTGTGCCTCAGCCACCCAGGAAGAAAGGCGATGGGAAGCCACGTGACCGGAACCACGTGACTAGAGATGGCAGCGTCACTTCCGACGGAAGACCGGCAGCAACAGCGGGGTCGACCGTGACCAGCGGTGGCAAGGAGAGGTCGGCGTCATCCAAACGGCGACATGACATCACGGTGGTACAAAGCATGACGCCAGCCGGACGTTGACGTCTTCTTCTAAGAACCAAGATGACGCCATGTCAAAAGTCAAGGTCACACAGAAGGTGAGAGACTTGTAGATTGTTTTCTGTGCCTTGATTACTTGATTGGTACTGTTCTTGTTTGTTTTGTTTTGTTTTTTTGTTGGCTAGTGCTGAATTTTGTTTTCTTCTTGTGGTTGTTGTCGTGTTTTTACTTTTTTATACTGAGATTTTTGTTAGTTGGTGGGTTGATAAATTTTGTTGTTGGTGGTGTCAGTAGTGGTGGTGGTTGGTTGGTTGAATTTTTTTTTTATTGATATTACTTTCTTTTTCTTAGTAGTTGGTCGGCTGGTACACTGGTCAGTTGTTTGCACCGGGTTTTTGGTGATTGCTTGGTTGCTTGCTTGCTTGCCTGCTTGATTGCGTGCTTGATTGACAGTTAGGAGTGGTTAAGCGGTTTGTTTGGCTGGTCTGTCTCTTGCTGCTTGTTAGTGTTGTTGTTGAGGAGGTGGAGAGTATGATGATAATGATGATGGCCATCCTCTCCTCCTGTTCCTTCCCCTCTTTCTCTTACTGCTACTGTTGTTGTTAATCCTCCACTTTCTTCTTCTTCTTCTTCTTCTTCTTCTTCTTCTCTCTTCTTCTTCTTTCTTCTTTTTCTTCTTCTTTTTCTTCTTCTTCTCTTCTTCTTCTTTCTTCTTCTCTTCTCTTCTTCTTCTTCTTTTTCTTCTCTTCTCTTCTTTTCTTACTTTTCTTTTTTTTCTTTTCTTTTTTTCTTTTTCTTCTTCTTCTTCTTTTCTTCTTCTTTCTTTTCTTTTCTTCTTCTCTTTTCTTCTTCTCTTCTCTTCTTCTTCTTTCTCTCTTTCTTCTTCTTCTTCTTCTTCTTCTTCTTCTTCTTCTTCTTTTCTTCTTCTTCTTCTTCTTCTTCTTCTTCTCTCTTCTTCTTTTCTTCTTCTTCTTCTTACTTCTCTTCTTTTTTCTTTTTCTTCTTCTTCTTTCTTCTTCTTCTTCTTCTTCTTTTCTTCTTCTTCTTCTTCTTCTTCTTCTTCTTCTTCTCTTCTTCTTCTTCTTCTTCTTCTTTTCTTCTTCTTCTTCTTCTTCTTCTCTTTTCTTTTCTTCTTCTTCTTTTCCTTCTTCTTCTTCTTTCTTCTTCTTCTTCTTCTTCTTCTTCTTCTTTTTTTTTTTTTTTCTTCTTTCTCTCTATTAATATTGGGATTTGTGTGTTTTTAGCCCAGCCGATCACACGAGGAATTTCAGGGTAAAGAAGACTACAGTATCAGGAGACTGTCCAAAAATCTTGTTTCTGAAATATACAATGACGAGTGCGATACAAAGTGGTCAGAACGTGAGACTTCCGGTTGAAATGTCTGGTTTCCATTGTTGTCCTGAGTTTACAGTTGGAATTTCTCATTTCCGTATTTGCCTGGTACAGTTGAATTTCTGTTTCCATTTTGCCTGGTTACCAGTTGGAATTCTATTTCCATTTTGCCTGGTTACCAGTTGAATTTCTGTTTCCATTTTGCCTGGTTACCAGTTGGAATTTCTTGTTTCCATTTTGCCTGGTTACCAGTTGGAATTTCTTGTTTCCATTTTGCCTGGTTACCAGTTGGAATTTCTTATTTCCATTTTGCCTGGTTACCAGTTGGAATTTCTTATTTCCATTTTGCCTGGTTACCAGTTGGAATTTCTTGTTTCCATTTTGCCTGGTTACCAGTTGGAATTTCTTATTTCCATTTTGCCTGGTTACCAGTTGGAATTTCTTGTTTCCATTTTGCCTGGTTACCAGTTGGAATTTCTTATTTCCATTTTGCCTGGTTACCAGTTGGAATTTCTTATTTCCATTTTGCCTGGTTACCAGTTGGAATTTCTTATTTCCATTTTGCCTGGTTACCAGTTGGAATTTCTTATTTCCATTTTGCCTGGTTACAGTTGCAATTTCTTATTTCCATTTTGCCTGTGTACCAGTTGCAATTTCTTGTATCCATATTGCCTGGTTACCAGTTGCAATTTCTTGTTTCCATTTTGCCTGCTACTGGTTGGAATTTGTTTCCATTTTGCCTGGTTACCAGTTGGAATTTCTTGTTTTCATTTTGCTTGGTTGCCAGTTGGAATTTCTTGTTTCCATTTTGCTTGGTTACCAGTTGGAATTTCTTGTTTCCATTTTGCTTGGTTACCAGTTGGAATTTCTTGTTTCCATTTTGCCTGGTTACCAGTTGGAATTTCTTGTTTCCATTTCCCTGGTTACCAGTTGGAATTTCTTGTTTCCATAATTATTGCCTGGTTACCTGTAGGAATTTCTGGTTTAGATCCTGCCTGGGTACCGATCACAGATTATCTCTTTGTACGGCCTGGTGGTTAAGGTAGGAGATTTTCTCCCATTTCCGATGTCGGCATAAGACTGTGAAGATGTACTAGTATTGGAACTTTCCCCTCTTCGTGTGTACACACACACACACAGAACATCAGACGTGCACGGTAAAGATCCTATACTCATATTGCTTACAGCCCAGCCGATTACTACAGCCATATCAGGACTAAAAGATCCTGTAAGCCGTGCCAATGATCAATGCCTTAGAAAAACACGAAAGGACCCAGCGTGCACACCCATGGAAGACGAAGTATGCATAGTGTGCAGAGACATCGTGCCTGCACAGTGTGAGCTAAATAACGTGCATACATGCACCCTTAAAAAGTCATCAGGGAACGAGGATAGAAAATAAATGACGACTACCTTCGTCTGAAAGTAAATGAAGTACTTATTAAGAAGTGACGTACTTGTGTAAAGCCTGACGGTAGCGCTGCTGTTGTAGTTTCCTGACCCATTTATCGTGCCCAAAAAAAAAAAAAAGTTTTAGGGTAGACATTTTCACCAAAATTCATAAAATGCATGAAAATGTGATGTAAAAGGTGTTAACGATGCTGAAAGAGGAAAGCAACCCAGACTAGGTTAATTCAGGACAGACTTAACGGTAGGCAGAAGAGTGTAATTTTGCATCAAAGGATCCTCGTGTTTTTAATTTTCTCCTGAATGAAAGGAATCATTTTTCTTCTTCTTCTTCTATGGTTGCCTCACTCCCGCCTTCACATTTTTTTTTTTTTTTTTTTAAGGGGAGAATATTTTATTTGATTTTGTTTCCTGCGTTCTTAATTTGTTCGTAAATGAAGGGATTTTTTTTTTCAACCGTTGGACCCTCCATTTTCTCTCTCTCTCTCTCTGTCTCTCTCTCTTCTCTCTGTTCTATGTCTCTGTCTGTTTCTCTCTGTCTTTCTATCTCTGTCTCTCTCTGTCTCTCTCTCTCTCTCTGTTCTATGTCTCTGTCTGTTTCTCTCTGTCTTTCTATCTCTGTCTCTCTCTGTCTCTCTCTCTCTCCTCTCTGTTCTATGTCTCTGTCTGTTTCTCTCTGTCTTTCTATCTCTGTCTCTCTCTGTCTCTCTCTCTTGGTGGGAGATGATTTAATTTTGTTACCGTGTTCTGAAGGTTAGGGTGCATGAAGTGTGATCTTTTATCGTCAGGCGTAATAGAGAGGAAATGGATCATTTTAGGCAGGCATCAGATAGCTAGAGATTGTGTGTGTGTGTGTGTGTGTGTGTGTGTGTGTGTGTGTGTGTGTGTGTGTGTGTGTGTGTGTGTGTGTGTGTGTGTGTGTGTGTGTGTGTGTTTCTCGCATGCGTATATGTACATTGCTTTTGCCCACACAGTACAGACGGTATCTTACTGCACAGTCTGCATAACCCGTATTCAGTGGACTTGCATGTAGGATAATGTATATTTACAAAGGCTACCGGGCACTTACATGACTATTTCAGTGCATATTTGGTGTTCAGTGTACGATATACATGAGTGGGGTTTAGGCACTAACGGATCTGTACCCATGTACACCTGGGAGGTGGGAACATTCCCTGTACCCATCCGGCGGGAGGTACCCAGGCAGGATCGAACCCAGCCCTTCCAACAGATTAGAACAAGATTGAGACAGTCTTGATGGAGGCAGACACAAGAAGATCATTCATAAGGAAGATTATGAAAAGACAGGCAACATTTATAGGCCATTTTATGAGGAAAGGGGAATTGGAGCACCTGGTTACAACAGTAAAGCTGGAGGGAAAGAGAGCACCAGGTAGACCCAGGGAGAAGATATTGGACGGACTTGCAGAGTGGCTGAAGACAAAGAGGGTGGAAGAGGTGCTTGAGGCAGCAAGGGATAGAAACAGATGGAAGTCCATGATCGCCAACGCCATGTGGCAAGGCACTTGATGATGATGTGGTCATTGTCTTTGAATTTGTGTTTAGTTTAACGTGTGACGGAAAAGAGGCAGTGTTAATATCCCGTTTAGACTTTTCACGAAAAATATTGACCGCCACAGAGCCTTAGAAATTGAGAGAGAGAGAGAGAGAGAGAGAGAGAGAGAGAGAGAGAGAGAGAGAGAGAGAGAGAGAGGAGAGAGAGAGAGAGAGGTCTCTTCCGGCTTTGAAAACCAGGTCTCGGTACAATTGGCCTTTCGTCATTATTGTCCTCATATTTGATTGGACCATTTCTTCTGGAAGCCAAAGGCGGAGATTCACGTTTCGTCATGTGTGGTCACGTCACACTGTCGTGTGGGGTTCTCTGGCACTAACGTTTCCAATAATGACAGTTCAGACAGGGTACTATTTGATCAGTCCTCGAAACTCTGAGGCTAATTTTTATTGGGGCCAACATCACTAGAGCGGTGCCCATCTCCTCTCCCTCTCTGCTTTACCTTCCCTAACCCTGAACAGGGTCAGGTACCCATTCATAGCTGGATGGAGTTGAGGCCACGTGCACTAAGATTTTCTCCGGCGGGATTCGGGTGCAAACTCATGCGGTCAAGTTCGACGGCTGGGTGTCCACCTCTGCGCCACCAGTGTGACGGGAAGAGATTCGTGGAAAAGATGGGCTTTAAGAGGAAGCGTTAAACACATTTCTCAGCTCAAAGGGCAGATAATTCTACAGGAAAGGTCCAAAACTGGCAAAACATCGGAAAGCGTGAGTCTTGTCTCTGTATCGAGGGATTTTAAACAGCCAAATATCAGGAGGAGACCGAAGAATACGAAAGGCGAATAGGAATGAAAAAACTCAGAGATGTAAGCAGGAGCAGTACCAGAAACAACATTGTAACACATACAAGCAGTCTTGTATCTAATACGCTGTTGAACAGAAAGCCAGTGGAGCATACAAAGCAGGGATGTTGAACTCGCGTAACAAGACGTTTTAAGGACGACTCTATCAGGAAATTTTAAAACTTTTTGTAGGGGTTACCAGTAAGAAGATTGTTAGAGTTATGTGAGCCACCAGTAAGAAGATTGTTAGAGTTATGTGAGCACCAATAAGAAGATTGTTAGAGTTATGTGAGCACCAATAAGAAGATTGTTAGAGTTATGTGAGCACCAGTAAGAAGATTGTTAGAGTTATGTGAGCACCAATAAGAAGATTGTTAGAGTTATGTGAGCACCAGTAAGAAGATTGTTAGAGTTATGTGAGCACTAGTAAGAAGATCATTAGAGTTATGTGAGCACCAGTAAGAAGATTGTTAGAGTTATGTGAGCACCAGTAAGAAGATTGTTAGAGTTATGTGAGCACCAGTAAGAAGATTGTTAGAGTTATGTGAGCCACTGATAAAAAAGATTGTTAATGTGAGCCACCAGTAAGAACATTGTTAGTTATGTGAGTCACCAGTAAGAAAATTGTTAGTTATGTGAGCCACCAGTAAGAAAATTGTTAGTTATGTGAACCACCGGTAAGAAGATTATTAGAGTTATGTGAGCCACCAGTAAGAAGATTGTTAGAGTTATGTGAGCACCAGTAAGAAGATTCTTAGAATTATGTGAGCACCAGTAAGAAGATTGTTAGAGTTATATGAGCCACCGATGAAAAGATTGTTAGATTTATGTGAGCCACCAGTAAGAAGATTGTTAGAGTTATATGAGCCACCGATAAAAAGATCATTAGAGTTATGTGAGCCACCAGTAAGAAGATTGTTAGAGTTATGTGAGCCACCGATAAAAAGATTGTTAGAGTTATGTGAGCCACCAGTAAGAAGATTGTTAGAGTTATATGAGCCACCGATGAAAAGATTGTTAGATTTATATGAGCCACCAGTAAGAAGATTGTTGGAGTAATCGAGACGAAAAGTACGCAAGAAGTTACGAGAGTTTTGGCAGCAGAATCATGGAGGAGATGGCGAATATAGCTGAGGCGTTCAAAGTCCAAGTAAGATACTTGACATACATTGGTTATGCATTGTGGCATAGAAAGGTTAGAGTCGAAGATAAACCCTAGATTTCGTACAGAATCAGAGAAGGGAGTAGAGAGACTGAACTTGGAAGAGCTACAACTTTGTAAGCGTGTGAAAATAACGGCCTCCGTCTTATCATCGTTAAGCTTAATTAAGACGATTGTCAGTCATCCAGTTTGTACTGTCACTTGTCAATAACAACAAACAACCTGCAGACCATACGACAAGTACCTACCCCAGGCTGTGTAATATTATTCAGGCGTCATCAGTTTTTCAAGTATCTGACGATCTTTGTAAGAAGGCTTTCTGTTAAACACAAATGAACAAGCCGAACAGGAAAAGGAGATGACGGAAAGATTGAAAAAGAATAAAGACGAGAGGGAAGCAATCTGAAAAAAAAAAATATAAATAAAAAACCTAAACCAAGATAACGGACTTAAGAGTTGTATGCAGCTAATTTTTTGCAACTCTACCAAAGTGAAGAAAAACAAGGTAGCAGAAAGCTTAAAATGGAAAGAAATTTGAAAATACGTTATTACTTAAGTATAGTGTGTAGCATGAAGTCCTAGTGAATCTGTGTTACAGATAGTTTGTTTTTTTTAGTATTCCACAAGCATACAGACATAGAAACCAAATGCCTTAAATAAACAAAAAGAAATGAAATAAAACAGACCATAAAAGCATTGAAAACAACACAAAGAATACAAGAAAAGAAGCGTTAAAACAAAGAAAGGGGCAAGTGTCAGTTAATGAAGAAATGGCCGTTTGTATTATGTATAACTGACACAAATTGAAGCACAGAAACGGGCTTGCACATCTGGCTACAAACATGACACATATGGCTTTTACATTTGGGGCTAAGAAGAAATGAAAACGATTATTCATGAAGATTTTAAGTTTTGGGAGTGGTCATAAGGACATACAGGGGCAGAGAATGGATCAAGAGAGAGATAGCAGAGTGGAGAGAGACAGAGGGAGAGAAGAAGAAGGAGAGAGTTTTGAGAGAGAGAGAGAGAGGGGGGGCGGTCATAAGATTATAGAAGGAGAGAGGAGTGGGTAAAGAGAGAGATAAAGAGCAGGATAGAGACAGAGGGGGCGAAGAAGACAGCGAGAGAAAGAGAACACAAAGAGACAGAGATGAAGCATTTTTATGCAGAAATAACGGCCTAGGGCTGAGATGAAAGGAACCTGTTTGCAGTAATGACATTGATAAGATCCAACAGTACAGGGTGTGTAGAAAAGGACCACGTGTAACTGAAATAATTATTTCTCTTATTTCAGGGAAATAACTACAGTGGAAACCTGATATAACAGGGATGATGGGACCAAATCAAAATCCCTGTTATATCAGATCCCTGTTATATCAGATATCAAGGGAAATAAGGACTGATCAACTAACTCTTGACATTTTTATGAGCAATAGCAATGAGAATCAGAATCAGCAAGAAAGCTAAAAAAATAGAAAGATAAACAGTAGATCTAGGCCTAGATCTGGTCTGGTGTAAGTGTGCAGTAAGCTTACAAACTGAATGATGGCGCAGTCAGTCACTGACTCAGTGGCCTCAGGCCTACACGCTTGCGCGCGCATCACGCTCGCATTGCGAAGCGTTCTTTCAGTGTACAGTACACAGTATACCAAGGCTAGCCTAGATCTAGATCTAGGCCTACTGCGTGGCGTGCTGAGTCTAGGCCTAGGCCTTTCTGCTGCAGAGCCCATCTCGGCATCCCTGCTATAACCGATCGAGCCCTCTTGTCTCCCTGTTATTGCCGATAAGTTTTAATAGAGACAAAGAGGAAGAAAAAATGGGGATTGAAAAAAGCCCTGTTATATCCGGATTCCTGTTATAACCGGTCCTGTTATAAATGGTTTCCACTGTATAACACTGCCATTTAAAGTTTGCCAGTGCTGTGCATAAGTTGGTGTTGACGAGTAAGTGTATTCCACATAATATGTTATATGCTCCAGAGAAGGAGAATTCTTGCCTTAAGTATGTCTAGTCTGATCTTGGTCTTGAGAGATAAACATTGTTGTTTAAATTTCTGTAATATGTTTGACAGTGGATGAGTGGCTGTCTGAAGTATTTTGGAGCAGACCGGTGTCCTGTTTTGTGTACTGGCTAGTTGAGAGAGAGAGAGAGAGAGAGAGAGAGAGAGAGAGAGAAGAGAGAGAGATGGGGGAAGAGAGAGGAAGGGAGAAAGAAAGAAGAGAGAGAGGAAGCTTGGAGAGTGGAAGGGAGAGAGAGAGAAAGATAGAGAGAGAGAGAGGATAGGGGGACAGAGAGGAAGAGAGAGATAGATAGATAGAGAGAGATAGGGAGAGAGAGAGGAAGAGATAGATAGGGGAGAGAGAGAGGAAGAGAGAGAGAGAAAGATAGACAGAGAGAGAGAGATAAGGGTAGAGAGAGGAAGAGAGAGAGAGAAGATAGAGAACAGAGAGAGAGATAAGGGGAGAGAGAGGAAGAGAGAGAGAGAAAGATAGAGAAGAGAGAGAGATAGGGGAGAGAGAGGAAGAGAGAGAGAGAAAGATAGAGAAGAGGAAAGAGATAGGGGAGAGAGAGGAAAGAGAGGAGAAAGAGAGAGAGAGAGAGAGATAGGGAGAGAGAGGGAGAGAGAAGAGAGAAAGAAAGAGATAGAGAAGAGAAAGAGGATAGGAAGATGAGAGAGAGAGAGAGAGAGAGAGAGAAAGAGAGAGGAGAGAGAGAGAGATAGGGAGAGAGAGAGAAGAGAGAAGAGAGAAAGATAGAGACAGAGAGAGAGATAGGGGAGAGAGAGGAAGAGAGAGAGAGAAAGATAGAGACAGAGAAAGAGATAGGAGAGAGAGGAGAGAGAGAGAGAGAAAGATAGAGACAGAAGAGAGATAGGGAGAGAGAGAAGAAGAGAAAGATAGAAGAGATGAGAGAGAGGAGAGTAGGAGGAGAGAGAGGAAGAGAGAAGAGAAGAGAGACAGAGAGAGAGAGAAGGGTAGAGAGAGGAGAGAGAAGAGATAAGATAGATGAAGAGTAGATAGTAGAGAAGAAGAGATGAAGAGAAAGATAGAGACAGAGAAATGAGAAGGTCTCAGTAGAGTAGAGAAGCAGACTGATAAGACCTGAAAGGTCACTAGATAAGACACTGAAACCATGAAAGGTCTCACTAGTATAAGCACACTGTAAACCATGAAAGGTCTCCATGTATAAGCACACTGTAAACCCATGAAAGGTCTCCACTAGTATAAGCACACTGTAAACCCATGAAAGGTCTCCACTAGTATAAGCACACTGTAAACCCATGAAAGGTCTCCACTAGTATAGCACACTGTAAACCCATGAAAGGTCTCCACTAGTATAAGCACACTGTAAACCCATGAAAGGTCTCCACTAGTTAAGCACACTGTAAACCCATGAAAGGTCTCCACTAGTATAAGCACACTGTAACCCATGAAAGGTCTCCACTAGTATAAGCACACTGTAAACCCATGAAAGGTCTCCACTAGTATAAGCACACTGTAAACCCATGAAAGGTCTCCACTAGTATAAGCACACTGTAAACCCATGAAAGGTCTCCACTAGTATAAGCACACTGTAAACCCATGAAAGGTCTCCACTAGTATAAGCACACTGTAAACCCATGAAAGGTCTCCACTAGTAATAAGCACACTGTAAACCCATGAAAGGTCTCCACTAGTATAAGCACACTGTAAACCCATGAAAGGTCTCCACTAGTATAAGCACACTGTAAACCCATGAAAGGTCTCCACTAGTATAAGCACACTGTAAACCCATGAAAGGTCTCCACTAGTATAAGCACACTGTAAACCCATGAAAGGTCTCCACTAGTATAAGCACACTGTAAACCCATGAAAGGTCTCCACTAGTATAAGCACACTGTAAACCCATGAAAGGTCTCCACTAGTATAAGCACACTGTAAACCCATGAAAGGTCTCCACTAGTATAAGCACACTGTAAACCCATGAAAGGTCTCCACTAGTATAAGCACACTGTAAACCCATGAAAGGTCTCCACTAGTATAAGCACACTGTAAACCCATGAAAGGTCTCCACTAGTATAAGCACACTGTAAACCCATGAAAGGTCTCCACTAGTATAAGCACACTGTAAACCCATGAAAGGTCTCCACTAGTATAAGCACACTGTAAACCCATGAAAGGTCTCCACTAGTATAAGCACACTGTAAACCCATGAAAGGTCTCCACTAGTATAAGCACACTGTAAACCCATGAAAGGTCTCCACTAGTATAAGCACACTGTAAACCCATGAAAGGTCTCCACTAGTATAAGCACACTGTAAACCCATGAAAGGTCTCCACTAGTATAAGCACACTGTAAACCCATGAAAGGTCTCCACTAGTATAAGCACACTGTAAACCCATGAAAGGTCTCCACTAGTATAAGCACACTGTAAACCCATGAAAGGTCTCCACTAGTATAAGCACACTGTAAACCCATGAAAGGTCTCCACTAGTATAAGCACACTGTAAACCCATGAAAGGTCTCCACTAGTATAAGCACACTGTAAACCCATGAAAGGTCTCCACTAGTATAAGCACACTGTAAACCCATGAAAGGTCTCCACTAGTATAAGCACACTGTAAACCCATGAAAGGTCTCCACTAGTATAAGCACACTGTAAACCCATGAAAGGTCTCCACTAGT
This sequence comes from Monoplex corrugatus, assembly GCA_030674185.1. NCBI lineage: Eukaryota > Metazoa > Mollusca > Gastropoda > Littorinimorpha > Ranellidae > Monoplex > Monoplex corrugatus. The sequence continues at coordinate 43,336,357 of JAPXFY010000031.1, forward strand.
ATAAGCACACTGTAAACCCATGAAAGGTCTCCACTAGTATAAGCACACTGTAAACCCATGAAAGGTCTCCACTAGTATAAGCACACTGTAAACCCATGAAAGGTCTCCACTAGTATAAGCACACTGTAAACCCATGAAAGGTCTCCACTAGTATAAGCACACTGTAAACCCATGAAAGGTCTCCACTAGTATAAGCACACTGTAAACCCATGAAAGGTCTCCACTAGTATAAGCACACTGTAAACCCATGAAAGGTCTCCACTAGTATAAGCACACTGTAAACCCATGAAAGGTCTCCACTAGTATAAGCACACTGTAAACCCATGAAAGGTCTCCACTAGTATAAGCACACTGTAAACCCATGAAAGGTCTCCACTAGTATAAGCACACTGTAAACCCATGAAAGGTCTCCACTAGTATAAGCACACTGTAAACCCATGAAAGGTCTCCACTAGTATAAGCACACTGTAAACCCATGAAAGGTCTCCACTAGTATAAGCACACTGTAAACCCATGAAAGGTCTCCACTAGTATAAGCACACTGTAAACCCATGAAAGGTCTCCACTAGTATAAGCACACTGTAAACCCATGAAAGGTCTCCACTAGTATAAGCACACTGTAAACCCATGAAAGGTCTCCACTAGTATAAGCACACTGTAAACCCATGAAAGGTCTCCACTAGTATAAGCACACTGTAAACCCATGAAAGGTCTCCACTAGTATAAGCACACTGTAAACCCATGAAAGGTCTCCACTAGTATAAGCACACTGTAAACCCATGAAAGGTCTCCACTAGTATAAGCACACTGTAAACCCATGAAAGGTCTCCACTAGTATAAGCACACTGTAAACCCATGAAAGGTCTCCACTAGTATAAGCACACTGTAAACCCATGAAAGGTCTCCACTAGTATAAGCACACTGTAAACCCATGAAAGGTCTCCACTAGTATAAGCACACTGTAAACCCATGAAAGGTCTCCACTAGTATAAGCACACTGTAAACCCATGAAAGGTCTCCACTAGTATAAGCACACTGTAAACCCATGAAAGGTCTCCACTAGTATAAGCACACTGTAAACCCATGAAAGGTCTCCACTAGTATAAGCACACTGTAAACCCATGAAAGGTCTCCACTAGTATAAGCACACTGTAAACCCATGAAAGGTCTCCACTAGTATAAGCACACTGTAAACCCATGAAAGGTCTCCACTAGTATAAGCACACTGTAAACCCATGAAAGGTCTCCACTAGTATAAGCACACTGTAAACCCATGAAAGGTCTCCACTAGTATAAGCACACTGTAAACCCATGAAAGGTCTCCACTAGTATAAGCACACTGTAAACCATGAAAGGTCTCCACTAGTATAAGCACACTGTAAACCCATGAAAGGTCTCCACTAGTATAAGCACACTGTAAACCCATGAAAGGTCTCCACTAGTATAAGCACACTGTAAACCCATGAAAGGTCTCCACTAGTATAAGCACACTGTAAACCCATGAAAGGTCTCCACTAGTATAAGCACACTGTAAACCCATGAAAGGTCTCCACTAGTATAAGCACACTGTAAACCCATGAAAGGTCTCCACTAGTATAAGCACACTGTAAACCCATGAAAGGTCTCCACTAGTATAAGCACACTGTAAACCCATGAAAGGTCTCCACTAGTATAAGCACACTGTAAACCCATGAAAGGTCTCCACTAGTATAAGCACACTGTAAACCCATGAAAGGTCTCCACTAGTATAAGCACACTGTAAACCCATGAAAGGTCTCCACTAGTATAAGCACACTGTAAACCCATGAAAGGTCTCCACTAGTATAAGCACACTGTAAACCCATGAAAGGTCTCCACTAGTATAAGCACACTGTAAACCCATGAAAGGTCTCCACTAGTATAAGCACACTGTAAACCCATGAAAGGTCTCCACTAGTATAAGCACACTGTAAACCCATGAAAGGTCTCCACTAGTATAAGCACACTGTAAACCCATGAAAGGTCTCCACTAGTATAAGCACACTGTAAACCCATGAAAGGTCTCCACTAGTATAAGCACACTGTAAACCCATGAAAGGTCTCCACTAGTATAAGCACACTGTAAACCCATGAAAGGTCTCCACTAGTATAAGCACACTGTAAACCCATGAAAGGTCTCCACTAGTATAAGCACACTGTAAACCCATGAAAGGTCTCCACTAGTATAAGCACACTGTAAACCCATGAAAGGTCTCCACTAGTATAAGCACACTGTAAACCCATGAAAGGTCTCCACTAGTATAAGCACACTGTAAACCCATGAAAGGTCTCCACTAGTATAAGCACACTGTAAACCCATGAAAGGTCTCCACTAGTATAAGCACACTGTAAACCCATGAAAGGTCTCCACTAGTATAAGCACACTGTAAACCCATGAAAGGTCTCCACTAGTATAAGCACACTGTAAACCCATGAAAGGTCTCCACTAGTATAAGACACACTGTAAACCCATGAAAGGTCTCCACTAGTATAAGCACACTGTAAACCCATGAAAGGTCTCCACTAGTATAAGCACACTGTAAACCCATGAAAGGTCTCCACTAGTATAAGCACACTGTAAACCCATGAAAGGTCTCCACTAGTATAAGCACACTGTAAACCCATGAAAGGTCTCCACTAGTATAAGCACACTGTAAACCCATGAAAGGTCTCCACTAGTATAAGCACACTGTAAACCCATGAAAGGTCTCCACTAGTATAAGCACACTGTAAACCCATGAAAGGTCTCCACTAGTATAAGCACACTGTAAACCCATGAAAGGTCTCCACTAGTATAAGCACACTGTAAACCCATGAAAGGTCTCCACTAGTATAAGCACACTGTAAACCCATGAAAGGTCTCCACTAGTATAAGCACACTGTAAACCCATGAAAGGTCTCCACTAGTATAAGCACACTGTAAACCCATGAAAGGTCTCCACTAGTATAAGCACACTGTAAACCCATGAAAGGTCTCCACTAGTATAAGCACACTGTAAACCCATGAAAGGTCTCCACTAGTATAAGCACACTGTAAACCCATGAAAGGTCTCCACTAGTATAAGCACACTGTAAACCCATGAAAGGTCTCCACTAGTATAAGCACACTGTAAACCCATGAAAGGTCTCCACTAGTATAAGCACACTGTAAACCCATGAAAGGTCTCCACTAGTATAAGCACACTGTAAACCCATGAAAGGTCTCCACTAGTATAAGCACACTGTAAACCCATGAAAGGTCTCCACTAGTATAAGCACACTGTAAACCCATGAAAGGTCTCCACTAGTATAAGCACACTGTAAACCCATGAAAGGTCTCCACTAGTATAAGCACACTGTAAACCCATGAAAGGTCTCCACTAGTATAAGCACACTGTAAACCCATGAAAGGTCTCCACTAGTATAAGCACACTGTAAACCCATGAAAGGTCTCCACTAGTATAAGCACACTGTAAACCCATGAAAGGTCTCCACTAGTATAAGCACACTGTAAACCCATGAAAGGTCTCCACTAGTATAAGCACACTGTAAACCCATGAAAGGTCTCCACTAGTATAAGCACACTGTAAACCCATGAAAGGTCTCCACTAGTATAAGCACACTGTAAACCCATGAAAGGTCTCCACTAGTATAAGCACACTGTAAACCCATGAAAGGTCTCCACTAGTATAAGCACACTGTAAACCCATGAAAGGTCTCCACTAGAAAAATTCCATTAGCACACTGTAAACCCATGAAAGGTCTCCACTAGTATAAGCACACTGTAAACCCATGAAAGGTCTCCACTAGTATAAGCACACTGTAAACCCATGAAAGGTCTCCACTAGTATAAGCACACTGTAAACCCATGAAAGGTCTCCACTAGTATAAGCACACTGTAAACCCATGAAAGGTCTCCACTAGTATAAGCACACTGTAAACCCATGAAAGGTCTCCACTAGTATAAGCACACTGTAAACCCATGAAAGGTCTCCACTAGTATAAGCACACTGTAAACCCATGAAAGGTCTCCACTAGTATAAGCACACTGTAAACCCATGAAAGGTCTCCACTAGTATAAGCACACTGTAAACCCATGAAAGGTCTCCACTAGTATAAGCACACTGTAAACCCATGAAAGGTCTCCACTAGTATAAGCACACTGTAAACCCATGAAAGGTCTCCACTAGTATAAGCACACTGTAAACCCATGAAAGGTCTCCACTAGTATAAGCACACTGTAAACCCATGAAAGGTCTCCACTAGTATAAGCACACTGTAAACCCATGAAAGGTCTCCACTAGTATAAGCACACTGTAAACCCATGAAAGGTCTCCACTAGTATAAGCACACGTAAACCCATGAAAGGTCTCCACTAGTATAAGCACACTGTAAACCCATGAAAGGTCTCCACTAGTATAAGCACACTGTAAACCCATGAAAGGTCTCCACTAGTATAAGCACACTGTAAACCCATGAAAGGTCTCCACTAGTATAAGCACACTGTAAACCCATGAAAGGTCTCCACTAGTATAAGCACACTGTAAACCCATGAAAGGTCTCCACTAGTATAAGCACACTGTAAACCCATGAAAGGTCTCCACTAGTATAAGCACACTGTAAACCCATGAAAGGTCTCCACTAGTATAAGCACACTGTAAACCCATGAAAGGTCTCCACTAGTATAAGCACACTGTAAACCCATGAAAGGTCTCCACTAGTATAAGCACACTGTAAACCCATGAAAGGTCTCCACTAGTATAAGCACACTGTAAACCCATGAAAGGTCTCCACTAGTATAAGCACACTGTAAACCCATGAAAGGTCTCCACTAGTATAAGCACACTGTAAACCCATGCAGCGTCTGTACCGATACAAGTAAACTGTTATAGCATAAAGACATAGAAATAATGCAAGATTAGAATATTATTATTATTATTATTATGAACATTTAGTACGCCTAATCAAATTAATCCCCTAGGCGTTTACAATGGCAAAACATATAACCAGAATCACAAGCACACACACACACGCCCACAGAAGCACCCACACACACACAAACACACACACACACACACACAAACACACACACAGCATGACATGCAAATACAATGACACATTGACACTAAGACACTATAATGTCACTATTACATTACATGGGGGGAAGGGGGCAGAGATTACCAGTTTTGGGAAACAGGTGAGTTTTGAGGGAGCGTTTGAATGTGGACAGAGAGGGTGAGTATCTAAGAGAGTGAGGTAACTGATTCCAGATGGTTGGAGCTTGATAGGAAAAAGAACGCTGCCCAAACCTTTTAGTGCGGACTATGGGGATACTATAGAGACGGGTATCAGATGAGGACCGCAAAGCTCGAGATGGCGTGTAGAGATGTAACAGATGGGTGAGATACTCAGGACAGGAAGACTCAATAGATTTGAAGCAGAGGCAGGCAATCTTGTAGGATATTCTTTGCTGAACAGGGAGCCAGTGGAGAGAACAGAGCAATGGCGTAACATGGTTAAATTTTGAAGAGCGGAAGATGAGACGGGCAGCATGATTTTGAACTTTCTGAAGTTTGTTAATGAGATGAGAGGGGGAACCAGAAAAAAGAGCATTACAGTAATCGAGACGGGATAGAACAAATGCACAGACAAGAGCCTTTGTCGTGTCTTCTGAGAGGAGGTGGCGGATAGAAGCAATTCGGCGGAGTTCAAGAAAACAAGTCCGACAGACGTTGCTCACATGCTGGCGGAAGGACAGGGTTTGATCAAGAGTTACACCAAGGTTACGGGCAAAATGGGAGAGAGGGATAGATGAGTCAACAAGTGTGACAGAGGTTGGAAGAGAGGGGTGATTTTGGAGTTTGGGTGGGGTGATCAAGATCAATTCGGATTTCTCTTGATTATTATTGATTCTCTTATCAAAATAGTAAAGACTGTACAAACACTGAGACCAAACGATCATATCTGTTGCATACCACAGAGAGAGAGAGAGAGAGAGAGAGAGAGAGAGAGAGAGAGAGACAGACAGACAGACAGAGACAGACAGACAGACAGACAGAGACAGACAGACAGAGACAGACAGAGTGAATGAGTGAGAGAGATGAACAGACAGAATATCAGAAGTATTTTGAGATGTGGGGGAGAGAGAGACAAATGGGGAGAGAGAGAGAGAGAGAGGAGGGGGGGTGGAAGAGAGAGAGAGAGACATATAGGAATCATCACCATTATCATTATTATTGATTCTCTTATCAAAATAGTAAAGACTGTACAAACACTGAGACCAAACGATCATATCTGTTGCATACCACACAGAGAGAGAGAGAGAGAGAGAGAGAGAGAGAGAGAGACAGACAGACAGACAGAGACAGAGAGACAGACAGACAGAGACAGACAGACAGAGACAGACAGAGTGAATGAGTGAGAGAGATGAACAGACAGAGTGAATGAGTGAGTGAGACAGGAGAGCGAGAGAGGAGAGAGAGAGAGAGAAAGAGAGACATACAGACAGACAGACAGACAGACAGACAGACAGAGAGTGAATGAGTGAGTGAGACAGGAGAGCGAGAGAGGAGAGAGAGAGAGAGAGAGAGAGAGAGAGAGACATACGGACAGACAGACAGACAGACAGACAGACAGAGAGGAAAAGAGAGAGACACACACAGAGCATGCTCGAAAGAGAAGAGTGGCAGCAACCACACTCACGAAATGTGCTACGACTGCATACAAAGAAAAAAAAAACCTGCCTCGGCGCCGAACGGGATGAATGTTTGACAGAAGATACTAGAAAAACTCTCAAACCAAGTATGCCAGAGAAGAAAGCGAGACATACAGGCTTGACCATAGTCCATCCCAGTCTGTGTTCCCTAGCGGTCAGCACAAGAGCAAGAATAGTATCTTGGCTTACTCGAGGGTTGAGGAGCTGGTCAGTGTCCGACCTTGACCCTGTGGTGGGGTCAGCCAAGGTCGCTGCAGGCTGTTTTCACCGAGTCTTAAGCAGCCCGTCTGATCGATCCTTCTGATAGCTGGATTTTCCTGGAGGCGGATGGAATCAAAACAGTCAGGCCATCTTGATAACCGTCTATTTATTTGGTCGATCTAGTGATCGTAAAACAAGTGGTGTGTGTTGCTTCTGAATGTTTTGTGTGTGATTTAGAGCTTTTGCCGATTTTCCTGTGGATTTTGGTATAGTGTCTAGCTGTGAATGATCTTTTGTTTGTTTCGTTTTGCTTTCTTTAATTTTTTTTTTTGGTCTTTTTTTGTTTTGTTTTTTTCCCCCGTGTTTCTCCTTAAAAAAACGAATTCTATCAGAAGTCTGAATCAAAGTAAGCAAAAACAAACAAACAGAACTAGATCGTTATCGTCAACCTTCTTCTTCTCCTTCTTCTCCTTCTTCTCCTTCTTCTTCTTCTTCTTCTTCTTCTTCTTAGTAGTAGTATAGTAGTAGTATCATCATCATCATCATAATCAGCGTCGTCGTCGTCGTCATCATCATCGTCATCATCATCATCATTCTTCTTCTTCTCATATTATTATTATTATTATTATCATCATCATCATCATCATCATCATCATCATCATCATCATCATCATTATTGTCATTAATAATAATGATAACAATAATAATAATAATAATGATAATAATAATAATATTATTATTGTTATTATACCATTATTGTATGTATTTATGTATTTGTTTATGCTTTTTTTTTTTTTTTTTTTTGCTGTGCCCACTTTTGTGCCACCTCAGTCGTGTTGAGCCCACGCCGCTTATTCCGACTTTGCAACAACACCAACCACAAGTTCATTTAGCCAAAGTCCCAGTTCCAGTAAACCCACGGGAACCACCGATATGAAGCCACCGTGGGCCACTTACCAGACAAGACCCTGCACACTGTGGCTGGATCATCTGGTGGGGTTCAACAGTGCTTGTACTGATCCAGCTTAATGAAAACACTGCCTGGTAATTCCCCCATACTAACGACAGTAATCAATCAGTCGTGAAGCCAGCTTGAGTGAGAGACCTTCTGTAAAGGAGACCATTACCATGGCTTTCCGATTACAGCCCCCTTATACATCAATCATTGACACTCAAGAGTCCATCCCTAATTTATATTTTAGATATGGAAGCGGTGAAAGAAACCTAAACTGAAGTCACCACGAGATCAAGGCGTGACGGGCCGCAGAATTCTGGGCAACTTTCACAATGTTATAATAATTGATGATTTCATTAAAATGGAGATGATGATCACAAGTTCCATCTAGGATTGAATCCGCGTTCCAGAGCTGTGCTCTACGGGTATTATCGTATATCTTGGCATCAAACAGGTCCTAGAGATACAGACACCTACAGGGTTGGTCAGGAAATTTGAGCCCTTAGCGCGCTCGACTTTGGGTAGGAATCGGCGAGGACAGAAAAAATCTACAATAATTTGGAGGGTGGGGAGGGTGTGGCTGGTGAGGATCCAAACCCAAGAGCTTTTAGTCAGTGTTCCGGCGTGTAACCGCTTCACCACGGTACTTGGGTTAACCAGGTGATGTTTGCCTGCGATGGATGCATATAGGATATAACTGTGGTCTTGCCAACAGAAATCCCTGGTTGCTTTTTATTGCACATATTTTATTTAGCAGTAAATGGTCTGTTGTTAGTTTTGATGAATTAGGTTTATACTGCATTGATGCATTGCTGTGTGTATCCTGCTATGTTTATACTGCATTAATATTTAATGTATTGATATGGCAACCCTCCCCATTCCTCTTTCCCCATTTATCTTTTTGTTTGTTTGTTTTACTTTATATAAAGTGTAGCGAGCATTCTTTGACATGGACTGCTTATGCTTTCAAATGGACTGGTTACTGAATTTAATCTAATCAAATTGAATTAATTTTAATTTAATTTAAATTTAGTTGAATTGAATTAATCAAATCAAATTAAATGTAATCTAATCTAATCTAATCTGATCTAATCTGATTTAATCTAATCAATCTAATGGAATCTATTTAAATTAAATAATTACATTAAATTGAATAATTTGGATCGAATTAAATCGATTTGAATCGAAAAAACATTAAATTAAATTATTGAAATTAAATTAAATCAAATTAAATTAAGCAAGCATTCAGTCAGTTAGTTAATGAACAGTGAGTCGTGAGTTGCTGCGAAAACATCTCTCTCTCTCTCTCTCTCTCTCTCTCTCTCTCTCTCTCTCTCTCTCTCTCTTCTTTCTTTCTGTCTGTCTGTCTGTCTCTCTCTCTCTCTCTCCCTCCCTCCCTCCCTTCCTCTCTCTTTCTGTCTCTCTTTCTCTGTCTCTCCCCCTCTCTCCTATTCTCTTTCTCTCACGCATGCGCGCACGCATACACACACTCACAAACACACTCTCTTTCTCTGTCTCTGTCTGTGTGTGTCTCTCTTTGTTTCACGTACACACACACACACACACACACACACACACACACACACACACACACACACACACACACACACACACACACACACACCTTACTCATTTACAGTCACACATACTCCGCACTCGTACTTACATTTCTCTCTCTCTCTCTCTTTTCTCCCTACCCCCATCCCCCTATATCTCTCTCTAGTTTGTCTGTCTGTCTCTCTGTCTCTGTCTGTCCTTCTCTCTCTCTCTTTCTCTCTCTCTCTCTCCCTCCCTCCCTCCCCCTATATCTCTCTACTCTGCCTGTCTTTCTGTCTCTGTCTCTCTGTCTCTGTCTGTTCTTCTCTCTCTCTCTCTCTCTTTCTCCCTCCCTCCCTCCCCTATCTCTCTCTAGTCTGCCTGTCTTTCTGTCTCTGTCTCTCTGTCTCTGTCTCTGGCTCTGTCTGTTCTTCTCTCTCTCTCTCTTTCTCCCTCCCTCCCTCCCCCTATCTCTCTCTAGTCTGCCTGTCTTTCTGTCTCTGTCTCTGTCTGTCCTTCTCTCTCTCTCTCACTCGCTGTCTGTCTGTCTGTCTGTCTGTCTGTTTCTGTCTGTCTGTCTGTCTGTTTCTGTCTGTCTGTCTGTCTGTCTGTCTCGTACACAGCGTCAGTGCCTTAAGATAACGTCTCCGTGCTTGGAATAGATTTCATAGACAGCGACAGACAGCATGTGATGGACAAGATCCATACTGATCACAGCCATCACCCTGTACATAATGCTGTGTGTGTTGGACAAGATCCATACTGATCACAGCCATCACCCTGTACATAATGCTGTGTGTGTTGGACAAGATCCATACTGATCACAGCCATCACCCTGTACATAATGCTGTGTGTGTTGGACAAGATCCATACTGATCATAGCCATCACCCTGTACATAATGCTGTGTGTGTTGGACAAGATCCATACTGATCACAGCCATCACCCTGTACATAATGCTGTGTGTGATGGACAAGATCCATACTGATCACAGCCATCACCCTGTACATAATGCTGTGTGTGTTGGACAAGATCCATACTGATCATAGCCATCACCCTGTACATAATGCTGTGTGTGTTGGACAAGATCCATACTGATCATAGCCATCACCCTGTACATAATGCTGTGTGTGATGGACAAGATCCATACTGATCATAGCCATCACCCTGTACATAATGCTGTGTGTGTTGGACAAGATCCATACTGATCACAGCCATCACCCTGTACATAATGCTGTGTGTGTTGGACAAGATCCATACTGATCACAGCCATCACCCTGTACATAATGCTGTGTGTGTTGGACAAGATCCATACTGATCACAGCCATCACCCTGTACATAATGCTGTGTGTGTTGGACAAGATCCATACTGATCATAGCCATCACCCTGTACATAATGCTGTGTGTGTTGGACAAGATCCATACTGATCACAGTCATCACCCTGTACATAATGCTGTGTGTGTTGGACAAGATCCATACTGATCACAGCCATCACCCTGTACATAATGCTGTGTGTGATGGACAAGATCCATACTGATCACAGCCATCACCCTGTACATAATGCTGTGTGTGTTGGACAAGATCCATACTGATCACAGCCATCACCCTGTACATAATGCTGTGTGTGTTGGACAAGATCCATACTGATCACAGCCATCACCCTGTACATAATGCTGTGTGTGATGGACAAGATCCATACTGATTACAGCCATCACCCTGTACATAATGCTGTGTGTGTTGGACAAGATCCATACTGATCATAGCCATCACCCTGTACATAATGCTGTGTGTGATGGACAAGATCCATACTGATCACAGCCATCACCCTGTACATAATGCTGTGTGTGATGGACAAGATCCATACTGATCATAGCCATCACCCTGTACATAATGCTGTGTGTGATGGACAAGATCCATACTGATCACAGCCATCACCCTGTACATAATGCTGTGTGTGTTGGACAAGATCCATACTGATCATAACCATCACCCTGTACATAATGCTGTGTGTGTTGGACAAGATCCATACTGATCATAGCCATCACCCTGTACATAATGCTGTGTGTGTTGGACAAGATCCATACTGATCATAACCATCACCCTGTACATAATGCTGTGTGTGTGTTGGACAAGATCCATACTGATCACAGTCATCACCCTGTACATAATGCTGTGTGTGATGGACAAGATCCATACTGATCACAGCCATCACCCTGTACATAATGCTGTGTGTGATGGACAAGATCCATACTGATCATAGCCATCACCCTGTACATAATGCTGTGTGTGATGGACAAGATCCATACTGATCACAGCCATCACCCTGTACATAATGCTGTGTGTGTTGGACAAGATCCATACTGATCATAGCCATCACCCTGTACATAATGCTGTGTGTGTTGGACAAGATCCATACTGATCATAGCCATCACCCTGTACATAATGCTGTGTGTGTTGGACAAGATCCATACTGATTACAGCCATCACCCTGTACATAATGCTGTGTGTGTTGGACAAGATCCATACTGATCACAGCCATCACCCTGTAGATAATGCTGTGTGTGATGGACAAGATCCATACTGATCACAGCCATCACCCTGTACATAATGCTGTGTGTGTTGGACAAGATCCATACTGATCACAGCCATCACCCTGTACATAATGCTGTGTGTGTTGGACAAGATCCATACTGATCACAGCCATCATCCTGTACATAATGCTGTGTGTGATGGACAAGATCCATACTGATCACAGCCATCACCCTGTACATAATGCTGTGTGTGTTGGACAAGATCCATACTGATCATAGCCATCACCCTGTACATAATGCTGTGTGTGTTGGACAAGATCCATACTGATCACAGCCATCACCCTGTACATAATGCTGTGTGTGATGGACAAGATCCATACTGATTACAGCCATCACCCTGTACATAATGCTGTGGTGTTGGACAAGATCCATACTGATCATAGCCATCACCCTGTACATAATGCTGTGTGTGTTGGACAAGATCCATACTGATCATAACCATCACCCTGTACATAATGCTGTGTGTGTTGGACAAGATCCATACTGATCATAGCCATCACCCTGTACATAATGCTGTGTGTGTTGGACAAGATCCATACTGATCATAGCCATCACCCTGTACATAATGCTGTGTGTGATGGACAAGATCCACACTGATCATAGCCATCACCCTGTACATAATGCTGTGTGTGTTGGACAAGATCCATACTGATCACAGCCATCACCCTGTACATAATGCTGTGTGTGTTGGACAAGATCCATACTGATCACAGCCATCACCCTGTACATAATGCTGTGTGTGTTGGACAAGATCCATACTGATCATAGCCATCACCCTGTAGATAATGCTGTGTGTGTTGGACAAGATCCATACTGATCATAACCATCACCCTGTACATAATGCTGTGTGTGTTGGACAAGATCCATACTGATCATAGCCATCACCCTGTACATAATGCTGTGTGTGTTGGACAAGATCCATACTGATCATAGCCATCACCCTGTACATAATGCTGTGTGTGTTGGACAAGATCCATACTGATCACAGCCATCACCCTGTACATAATGCTGTGTGTGTTGGACAAGATCCATACTGATCATAACCATCACCCTGTACATAATGCTGTGTGTGTTGGACAAGATCCATACTGATCATAGCCATCACCCTGTACATAATGCTGTGTGTGATGGACAAGATCCATACTGATCACAGTCATCACCCTGTACATAATGCTGTGTGTGTTGGACAAGATCCATACTGATCACAGCCATCACCCTGTACATAATGCTGTGTGTGTTGGACAAGATCCATACTGATCATAGCCATCACCCTGTACATAATGCTGTGTGTGATGGACAAGATCCATACTGATCACAGCCATCACCCTGTAGATAATGCTGTGTGTGTTGGACAAGATCCATACTGATGACAGCCATCACCCTGTACATAATGCTGTGTGTGTTGGACAAGATCCATACTGATCACAGCCATCACCCTGTACATAATGCTGTGTGTGTTGGACAAGATCCATACTGATCACAGCCATCACCCTGTACATAATGCTGTGTGTGATGGACAAGATCCATACTGATCACAGCCATCACCCTGTACATAATGCTGTGTGTGATGGACAAGATCCATACTGATCATAGCCATCACCCTGTACATAATGCTGTGTGTGTTGGACAAGATCCATACTGATCATAGCCATCACCCTGTACATAATGCTGTGTGTGATGGACAAGATCCATACTGATCATAGCCATCACCTTGTACATAATGCTGTGTGTGTT
>JAPXFY010000031.1:43357584-43362584 GCA_030674185.1 Monoplex corrugatus
TGGACAGGGGGGAGGTATAAAGAGTGAAAAGAACAGGGCCAAGGACAGATCCTTGTGGAACACCACAGGTCAGGTATGCAGGTTGAGAGTAAGTGCCATTGATGAGAACAGTTTGTTTTCTGTTTGATAAATACGAAGTGAAAAAGAGAGGAGCAATGTCAGAGATGCCAAAAGTATGATGAAGTCTAGAAAGGAGAATACCATGGTCAATGGTAGAAAGTTTGGAGTGACCGTTATCTCCAAGTTGGGCCGTATCATTCCAACTTACATGGTTAATACTTAGAAATTACACTATCATCGAAAAAGAATTTGCACACACCAGGACAAGGGGCGTAATATAGACACCAGTGCATAAGTAATTCATTCCCTTGTACTGTCACACATTTTGCATGATGACTTGAGGGATTGTGTTTACATACTGTTTGCTTACCAGTGGTGTGTTTCAGACATGAAGTCGAATTTTGTGATATGTTGAATATGTGTCGTATGTTCAGTGCAATTTATCTTGAAAATAATTCTAAAAAAATAAATCAAAACAATATTGTGTGTGTGTGTGTGTGTGTGTGTGTGTGTGTGTGTGTGTGTGTGTGTGTGTGTGTGTGTGTGTGTCTGTCTGTCTCTCTCTCTCTCTCTCTCTCTGATTACAAATGAAACTGGCTAAGTGCAATAATCATTATTTTTTTAACTTCCATCTTTCTTGATAACAATATAATTATCTTAACAGTATTATCAGTATAATGATAATGATAATAACAGCAACAAACATAATCATAATAACGATGACAGTGATATATCATTAATAATAAGAATCATTAAGAATAACTACTACTACTACTACTACTTTTACTACTACCAGTACTACTACTACTTCTACTACTTCTACTACTACTACTTCTACTACTACTACTACTAACTAACTAACTAACTAACTAACTAACTAACTAACTAAAATCATGTTTGAAACATTTTGGGTCTCTCTGACCAAAGTCGTAGCATTATCTTCACCTTGTGTATTTGCAAGGTCCAGTTGGGGCTGGCTTTTGTCAGTTCAGTCTTGGTAGATAGAGATCCACATTATAAGCAGCTGACTTCTCTCTCTGTCTTTGTCTCACTCTGTCTGTCTCTGTCTGTCTCTGTCTGTCTCTGTCTGTCTGTCTGTCTCTCTCTCTCTCTCTGTTTCTCTGTCTCTGTTTCTCTGTTTCTCTCTCTCTCTCTCTCTCTCCTCTCTCTCTCTCTCTCTCTCCTCTCTCTCTCTCTTTCTCTCTTTCTCTTCCTCTCTCTGCCCCCCTCTCTTTCTCTTTCTCTCTCTTTGTGTTTCTCACTGTCTGTCTCTCTGCCCCTCTCTCCCTCTTGCTCTCTCTCTCTCTGCCCCCCTCACTTTTTTCTCTTTCTTTTTATCTCCACTCCTCCTGTTCTCTCTTTCTCTTTTTTTCTCTTTCACACACACACAGAGACATACACATCTTCAGTTCGATAGGAAACATTCCATTTTTAATGGAGCAAGAGATTGAAACGATGATGGAAGTCAGAATTATCTGTACTCTCAGACAGACAGACAGACAGACAGACAGAGAGACAGAGAGAGAGAGAGAGAGAGAGAGAGAATCTTTATGTGGGAGAGTAACAGATAAGCGCACGTGTACTTTATTAGCTCCCCTAAGGAAAGGAGATTGTTTCATATTACCCGGGAAGGATGTATGTGTATGTGTGTCTGTGTCCATTACCGAAAATGTATGAACCAAAGTTTCTCAACTGTTTCTGAATGGATCTTTACGAAATTTGGGCCAGAGGTATGGATCTTTGAGGAGTCGTGAATGCATATGTTTGGAGGACAAGCTTGTCCAGGTCAAGGTCGCATAGACACACCCCCCCCCCCAAAAAAAAAGTGCCTAAAATCAACTCTTGCTGAGGAAGGTGTGTGAACAGCACTTTCTCAGTAACTTCCCACAAAGCTTGAAATCTTTTTTCATGTAATTGTAACAGTCTACTGTTGTCCTCGATACAACATCAAGTTTCATTTCAGCTGAAATTTCCTCAAGGTCACAGTGACCTTGAGAACTATGCAAAATCTAGACTTTATGTAATAATTTATATTTTGTATAGTTGGAATAATAATCTTTATTATGTATAAATGGAGATTGTGAGAACAATAGTTTTTATTATGTATAAAGGGAGATTTTTGGACTAATGATTTATATTGTATACAAAGGGAGATAGTTAGAATAATAAATTATATTATACATAAAGGGAGATTGTTGACATTATAATTTATGTTATGTATAAAGAGCGATTGTTGGAATACTAATTTATATTATGCATAGAGAGATATTGTTGGAATGATAATTATATTCTATAAAAAGAGATTGTTGGAATAATAATTTATATTATACATAAAGGGAGATTATTGAAATGGCTTGACTATCTTTTTAGACATCCAGCCCACGGTTAGAGAGGGACTAACTCAGAGAAAAAGAGAGAGTGGGGTAGCAAGGGAGGGAATAAGATGGGGTGAGAGGTTGGGGGAGGGGTGATGGGGTGCAGAGGAGAGAGAAGACTGAATTTTCTATTTACGAGGGTAATAGATACAAGCACACTTTTTTTTTTCATCCAGCTCGCGCTCAGAGATGGTCTGAACTTACAGAGAAGGAGAAAGAGAGGGGGAGACAGGGAGGGAGAGAGAAAGGGAGGGAGGGTGAGGGGAGAGAGAGAGGGAGAGAGAAAGGGATGGAGGAGAGAGAGGGAGGGAGAGAGAGAAAGGCAGGGAGAGAGAGAGAGGGGGAGAGGGAAAGAGAAAGAGGGAAGAGAAAGAGGAGAAGAGAGAGAGAGGAGAGATGAGAGAGAGAGATTGATCGAAAAAGTAATAGTTTCACGTGCGCACTCGTCTGTGCATTTTTCACGTTTGGTTGTCAACTAAACTTCTCTCTCTCTGTCTGTCTGTCTGTCTGTCTCTCTGTCTGTCTGTCTGTCTGTCTCTCTCTCTCTCTCCTTATGTCAGTATGTGTGTGTGTATTTGTGTTTTTGTGTGTGTCTGTGTGTGTGTCTGTGTTGTGAGAGAGAGGAGAGGGGAGAGAGAGAGAGAGAGAGAGAGAGAGAGATGATGATGATGATGTTAATGATGATGACCCTAATAAGTGCCGTTGTTTTTTAAAGACATCTTTCAAACTTCTTGCTAGCTCTCAAGGAGAGAGAAATAGAGGCAGAGAGAGAGAGGGGGGGGGAGAGAAGAGAGAGGGAGAGAGAGGGCAGACACAGGCTGAGACAGTGAGAGACAGAGGCAGAAAGAGAGACAGACAGACAGAAAGACTGACAGACTAACAGACAAACAGGCGTAGAGTGTGTGTGTGTGTGTGTGAGAGAGAGAGAGAGATGGAGAGAGGGAGAGAGAGAGGGGGGGTACAGACAAACAGACAGACGGACAGACAGACAGACAGACAGACAGACAGGGAGGCGTGACTGGATGAAAGCCAGCACGGGCCTTCAGCGCGAGCGCGCGTGCCTCGCAGCTATCAGAGTTTGATCAGAAACTGGAAGTACCGTAGTTGAATTCTTCGTGCTGCCTGATGCTGGGGTATAACATTTGAATTACTTGGCTTGTTCGTGATGTTTGTACTTGTCCGTCTGTCTGTGTGTGGATATGTCTGTTGGTCTGGTTATCTGTCATTCTGTGTGTTCGTCTGTCTGTCTGTCTGTATACATTTATCTGAAAAGAAAATGGGGGGAAAGGGGGAGTGGAAGTTTGAATGTTTGAAGGGAGAACTATTACAATTAATAATTCAGAACAATGAAACAACAGTGTCAAATGATAACGTACAACAATTAGAGAGAAGAAAGAGAGAGAGAGAGAGAGAGAGAGAGAGAGAGAGAGAGAGAGGAGAGAGAGAGAGACGGAGAGAGAGAGAGAGAGAGACAGAGAGAGAGAGAGAGAAAAGAGAAGAAAGAGAGAGACAGAGAGACGGAGAGAGAGACGGAGAGAGAGAGAGACAGAGAGAGAGAGAGAAAGAAAGAAGAGAGAGAGAAGAAGAGAAGAGAGAGAGAGAAGAGAGAGAAGAAGAGAAGAGAGAAGAAGAGAAGAGAGAGAGAGACGGGAGAGAGAGAGACGGGGAGAGAGAGGACGAGGAGAAGAGAAGAGAGAGAGAGAGAAAGAAAGAGAGACAGAGACGAGAGAGAGAGACAGAGACAGAGAGAGAGAGAGAAACGGGGAGAGAGAGACGGGGAGAGAGACAGAGAGAGAGAGAGAGAAAGAGAGAGAGAGAGAGAGAAAGAAAGAGAGAGAGAGACAGAGAGAGACAGAGAGAGACACAGAGAGAGATCCAACGCCAAACACATTTTGAAGGACACATTTATCGTACCCGTTTTGTTCACTGAAAAGCGATCGTGCAAATTTCCCTGCTTGGATAAACAGATCTGATATTACGGTTATAGACACGGAAAATTGTGAAGTCTGTTTTGTTGCATTTGGAGTCCCATATGAATCCCATATTGACAAACACCATTACGAAAGCTGACAGAAATATAATCCCCTTTGCAGACACTCTGTCCCCAGTTGTCTGTGTTCCGTTATAAAGTCTGATGATGTGTAATGTGTAGTGGGTCCAGTTGACTTTGGAAAGTAGCAACATATAAGAACAAGAACCGGAAAAACAGAAATTGAAGTAGAATGCGTACTTGATATAACAGAATAAGACAGGCGCAATTTTTGTTTGTTTGTTTGCTTTTTCGGGCGAAAATTGGCCCTTTTGTTGTTTTGTTATATTGAATACGCGGTCTACTTTTATTCTTCTGGGTGTTTTTTGTTGTTGTTTATTTTATTTTATTTTATTTTATTTTATTTTATTATTTTATTTACTTATTTATTCATTATTACTACTTTTTTAATTAAAAAATACCTTGTTTGTAAAAGATCCTTTGGAGTATAAAACACAACGTTTCGAGCCCAGGCCCTTTGTCAAGTAAAAAATAAAATGACAGAGGAGTATTGAAAACAGTTCAATGAAATAGGG
>JAPXFY010000031.1:43367584-43385084 GCA_030674185.1 Monoplex corrugatus
TGACTCAAGACGTCGGTATGGTAGGGCGAGTGTGGACCTTCACGTTCCCAGCGCTGGGAGCCGTTGGTCAGAACGTCGAGATTTGCCATCCCCAGGACGAGAGAAAGCCGATTCACCGACCAAAGAAACGGCCGAAGAAAAATCCCTGGATTCGGATGCATCTGCAAAGTCTGATTCCAAATCCAGCTCCATGAAGTTCAAATCCAGTTTGAGGTCTGGGTCAGTTGGTGAAAGACGGGGTTGCAAGTCTGCCAGACAGACGTCAGTGTCTACGTCACGAAACACCAGTCAACAACAACGACAACGGAACACGTCATCTTCCACCACACGCTCCACGTCATCAACCACCAGAATGACGTCATCAACGTGCAGCGTGTCATCGACGACGTCATCGAGGACTACGTCTTCCACGAGATCTACGTCATCCTCTACCAGTCGTCTGAGCGTGAAGAAGACGTCATCGCCTGATTCTGACGTCAGCAGCACGTCATCGAGAAGCAGGCTGATGTCATCGACAAGCTCCTCAAGACTGAAGGCGAAAGATTTTCAGGTCAAGGCAAATATCTCCGGGAAAACGCCTCAGCATGACACAAATCCCGAGGCCGACCGTCGAGGAAAACGACGACGACGACAGAAACTGTAATGTCATCATCGTCGACATCAAGAAGTGTGGTGTCATCATCGTCGACGTCAAAAGAACTCGGTCTAAGCATTTCAAAAACCTGTGTTCTCACAGCGTCAGAGGGCACCATGTCCGCTCGCGATAGCTTAGTGGATAGTCAGTATGCAGACGACTCGGCGATATCAGACACCAGCGTTAGGTCCTCTTCTTCATCTGTCCTGTCCAGTGTTAGTCGTGCCAGTCTGACCGCCGTCAGAACGACAAAGACAGACACTGGTACCCAGAAGGCAGAAACACCTGGTCAGGTGTTAGGAACAGCATCTACTCAACAGACTCGGTCTGGCAACATAAAATCAGTGACAGACAGGCAGAAATGACAGAACACAGCAGTAAACAGACAGACGGGTCTACAAAATCTGGCGTCTCGGGGACGGACAGACGAAGACAGACAGCTTCAACAGACAGACACAAAGACGTTTCCACAAGGCCCAGCACCAAAGACCCCAACTCATTCTCACGCACCAGCCGCACTTCCATTGACACGACTTTAGACACGACCCCTGACGAATCGCCACAGGTGAAAGGCGAAAGTTCACGTAAGGTCGCCTCGAGAGAAGGGAGGGCACTCTCTGCTCAGAAGGCAACGAAGCAGACGACACCCTCCTGAACCAGAGTGCACTGAATTGGCAGAAGATCAAGACAGCTGTGAACAAGGGCTCCCACTCCCGGGTGAAGACCTCATCTGTAGCAAAGGCTGTCACGGACAAAGAGAAAATGGAAACATCTACCAAACCGACACCTGGACGAATGCAAACTTTCCCCACAAAACAGAAGAAAACGGTTGATAAAGCGCAAGAATCTTCGCCAAGACGAGAAACTAAAGGCAAAGAGTCCACGGGGGTAATGGGCCAGCCAGTACAGAGCACCGATCAAAGTCAAACTGGTGCCAGAAAGTCGACAAGGAATGAAATCTTGTCAACATCTGACAGTCTCCCTTCAACTGCAAAAGAATCGCTATCTGCACAGCTGTCCAGTCAAGCGCGTGATACACGAGAGAGTGAACATTGCGAGCATAGTTCTTCCACTTCTGTACCTTTCTCTGACTCACCCACTTCTGCACCATTCTGCGATTCTACCCCACCTCCACCCTCTTCTTATTCTTCTTCACCTGCACCCTTGTCTGGTGGAAAACAGGAAGACAGTGAAGAGGAAAATGTATCAATCGAAGGAGAAGAAATGGAAGAGAAAACTCCATCACCCGAAGTACCTGTTCTGACGCAAAGCGAGACGAAACTGAAGATGTATCCCTATCAACAAAACGACAAGAAACTACACAGACACCATTATCAGCAAATCTAGAGCCTGTGGAGACATCGCTATCGACGAAGAAATGAAAACAAAAACTTCCTCCGTAGGAGAAGACCCCACCCCCATCCCCACCCCTCTGAGCAGAGGTCCCTGGCCCCGGGGTTATAAACAAGGACGGTGGGAGGTCAGCGAACGCCGGGAAGCGGCACGTACATCAGGACTGACGCCGCTGGTACTGGTTGAGACAACGGGCATCACACGGACACAGCATGACGTGTCTGACGCATCACACCTGGAGAAAACTATGGAGCGTGAAGGCAGCGGGGCCATGGAACCAGCCGGCCTTCTTATCAATACATCTGTGGCGCTAGAAAGGGGCAGGGAGGGAGAGGGGGAAAGGGTTATGGTGAAAGAGGGGGAGGAGGGGGAAAGTGACGGGATTAAGATGGTGAGGAGGGAAATATTGCCCCCAGTCTACCTTTATCCACACCCCCGTCCTTGCCCTCCCCATCTGTTGATGTCATTACAGGGAGGGGGGAAAGAGTGGGGGAGAAGACGAAAGAAGAAGAAGAAGAGGAGAAGGAGGAGGAGGGACGTGGCGGGGAGGAGGAGGAGGAAAAAGGCGCGAGCTCCGATTACAAACACGGCAAGAGCGTGTCGGTTTCGTCCTTTCATACCGCCACAGACTGTGTAGACAATGCAACCGTTCCTGACGGTGTGGCTCTGGATATTACAACACTTCCAGACGGTGTGGCTCTGGATATTACAACACTTCCAGACGGTGTGGCTCTGGATATTACAACACTTCCAGGTGCAACAGCGCTGTCAGATGCTGTACCTGTGGTAATAGACAGTACTACGGTCATTCCAGAGACTACAACTGTTATAGACACTACAACACATGTGCAAGACAGCCGCAGTAACGACCACCATGGTGGATGTGGGAAGTGAAGGGACAGACGTGTGGACATCAATCAACAGAACTGTGACGGACGGTTTGTGTACAGATGACGTGATGATACTGACAGACAGGACTGTGATGGATGACAGCGAGGACTGGACAGAGGGGACAGAAACAGGACAACGTGTGGACACTGACGATGATGAAACGTTTGTGGACCAGACTGTGGAGGAGGCGATGCTGACAACGCTGTGTTTGGTTCTGGCAGTGATGTATTCGATTCTAGCAGTGATATACTGTCAGTGACCGAGCAGACTGCCGTGTGTATCCATTCTGGTGAGAGTGAATATGAGAAAGCAGACAGTGGATCCTTTTCAAGCAGCAACCAACAGGGGACTGATAGCAGTATCAACACCTCACTGGATCAGTCACAAACCTTGTCACAACACAGCCATGTGCTTCCAGTCATACAGAAAATGGTGTCGGCAGTTTTGACAGAGCCAATCACTGACAGTATTTCTGGAGTGTATTCCGATGCCAGTCAAGGAGACAGACTTATCACGCACCACGTGCAGCAAACACAGAAGGAAAGTGAAAGAGAGGAACAGCTAAAACTAGACAGAGAGGGAGTGGAACTTGCGGGCACCATTCTCGCCAGTCACTTGACACAAGGAACACACGTGGAAATGGCAAAAGAAGGGGAGCACACAGAGAAAGGTGAAGAAACCCATCCACTGACACACACACCAGCAGCAACAACAACACCAAACCAAACAACACCCCAGCAACGGCCGACACTCTTTCCATCACCACAGGGGCGGCCCACACTTTCCCCTACTGGGGAAGAGGAGGGAGGAGACGATGGTGGTGGGCCCTTTTCAAATCGTGAGGCTTCAGAAAGGGAGGAGGGAAAAGCAGAAGGTGAGAGGCCATTTTTAAATCATCCGACTGAAAGCGAGGGAAGGGAAGAGGGGCCGTTCTCAGATGATCAACCTGAAAGTGATAAACGCTTCTTGACTCAGCCCGTTATCGGGAGAGGGGAGGGCGAGGAGGGTGAGAGTGTACAGACGTTGACAACTTGCATGGAGCTGGAACAGGAAGTAAACTTGATTCCTGCCCTGCAGCCCACGTCAGCAGATAAAGTTAATGATGCTGGTGGCGCGCTCAGCCCCTGTACACCCTGTAAGCCACGGCACGATGAGTCAAGGGAACAGGGGCCACAGTCGGCACCAGCGCGGGAGAGGAAGGTGTGAAAAGGGCGGCAGGCACTGGGACCGCTCACTGGGGTATGACGCATGTGGTGCCCGGGCTGTCCCATAGCCGGGCAAGTGATGATGGTGCGGAAACAAGTCGTGTGAATCAGACTTGCCGTTATCTCAAATGGACATCCAACCCTGTGAACTGGACACTAAAAAACGTGTATTCGGTAAAAAGCCAAGCGATTTCCATACAGAAAGCAGTGATGTTGATAACAATTTCAACAACCGAGGAAGTGATTTAGACAAAAATTCAACAGACAATAAATCAAAGGATTTAGGAAAACACTTAAGACAGTTTGACGAAAGATCAGACGATGTGGACAAACTGTCCAGTGATTTTGACACAGAGGGTGATACAGACCAACAGTCACGTGATGGAGACAGAACGTCACGTGAATCACTGACAAAACAATACAAGTCAGTGGTGCCTGGGTTGTGTGCATCAGAACAATCACAACTGACAGAGCTGGCGATACGTGTTGGTGGTGATTCCATTGGTGCTGACGTTACAGATAGTCAAGACTGGCAGCAGAGTGCAAAACACAGGGAGAACTTGGTGCAGGTGATAAACCAGACAGGTGCATTATCAACATCACTATCACAGACAGGCGTGACGGGCAAGTGGCTGTGCCCCACACGGTTCTCACGGTGTGAGCAAGTGGCTGTGCCCCACACGGTTCACGGTGGAACTATCACACAAAATGTTCCCTACCTGTTCTGCGGCCATCATCACAAGCGCAGCAGTATGTGAGTCCAGACGTATCATCGCCGCCAGCAGCGTCGTTATCATCTTCATCGTCGTCGTTGCATGGAGCGGTCAGCAAGGAAGCGGTCCCTAAAGTGTCACGCCGTCCTCCGTCATCTCGACGGACTTCCATCGCCATACGTCAGAGAATGACGTCATCTCATCCACCCCTGGGTGCCAGCCCTCGTCCTTTCACCCCTTTCAAACAACGCCCCAAGTCCTCCCCCTGCCTGTCCTCTTACGCCAGTTCCTCACTACCCCCACCACCAACTGCACACCAGAGGGGCGGTTTACAACGATCAACCACTTCCTTACCTGTGTCCAAATTCTCTCCCTTTTCCTCGGCTCTTCCGGTTCCTTCCCGTCTGAAAGGGCGACCACTCATGACCCAGCTTCCCTTCTGTCTTCGTGGTCCTGCCTCTCTCACCTGTCCAGGTGGTGCGCGGAGAGTGGAGGGGGGCGAGAGGGAAGGTCTGGCCAGTGTCTTGCCAGCAGACACGTTGCTACCCAGTGAAGAAGCATGGACCCATTTCCCTGCCGGGAACGCGGCAGCACGTGGACGGGCGGAGCAACAAGATGCTGGTGAAGAGAGGGCAGCTGACAGCGATGACAGCCTGACCGACCTTGCCGAGTTGTCTTCCCCTCTGCTGCCGCACCTGTACCACGCACCTGACCGCGCCCGCTCACGGCTGGAGGACGCCGCTAGGAGCACGAGCAGAGCTGGTTCCACCAGTAGAGCTGGTTCCACGAGCAGGGCTGGTTCCACGCCCAGAACGGTGAGTGTCACACCAGAGGTGTACGCCACGCCCGACGGAGCTCTGTCACCAGAGGTGTTTTCCACACCCTTGGGATCACAGCCTGAACTGTACATCTTTTCCGATCATGAACTCGTACATTCTCCGCCGACACTTCATGATGGAATCTGTGTGTTGAGCCCTGTCCCTGATCGCCTGTCGTCTCCAGAGAGAGACATGAGTGAAGACGAAGTCTCTAAGATCGATACAGCTGCTGCTTCACAAACTGGGAGTTCCATGTCACAGGCTGAAGATGTCACGCTACAGACAAGACAGGCCACCTCTGTGACTGGGGATCCCACCTCGTTGCCTGTCACAGAAGCGAGAGTCATCAGCGGGGTGTCCAGGACGGAGATGAAGGAAGAGTGGCGACAGACACAACAGACCCTTCCCCCTCTCTCTTCTTCCTGTCCTTCCTCCTGCTTCCTTCCGGCGAACGTTACTCCTCTTCCTGAGTTCCCTGCTTCCCGCTTTGCATCCTCGTCGTGTGGTATGCTGAAGAGAGCGATGAGTGAAAGTCCTCCGTTTCTTGATGACGGTGATGACGTGTCCCATCTTTTGTTTCAACACCAACGTCGTCTGCTGCCTTTGGACGAACGGGTCAGTAGCGTTGATGAACAGGTGGAAACAGAATCACGCCTCTACCGCCACCAACAACAAACTTGTGACTTTTCAAACAGCGTAGGAACAATACGTGTGCCACCAGCTACCAACATCCACATCATCGACAACAGCATCGTGGGCCCCACACCTGACCCCGTCCCCAGACAGCTGTCCCTCCAATGCCAACAGCAGCAGCGGTATGAGCATGATGTCAGCACGGATGTTGATGGAGAGCGTGTGCAACACCCAGGCAGACCCCCTGATGACACCTAGCCGTTACGGCCGTGGGCAGGACAGCATGTCCACGTCCTGCAGCTCTGGAGAGCTCATCTTCTCCTCGTCCTCCTCCCTGGACTTCAAGGAAATGTCTCGCTCCCCCCACACCGGTCCCCAGCGGTGTCAGAGTGGCCCCGCCCTGGCCATGTCCCCTGACTTTCTGCCGGCACGAGAACACGGACACGGCCGGCGTTTTGGCAGAACTTGGTCAGAGAGTCTGTCTCCAGACATCATGCAGATCAGTGAATGCGCCATGATGGTCACTTCCCACTCCGTGTTCGCTGAACTGGGCACTACCTCTGTGGGAGTCGCCGGGCCACGGTGACGTCATCTGTAGTGGTGACGTCAGCATCGTCTGCTGTCCTGTCTGAGGTGACTTCGTCATCTGTGAACGTGGCGGAGTGCAGCAGTGAAGCCATGGAGTTTTATAGCAGTGTGTCCCGGATGTCTGTCAGTGCCCCACAGAGTCAGTGTGCCGAGGACAGTAACACCGTGGGCCCCAGTGGTGGTGAACATGGTGAGGATATTCCCATGATGGATGCCGAGCAACCAGAACCTGGCGTAGTCAGTCCGAGTGGTGCCCACTCTGTGGATGTTGGAATTTCTTTCGTTGCCGACCCCTGTGTCGTCATTGCTTCAGTGTGTGATGCCGAGGACAGCGATGACGTGATCACTGTGTTGTCACAAGGTCCTGAAACAACGTCTGTGACGTCAGAACGGGTGTCAAGTGTTAAACAGGACACAGACACAGGTAGTAAAGATAGTGAGCAGAATGTACTTCAGCCAGGTGCCAAAGACCTGTCATATAAAACTCCCGGGACTACCAGTGATGTCAGCATGACGTCATCTTCTGACTCTAACGTCATCGACAGGGAAGAGTGTAGGGTAGGATCAGCAGCACCAAGCGGTGTAACGTGCACAGTGGCAGACAAACCGTCCCCCTCTCAACAAGGACAGACACAAGACAGCCACCCTGGCACAGGGAGAAAGAAACCTGTTCAACCTCTGTCCCGGGTCAAGCACTCCGTGAAGAAGTTTGAAACCCCCAAACACAGCAGAGACACAGCCATGATCAGGGCTACCAAAGGGAGCGTTTTGAGAAACGTTTCTGACAAAATCGTTTCCTCCACCAAACAACCCAGCCGTCTGTCCTCGCCGCAGAGATCCATGACCTCCCAGCCTGTTGACAAGACTGGAAAAAGACACGGTCCGTGGACAACGGCTAAATCTCCTAAACACACCTCCAGTACAAGCAGGAAAGACCCGAAAGCGCCACCTACTTCAACGACTCAGGTGTCAACTTCCAAACAAACAGCCACCACCACCATCACCACCACCACCACTACCACCACTGCTTCTAAAGACAGAGCTCCATCAGAAGATAGAGCTGAAGTAGACTCAGAACCGCCAGGGTCAAGCGTGGACTCTGAAGGTGGGGCGTTTGATCGTAACATACATACCCCTGATTCCAAGGTAGGCGCCAGTTTAGAATTTGAAACGGACATGCCTGACACGCTGGATGGTGATCAAAAGCGGCGTGAAGATGGAACAGTTGTGGGTGAAGAAAATAGTGATGGTTTGGTGTCAGGACACACGGCTTCAAAAAGTCAGAGAGGAAACGGAGAAACCGTTATCTCTGGAATAAAGAACGTGGGAGAGGAGGGAAGCCATTTTATGCCTCCCGCTACTGACGTAGATGCGAGTTGTGTGGTGTTTAGTGATATGGACAGGTCTGCCCCTGAGGAGCCAATGGAGAAAACATCAAAAGAAACTAAGATCGTCAAAGTGATGGGAGAAACAGCAACAGAAACATACTTTGGCCAATCTCCCCCTAGTCACAGTACAGACCTATCCGCGGTACAGCCGAACTCTAACGTTATCAGTGCAGAAGTACGCCAAGCCAGCAGCGGTGCAGGAGATGGAGACAGGGAAGGTGGGGGAAACGTGACACCACAGACAGAAGAGGTGGGGATGAAGGTGGTGGCGGGGGGTCAGGGCACTGACACGATGTTTGGGGCTGATAACAGGCATACAGAGACAGCTGTACCAGCTTTTCTTCAGGGACACACCCACAGCCTCTTGGCAGGAGAGCCGTGTGCAAGCCACAGGGTTATTGGCACTGCACGTGAAGCACGTAGAGCTGTGCACACCACGGAACATGGGAACCAGGTCACAGATTATGAGGACAAGAAAACAGAGTGTTATGAAAACAGGGCCACAGGATATGAATACCAGAATATAGACAACCAAGGAAAGAGCACTCAGTACGAGAACAAGACGCAGGAAGATGAGAACAAGGAGTATACAGGTGAGAATAAGACAGAAGAACATGATAGCACCGTCAGCACCGAGTACGAAAACAAGAACCTCGTGTCTCCCTCCACACATGAAAGCTGTAATGTTCCTGATGGCTCAGCGATGGTAACACAAGTCGACAGCACTCAACCCCTAACCCTGGCAGAAAATACTTCTGTACCTCTGAGCATCGGCGTAGCAGTAAATGTCAGTGCCGACATGGAGGGGGGTTACGGGGAAGGGGAAACACCTTATCAAACCACCCCCACGCCTCGTCCCCTCTCCTCCCCGCCTCCCGCCGAAAACAGCGCAGAAATTCCAGGCAGCAGTTACAGCGAAGCCCTTCCAGGCAGTGACAAGGGGGAGACGACTACCGGAGCAGTCACCGAAGCGTGTCCCTACAGCACCGTGTCTGAAGAGGTTTCTGTCACGCCTCCTGAGATGCCAGACGAGCGAACAGGTCTCTCCTCTGCCCCCTCCCCATCCCCATCCTCCCAACGGAGGTCGCCGCCTCCCAACACGGACGGAGGGAAAGAAAGAGGCAGTGTGTCAGGAGAGGGGGAGGGAGAGGAGAGGAGAGGGAGGGAAGAGAGTGTGGTGTCGGGGAAACACAAGACGGTTTTGATGCAGTTTCACAGTCTGTGGCACTCTGTGGGCCCGGCAAGACGGAAGAGGGGCCACCTTCACATCAACACAAACCACAAACGACAGACAAGGGAAATAAAGCAAGGGCTGTGCCAACCGCCGCTCATATTCCTTCATCTGTCAACACACAACCAGCGACTTCTGGGACCACGCCGTTTTCAACAGAAGGTGTTGATATTTCTCAGCCCCTGTCTGACAAACTGGGCCACGATGGGGACGAGGGACGAGAGGACAAATCAGACCGTGCGAAAGATGACGAAATAACCACAGTGGACGAAGGTGAGACAAAACTGGAAAAAGACAAAGGAAACAAAGTAAAAGAGGACGAAAGAAAGAAAAGGAAAGATGACACAGACAAAGAAAAAGAATCAACAAACAAACAAAGAAAAAGATCAACAAACAAACAAAGAAAAAGATCAACAAACAAACAAAGAAAAAGAGGACGAAATCAACATCAGTAAAAGCAGCGTGAAGAAACAGCCCACGACTATGTCAGCCACCAAGGTGGACATCAGAAAACCTGGAGGCAGAGCCAGCCAGGTGGTGGCACAGAGGAAGAGCAAGTCGCCGTCCCCTTCAAGAACCAAGCTTGGCAGCACCAACACACCCACACCATCAGTCAAAGAGGAGGATCTTTGAAGACAACCACCAGGACAGCTCATCAAAGAGAGGATCTTGAAGCAACCCACCAGGGACAGCTCAGTCAAGAGGGGAGGCTCTCTGAAGGAGAAATCTGCCAAGGACAGGTCAGCTGTGCCGTCAGTGAAAAGGGACGGCTCATTGAAGGAAAAATCTTCTAGAGACAATTCAGTAAAACGAGAAGGTTCTGTCAAGGAGAAATCAGCTTCCATCAAAAGAGAAAGCTCTGTAAAAGACAAATCTAAGGACACATCAGCTGCAGCCTCGGTCAAGAGAGAAAGGTCGATGAAAGAGAAATCCCCCACGGACAGTGCCGCTACAGCTTCGATCAAGAGGGAAGGATCTCTTAAGCAGAAATCGATCAAGGACAGTTCAGCTGCGGCCTCAATTAAAAGAGAAAGCTCTTCAAAGGAGAGATGTACTAAGGACAGTAAATTTACGGCTTCAGGGAAAAGAGAGGGATCTCCCAAGGAAAAATCCACCAAGGAGACTGCGCGTTCCCTGCAGAAGAAGACCACGCCAACTTCATGGAGAAGTCCAGCAACGACTTCCACTATCAAGCCATCTTCCACTACCTCTTCCAAGTCCGCACCACGAACAACAGAGACAGCAGCCTCACGAACCAGAGCGGAAAGCGCCGAGGGTTGCCTGCCTCACATAACGGCCGATCCCGAGGTGGCAGAGAGCGGTGAGGACTTTACTGCAACGGTTGAAGCGGATGAAACAGACTGTTGTGTTAACCACTTTGGGGGTGAAGACAAAGATACGACTGAAGGTGCTCTTGCTTCTGGTGATATAGTCCCATGTACACCGCCAGTGGAAGTCAAAGATGCTTCAGGAATTGACGTGGATCGTTCAGACCTCCCAGAATCTGTTGACACCGACCGTCGTCATAGTGACAGTGCTGTTCTGACCAGCTCACACAGGGATGATACACTGGCTGTACAGGGGAGGATGACTCTCACAAGGACC
Source organism: Monoplex corrugatus (assembly GCA_030674185.1). Lineage (NCBI taxonomy): Eukaryota > Metazoa > Mollusca > Gastropoda > Littorinimorpha > Ranellidae > Monoplex > Monoplex corrugatus. Next base: position 43,378,644 of record JAPXFY010000031.1, read on the forward strand.
AGGACCATAGACATGGAACACGAAAGGCCAGTTTACAGGATCTCCATCCCAGTGACGACATCTAAGGCTGTTACAGGTCCAATGACGACATCTGAAGGTCGCTTCACACGAACTACGCGTCACAAATGACAGACACTCCATGAAGGTCGCTTCACACGAACTACGTCACAGGGGTGAACGCACACACAGTACAGGACGACCAGGCCAGTTCTCATGACGAGTCCAGTATTGTAGAGTCTGAGTCACACAAGAAACCTGACAGCAAGGAGTATATAGAAGTGAATTCAGTGGACCAAGTGTGTTTGTGTGAAATGCCTTGTGAAAGTTTTGAAGACGTGATAACACATCTAGAAACCGCCCAGACTGATATTGTGACGTCTTCCTTGTTGATCTTGTCTCATCCAACAACTCATACAACTTCAGTTATTCATACACCGGAACACGTGTCACAAACAGTGCCAGAAAAAGGTGTACGTCACCATGTGAAACCCAGGAGATGAGTTCTGACACTGACAAACCTGACGACCTTACACAGTCAGTCTCACGTGTTTCACAGTCCTCTACAGTTGGAGAGAAAATCAGTGAAACTGAAAGAGCTAACATCACACACACACCTGTTGACCATGGGCCAGCACAGAATCTGGACGTATGTGGAACGGACAGAACAGAGAAGACAGAAACGTCAGTGGATGTTGTTGATAAACCAACACTTACACTCTTTGACGAGCAATCCAGCTCCAGCACAGAACAAGACAGCAACGTCACGTCGCAGAGGACGCTAAACGAAACTGGACAGAAGGTGGTGGCGAAGTGGAAGAGATTAGTACGGACCTCCCGAGTCAGTAACCTGAAGGAAACGCTTTCCTCCAAATTGTCCGCCCCTGTCACCAGAGCAGACTCTGTGTCACCCCCACCCTCCGTGTCCCCCACCCCACCCCGAAAATACAAATGGGCCAGGGAAGGAGGAATCTGGAAGAAAGTCTACATTTCAGAAGACGGTTGCCATGACGACTTACAACGCTCACAGGAAGATATAGATTCAAGAACAGATGGGACCGTCCATGAAGACAGCAGCGTTTCCGCTCAGCCTGCGCCCGATACAAAGGACAAGACAGAGGAGACAAAAGATGACAGCAAAGAGACGTCCAACGAAGCAGAAGACACAGAACCTCCCATAGACTTCACCAACGTGCTGGCCATTTTCAAAAAGTTCGAACAGGAGAGTGAGAAGCAGAGCCAGGACGTCAAACCACGAAGCAGTCCCAGGAGAACCAGGGACGTGACTGCACGCAGGGAAAGTAAAGAAGGACAGAAACTTCTCCTTGTGCCTAAAGTTGTAACAGACAGAGACGCTAGCACCGTAGACAGTCTATCAGCTGATACAGGTGAGCAGACCGTTATTAACCAGACACCCGTACTGACCCACCTTGGCAAGGTGACTGAACACACAAACACTGATGTCCTCTTCACACGCGACAGGAGGGAGCCAGGTGGTCATTTGGAAGACTCAGCCACCCCTATCGTACCCCATGGAGCTAAGCCATCCATTACCACCCACCCCGATCATTTAGCTAGGAGTGGTCGGGAGCCTTATCCCCAGGCAGCCGACAATATGTCAGAAAAAGTGGGTGGATACCCGGATTACGGCGACAGCTCAAACAATGATCTTGGCGATCAGGGCGGCCATTATACCCGTTACCAGAGGTCAGGTCAGGTGACAGGGTAATCCACCAGAAAAGGGCAGTTTCTCTGCACGATACCTCCACTGCCAGTCAGAAAGGCACCGTTGGGGCAGCGACCTTTGACCTTTCAGGTTGTACAGAAGAAGAAGTCGAAGATGAAAAGAGAAACAAAGAAAACGCTAACCTCCGTCCTGACAGTTTTCAACATGGCGTTGATGAAGGAGCCAGAATTCAGACAACGAGCTCACACTCTGGGATCGTGGTGTCGGAGAACACAAGGGGACCACGTGACTTTTCCCAAGAGACACTCGCAAAGAATGTGAGCGTTTCCTCCCAACATGACGTCATCTGTTCCCAAACGCACTCACTCACCGTCACCCCCTCCTCCGTCCTACCCACCCCTGCTGTTTCGAATTTCGCCCTCCTCCCTTGTGAAGAGGAGGGAAGACAGGAAGAAAGACGTGAGTCTGGGAGAGAAAAGGATTTCAAACCTTTTCTGCACAGGCAGCGGCAGAGTATGGGAATGGGACAGTTGACTTTGTCAGTACTGACAGAGAAGCGAACGACACCAACTTACACGGTTTGACCAGTACAGACTGCCATACCCAACAATCTCGCCATCAGAAACCTGCAACCGTTTCCATTCCCTTCAGCTCTCGCGACGATAGCACGTCAGAAAATGTAACTGCTGTGCCAAATCTTGACGACACCACCACCACCACCACCACCGCTGATTTCTCCAGCTCCACTTGCCCTAAATCCAGGCAAGGTCTCCTTAACGACTCCACCAGCTCCTCACCCTGCGATAAGCTTGTCAACGTGCAAGGATATATTTCAGTCTGTGAGCGTGCTGATAACACAGTTGGCCCGCATCTTCAAAGACCAGTTTTTAAATTGGACGACAAGGGTGTAACTGGGTGCGATGATGGAAATATTGAAGGTCGCCTGTCTCTGTCATCAGTGTCACGTGCTTTGGAGACACCATCTGACAGTTTGACCTCATTATCATCCGCTGCTCACGCGCGCGCCTCCCTTTCTGCCGCTTTGAAAACTGGGGACAAGGCTGACACACTGACGTCAGATCTGACGTCAGGCGCAAAACCAGTGACGTCATATACAGAACCGGCGAGAAGTGCTGATGAAGAAGAGAGAATTTTTGACGAGTCAAAAAGCGATGTTGTGCACGATGTCAGCTCCATATCCGCCACAACCACTCCAAGGTCAGATTCTGTCAAGGTCAAGGAAGGTCTTCCGAACGGTTCTAGATCAAGGTCACCAGTGCCGACCCGACTGTCTGAAGAGTTGAAACGATTCCAGAAATCACGCGGTACGCCGTGGGGACAGCAGTACGTCCAGCGAGGAGACAGAAAGACGTTGTCACCTGTCAGCGTGGCCGTTTCCAACTGGCATCTGCTGGTTTCCAAGTTAACGGCAGCAGCAAGCCAAGAACCTGCCACCAAGGAGTTTGGACCTAGCGGAACAGCTGATGACCAAACGGGGGTAGAAATGGAAGCTGAGCAAAGCCGGACAGACGTCAGTGGTCTGGACACGGAATCTTTAGATTCACAAGATTTTCAGACGGAAGCAGCCTCACAAATGAACACCGGACTTACAATCTTCAAATACCACGAAGACATCGTGGACCGAGCAGAGAGGTTACTGGAGGCAGCTGAAGTTGCTTTGGAAGAGCTGAAGACTGGTGGTGGTGACCGTGCAACACTTGCTTCTGGCTTGGAAGTTGAAAAAGATAACAAACCCGACGATACTGGAGTATTTAGACCTTCTCTTTTGGAAGAGGAAGAAGAAGAAAACGAACTGAAAATTAACGATAGTGGCGTGTTATTGTGTTCTGTTCAGCAAAAAGAATCAAACATTGACAATGCGAATGTAGTAGTCACGTCTTTTGTTTCGGAAGAAAAAGGAGAGGAACCAAAGATTGATGATACTCAAGTAATAACCTCTGATATTTTGAAGGAAGAAAAATTCAGGACTGGTGACGCTGGAATACTTTCATCTTCTGCTGTGGACAAAGATACAAAACCTGACAATACTGCAGAACCTTCAATGTCGGTTTGGGAAGAAAAAGAAGAAGAATCGAGAAGTGGTGACACTGGAGAATATGGATCTTTAGTTTTGCAGAAAAAAGAACCTAGTACTGACAGTAGTGGAATAGTTACGTGTTCTGTTTGGCAAACTGATGACAGTGAGGTGTGTCTGGAGAAAGCGATAGAAGAAGATACCGAAAGGGGACATCTTGGAGTACTGAAGTCTTCTCTTTCTGAAAACGAGGAGTGTGACACTGGATTACTGTTGTGTTCTGTTCCGGAAGAGGACGATTCCAGAACTGACGATACCGGAGTACTTTCATCACCATTGTCGACATCGTCGTCTTTGTCATCAGCGTCGTCGTCGTCGTCGTCGTCGTGGCCGCAGCGATGGCGGAGCGGAGGGACGAGCACAAAGCTGATCTCAGTGACGGTGTGGGACACCCATGACGGTGACAGGACTCTCAGGTCCCCTGCACGACGGGCTCTCTGGGACCGTGACAGTAAGGAGGTAAGTGGTTAATCTGTGTGTACTGGGCCGTGACAGTAAGGAGGTAAGTGGTTAATATGTGTGTAGTGGGCCGTGACAGTAAGGTGGTAAGTGGTTAATCTATGTGTAGTGGGCCTTGACAGTAAGGAGGTAAGTGGTTAATCTGTGTGTAGTGGGCTTTGACAGTAAGGAGGTAAGTGGTTAATCTGTGTGTAGTGGGCCGTGACAGTAAGGAGGTAAGTGGTTAATCTGTGTGTAGTGGGCTTTACAGTAAGGAGGTAAATAATAATAATAATAATTACAATATTTATATCGCGCTAAATCTTGGTAAATCAAATCAAAGCGCGCTCACTCACCAATCACACGCAGGATCGCACTCAAAGATGAACATTTGTAAAACAATCAATTAAGTCAAAAATAGGCATAAATGTCCATACAATGCTGAAATTATGAACAATGGAAAAATAGCAGTAAAAAACGGCGAAAAAGGCCTCAGAAATTCATTGACGTGGAAAGAGGTGAGTTTTCAAACCTGACTTAAATGCGGAAAGAGTAGATGTGGTCCGGAGCGATAGGGGAAGATTGTTCCACGCAGCTGGTCCTGAGACAGAAAAAGAGCGCTGACCAACGGTTAAGAGTCTAACCTTGGGAATTTGTAGGGTAAGAGTATCAGAGGAAGAGCGCAAGGTGCGAGCTGATGTACGAATTTTGATCTTGTCACAGAGATAGGATGGAGCAGAATGATGAGCAGATTTATAGCATAAGGTGTCTATTTTGTATTTGATTCTATCAGCGACAGGAAGCCAATGCAGAGACCGAAGGAAGGGACTAACATGATCAATTTTTTTCTTTCTAAGGACGAGGCGGGCAGCTGTATTTTGTAAGCGTTGCAGGCAAAGGAGACGAGAAGCTGGTAGGCCAGATAAAAGAGCATTGCAGTAGTCCAGGCGTGACAGAACAAGGGAAGTTACTAGTTTAGATGCAGCATCGGTTGAAAGGAATCGGCGAATGCAGCCAATGCGTCGAATCTGAGGGTAGCATGATTGACAGGTCTGGGTGGTAAATTTCTGCATACAAAGAGATTTATCAAGAATCACACCAAGGTTTTTGACAGAGTTCGAAAGAGGGATGGTGTTGTCTCCGAGTTGAATGTTATTGATTGAAACAGCATCTAGTTTATTTTTGGTGCCTACAAGCATGGCTTCAGTTTTATCTCCGTTTAACTGTAATTTATTTTGGGTCATCCAATTTTGGATGTCAGTGTAACAGCTGGAGACTTCCGACAGAAGAGAACTAAGGTTTTCAGGGCTAGTGCTATTGTAGAGTTGGGTATCATCAGCATAAAAATGGTGTTTCATTTCATGCTGATTAATGATATTGGCAAGAGGAAAAGTATAGAGGGTAAACAGGACAGGCCCGAGTACAGAGCCCTGAGGAACTCCACAAGAAAGCTTAACTGGATCGGACTTAATCCCGTTAACAAGGACTGATTGAAAGCGATCAGACAGATAGGAGGAGAACCAAGACAGGGCGGTACCGTGAATGCCGAAAGTGTGCTCAAGGCGATAGAGTAGTATTGAGTGATCGATGGTATCAAAAGCGGCAGACAGATCAAGGAGTGTAAGCAGAGAGATTTTACCAGCATCAGAAGCAAGAAGAAGATCATCTACTATATGAACAAGAGCTGTTTCTGTGCTGTGATTTACCCGGTAGGCTGATTGATGAGGGTAGTTAAGATTGTTTAGAGATAAATGATCTCTCTGTTTGTCTGTCTCTCTCTCTCTCTGTGTCTGTCTCTGTCTCTCTCTCTGTCTCTCTCTGTCTGTCTCTGTGTGTGTGTCTCTCTCTCTGTCTCTGTCTCTCTGTCTGTTATAAAATGGTTAATCTGTGCATAATGGGCTTTGACAGTAAGGAGTAAGTGGTTAATCTGTGTGTAGTGGGCCGTGACAGTAAGGAGGTAAGTGGTTAATCTGTGTGTAGTGGGCTTTGACAGTAAGGAGGTAAGTGGTTAATCTGTGCATAATGGGCTTTGACGGTAAGGAAGTAAGTGGTTAATCTGTGCATAATGGGCTTTGACAGTAAGGAGGTAAGTGGTTAATCTGTTCATAATGGGCTTTGACAGTAAGGAGGTAAGTGGTTAATCTGTGCATAATGGGCTTTGACAGTAAGGAGGTAAGTGGTTAATCTGTGTACAGCGGGCCTTGACAGTAAGGAGGTAGGTGGT
>JAPXFY010000031.1:43397584-43412584 GCA_030674185.1 Monoplex corrugatus
CAGATGTCTATCTAGTCTGGGACGACGACTATCTATGTCTATGGACTGACAGACTGTATATCTATGTCTGTGGACTGACAGACTATCTATGTCTGTGGACTGACAGACTGTCTATCTATGTCATGTGGACTGACAGACTGTCTATCTATGTCTGTGTACTGACAGACTGTCTATCTATGTCTTGGACTGACAGACTGTCTATCTATATCTGTGGACTGACAGACTGTCTATCTATGTCTTGTACTGACAGACTGTATATCTATGTCTGTGTACTGACAGACTGTCTATCTATGTCTGTGGACTGACAGACTGTCTATCTGTGTCTATGGACTGAGAACAATGTTAGTATTGCTGCACTTGGCCAGGTGCCTATCTGTCTATGGACTGAGAACAATGTTAGTATTGCTGCACTAGACCAAGTGCCTATCTATGTCTATGGACTGAGAACAATGTTAGTATTGCTGAACTTGGCCAGGTGCCTATCTGTGTCTATGGACTGACAGAACACAGTAATTAGTACTGAACTGGGCCAGGTGCCTATCTTATGATGCCAGTGGACTGACAGAAACACAGTAATTAGTATTGAACTGGGCCAGCTGCCTATCTATATCTATGGACTGACAGAACACAGTAATTAGTACTGAACTGGGCCAGTGCCTATCTATATCTATGGACTGACAGAACACAGTAATTAATACTGAACTGGGCCAGCTGCCTATCTATGTCTATGGACTGACAGAACACAGTAATTAGTACTGAACTGGGCCAGGTGCCCATGCTGGTGGACAGAGGTCGTGTAAGGTCGTGCAGCATTCTTCTTGTTTTCTTCACTCGTGAATGAGAGAGAGAGAGGGGGGGGGGGGGGAGAAAAAGAAGATTGAGAAGAAGAACAATTGAGAACTGGGTCATTTGCCTGTGTCAAAAGTGACAATGAAATAGAGGTCGTACAAGGTTATGATAGGGTGTGGTCCATTTTCTCCATTCCAGAGGAGAGAGGACAGACAGACAGACAGACAAAAAGACAGACAGACGGACAGAGACATACACACAGAGAGGATGAATGCAACACAAATGTAAGTAAATACTCCTATGTATTATTTTCTGTATATAAACATATTTCAGAGAGAGAGAGAGAGAGAGGGCAGACAGACAGACAGACAGACAAAAAGAAAGACAGACAAAGACAGAGAGGATGAACGCAACGCAATATCAAAGCCAGTATTCCTATGTCTTATTTTCTGTACATAAACATATTTCAGAGAGAGAGAGAGAGAGACAGACAGACAGACAGACAGACAGGCAGGACACATAGACAGACAGGTAGACAGACATATAGACAGAGAGGGTGAATGCAACGCAGTATGCAAGTAAACATTCCTATGTAGGCCTTTAGTTCTTATATATAAACATATTTCAGAGAGAGAGAGAGAGAGACAGACAGACAAAGACAGAGAGGATGAATGCAATGCAATATTTAAGTCAGTATTCCTATGTATTATTATCTTATATAAACATTTCAGAGAGAAGAGAGGGAGACAGACAGATAAACAGACAGACAAAGACAGAGAGGATGAATGCAACGCAGTATCTAAGTCAGTATTCCTATGTATTATTATCTTATATAAACATTTCAGAGAGAGGGGAGAGAGAGGAGAGAGAGAGAGAAACAGACAGACAAAAAGACAGAGAGGATGAATGCGACACAATATTTAATTCAGTATTCCGTGTATTGCTTACTTTATGTTAACATGTCATTGAGTCACGGACGGCCTGAAGGTGGTGGTGGGCGCTCTAAATCGTGATGGACATTTTATTTCTCACTCAGTCAGCTCCATAATACATGATGGCGACGTGTCCTGTCGTCATCACAGACGGCTGGGACAACACTCAATAATCAAACAAACTGACAAGCTCATCAACAAAGATAATAATGATATATATATATATGTGTGTGTGTGTGTGTGTTGTGTGTGTGTGGCAACGACTGTGACGATGGCGCGGGCGTCGGGATGGGGGTGAACATGGATTGAAGAGGGAATGAACAGAGAGAGAGAGAGAGACAGAAGAGAGAGAGAGAGAAAGAGAGAGAAGAACAAGAAGACGATTTGATGATGATGATGATGAAGAGAGAGAGAGAAGAGAAGAAGAAGAAGAAGAGAAGAAAGAAAAAGAAGAAGAAGAAAATGAGGATGAATGGAGAGAGAGTGAGAGAGAGAGAGAGAGAGAGAGGAACAAGACGATTTGATGATGACGGTTAGAGAAGAGAGAGAGAAGAAGAAGAAGAAGAAGAAGAAAAAGAAGAAAATGATGGCGGTAATGAGAGAGAGAGAGAGAGAGAGAGAGAAGAAGAAGAAAAAAAATGATGATGATAATGGGAGAAAGAGAGAGAGAGAAAGAGAGAGAGAATGAGAGAGAGAGAAGAAGAAGAAAATGATGATGATAATGAGAGAGATAAAGAGAGAATGAGAGGAGAGACAGACAGACAGACAGACAGACAGAGAGACAGACAGACAGACAGACGAGACAGAACCAGAGAGGAGAGCAGAGACAGAGCAGACAGAAGAGAGGAGAGAAAACGAACTCTCCCTCCATCCCAATGACAGATCGCCAAGAAACACGATAGCGGGTTGGGCGTTCCGCTCCAGTGGACCGTAGCGTGGCCTGTGACAGAGTCAGTGAAGGAACCAACAACGGCACAGCCGCCACAACCAAACCAGCCCACGACAGACACACACACACACAGACGGACGGACAGACGGACAGACGACGGACAGACCCTACAAAACACTTAGTGTAGTACTGCTTCTCGATGAGGTGGCAGCTTGCGGCAATTACGCGCTTAGTGTGCTATGTCTGTTGGCTTACCTGTTCATCGGTTTACCTGCGTTTTTGAAGTGCGTTTGACTGTGTGCGTGAGCGCGCGCGCGCGCGTTGTGTGTGCCTCGGATAGACTGAAAGGTTGTAATAGTGATACGCCATTCTACGGATTTCTTTTTTTTTTTTTTTTTTAAAAAAATGTCCCTTTGTTTACCAGCTGGCTGGTGTATGTTGGTATTAGTGGTGTCTTTGTTATGTACGTGTCGGACACAGAAGTTGCAGTAGTGACACGCTTATCTACTGAATCTTCTCCCTACCTTTTTCGCTTACCTGTCTGCCGATTTACCCGTGTTGGGAGAGAAACAATGTGTGTGTGTGTGTGTGTTTAGACATGTGTCAAGACAGATAGTCTGCAGTATTTACGCGCCAGTCCACCTGGCGTTTTTTTTAAAACGTATTTACCTGTTTAATTGCTGGTCCACCTGCGTTGGACTTCAACTTGTGTTTTGTATTGAACTTCTGTGTGTGAGTTAAGTTACGGTCTACCTGTACATCCACTGCTGGATATGTGTGTATGTGTGGAAGACAGATATTGGAGTTTGCCTGTGTCTGAGGCAGACCACGGATTGTCACGAAAATCCAGTGATCTTTTGACCCGGAGCTTGTACATGTATGTGATGGAACCGGTTTGGAAAAGTGGTTGTCAGTGACATAGGGTTCCAGATGGATCTTCTGATGTGTTACGTGCTGTGAGTAGACCAGATTTGAAATGATGAGGGTGAAACAAAGTGTGGTGAGTAGGCAGATTTGAGATTAATGCAGCTGAAACAAAGGTATGAGTAGACCAGATTTGAAATGATGCAGCTGAAACAAAGAGTACGGATTTTGTTGTGTGAACCCAAACAGGTTTGAAGACATAAATTTAGAAAAACGATACATACATGAAAATTGTGAAGGTTCACGACAGTAGCAGGACTTGCAATCTTACACTTTGATGACCAGATGTTGTCTGCTGTTAAGTTGCTTGGCGTAGGATTAAGTTATAAATGGCGTAGGATTAAGTTATAAATGGCGTAGGATTAAGTTATAAATGGCGTAGGATTAAGTTTAATGGCGTAGATTAAGTTATAAATGCGTAGATAATTAAATGCGTGGATAAGTTATAAAGGGTAGATTAAGTTATAAATGCGTAGATATTATATTGGCGAGGATTAAGTTATAATTCACGAAATAAGAAACTAACCAGCTTTATTCAAAACAACAAACAAACAAACAAAAACAAACAAAAACAACACAAACAAACAAACAACAAAACACAACGACAAAAGGTTAGATTAAGGCTAGAGATAAAGTCAGGGTCTAAAGGGTTACGTTAGAGTTAGAGATTGGGTTGGGGTTAAAACCTCATCCTGTCTTCAACCTTAGACCATTATTTCTAACTCTTAAACATAATCGTGTCTTCAAGGGCACATTGTGCCAGTTTGCATTTGGGAGAAGTGTCTTCATTTTGGCTGAAAGCAGACTCATTCATATTTACGGTAATCTTTCACGCAAAGTAACGGGGAAAATAAGTGTTATGTTCTGACGGTGTGTGTGTGTGTGTGTGTGTGTGTGTGTGTGTGTGTGTGTGTGTGTGTGTGTGTGTGTGTGTGTGTGTGTGTGTGTGTGTGTGTGTGTGTGTGTGTGTGTGTGTGTGTGTGTGTAACAATTAAATGACACAGCAGAGATTTGGACTTATACATTGGTATGATCTATGATTTGCCTTGACTTACCGAAATTGAGACGTCTTGCTTTGAGCGAGTGTTTTATAATAATGATGATAATAATCGTAGTAATGGTAATGATGATGATGAGACGATGAAAATAATAATAATAATAACAATAATAATAATAATAATAATAATAATAATGATATAATAAAATAATAACAACAACGATGATGATGATGATAACAATAATAATAATGAATATAATAATAAATAAATAATAATAATAATAATTCATAACAGGATTGTACATGCCACAACTGTACAAGCAAATAAATAACAACAACAACAACACACACACTCACACTCTCTGTCTCTCTCTCTCTCTCTCTCTCTCTCTCTCTCTCTCACACACACACACACACACACACACACACACACACACATACACTCACACGGAACACACACACACACTCAACAGACACACACACCACACACACACTCACACGACACACACACACACACACTCACACGGACACACACACACACACACACACACACACACACACACACACACACAACACACACACACACACACACACACACACACACACACACATGGAGAAGAGAAACCGATTATAGGCAGAAGTAGAAAATTGAAGTTGACAGTTACACACAGGTAGGCAGGTGTGACACTGGTACACACAGGTAGGCAGGTGTGACAGTAGGTACACACAGGTAGGCAGGTGTGACAGTAGGTACACACAGGTAGGCAGGTGTGACAGTAGGTACACACAGGTAGGCAGGTGTGACAGTAGGTACACACAGGTAGACAGGTGTGACAGTAGGTACACACAGGTAGGCAGGTGTGCAGTAGGTACACACAGGTAGACAGGTGTGACAGTAGGTACACACAGGTAGGCAGGTGTGACAGTAGGTACACACAGGTAGGCAGGTGTGACAGTAGATACACACAGGTAGACAGGTGTGACATAGGTACACACAGGTAGGCAGGTGTGACAGTAGGTACACACAGGTAGGCAGGTGTGACAGTAGTACACACAGGTAGACAGGTGTGACAGTAGGTACACACAGGTAGGCAGGTGTGACAGTAGTACACACAGGTAGGCAGGTGTGACAGTAGGTACACACAGGTAGACAGGTGTGACAGTAGGTAAACACAGGTAGGCAGGTGTGACAGTAGGTACACACAGGTAGACAGGTGTGACAGTAGGTACACACAGGTAGACAGGTGTGACAGTATTGCTTTGGGGACTGCTAGGCACCTTGTAGTCATCATGTCATGTTCATCAGTCAGGGACGTCTGCAGGTGTACATGTACTTAGGCGAAAGGTGTAAAACAAACGTGCAAGACCACACCAACAGATTTCGTGCCAGTGTGTGTGTGTAGTGGTGGCCTGTGTTAGCATCCCGCAGGGGAAAATATGTGTAGCCTTTAATTCAAAATCCAAAACAAGTGTGACTGCCCGCGTTCAAGCAAACAGGAACCAGAAAAAAAAAAAAACCCACGAAAAAAAGAATAAGAACGCGTATTTAATACAGCAAGACAAGACAGGCTCAAATTTTCGGCCAACTGGCCTTTGTCAGGGGTAAGATCACAAATTTCTCACACCGGACGGAGCAGCAGGGAAGTTTCAGTCTTTTTCTCCTAATTTTTGTATCTGGTATTTGTCTGTGATCTTACGTTTGACAAAGGCCGAAAATTTGCGCCTGTCTTGTCTTGTTGTATTAAATACGCGTTCTTATTCTTTTTTTATTTTTTTCTGGTTCCTTTAATTCAAAGTCATAATGCAGGTTTCGAAAGGTCCAGCATACTGCATATTATAATACAATTATAGGTCCACTGCACTAATTGTCATAATACAATTATAGATCCACCATAATGGTTATCACAATGCAGTTTGCCATAGGTCCAGCATACTGGTTTTTATAACACAATTATAGGTCACTGCACTGATTATCATGACTTAATTATAGGTCCACCATAGTAATGATCATAATGCAGTTTGCCATAGGTCCAGCATACTGGTTATTATAATACAATTATAGATCCACCGCACTAATTATCATAATTCAATTATAGGTCCATCATAATGATTATCATAATGCAGTTTGCCATAGGCCCAGCATACTTGTTACTATAATACAATTATAAGTCCACCACACTAATTATCATAATTTAATTATAGGTCCACCATACTGGTAATCATATGCATATATAAATCCACCATACTGGTTATTATAATGCCATTTGCTATAGATACACTATACTGGTAATCATATGCATATATAAATCCACCATACTGGTTATTATAATGCCATTTGCTATAGATACACTATACTGGTAATCATATGCATATATAAATCCACCATACTGGTTATTATAATGCCATTTGCTATAGATACACTATACTAGTCATCATAATGCATGTATAGGTCCACCATACTACTTATCATAATGCAGATTGCCGTATGTCCATGATCCTGTTTATGATAATCATAAGTCCACTGCTTATCATAATGCAGTAACAGGTCCACCATATTGAGCTGGCGTCATTGATTTGAAGAATAAAGATTTCCAGTTTCTTGAAAGTTTCAAAGGCCGAATTCGTACGCCGTCGTGGTTCTCTGTGTGTCGGACGTGTTTTGATTTCGGTGTTTTAATGAAGTTTGAAAAAGAACGATCGTCATAAATCATTTGTATAGATCTGTTCGTTTTTTGCTGTAGGGGTCAGAGATCGGCTATCATCATCATCGTCATCATCATCGTCGTCGTCGTCGTCACCATCGTCATCACCATCATCATCATCATCATGGACTTACCCTTTCATCGCATCACCACCCTTACCGCATGCACCCGTGCATTGTAGCATCCGTGATTTTTCTTTGTTTCATTTACCTTTATCGTCGTCGTCGTCGTCGTCGTCTTGTCTTCGTCGTCATCATTACCATCATCATCAACACGTCCCCATATGCTTCTTCTTCATCAACTGTCGTTTCCCCACCCCTCCTTATACTCTCTCTCTCTCTTTCTATATATACATATATATATATACATGTATATATGTCTCTGTCTGTCTGTCTGTCTGTCTGTCTGTCTGTCTATCTATCTATCTATCTATATATCTACTAACTATCTATCTATCTAACTAACTATCTATCTATCTACATATATATCATATGTATATATGTATGTATGTATGTCCTTCGTCTTGTGCCTCTCCTCCTGTTACGAACAATGGCGATTGTCCTGGTTTATGAGGGTAAAAGTTATTGACGGCACTACAGTGTGTGTGGTTTCCCTTCTTCCTTGTGTGTCACTGTCTTGTCCTTGTATGGCACCATCCCTGTCTGTTGTCCCTTTCTGTCTGTTCCTTTCTGTCTGTCCCTTTCTGTCTGTCTGTTCCTTTCTGTCTGTCCCTTTCTGTCTGTCTGTTCCTTTCTGTCTGTTCCTTTTTGTCTGTCTGTCCCTTTCTGTCTGTTCTTTTCTGTCTGTTCCTTTTTGTCTGTTTTCCTTTCTGTCTGTTCTTTCTGTCTGTTCCTTTCTGTCTGTTTCCTTTCTGTCTGTCTTTTCTGTCTGTTCTTTTCTGTCTGTCTGTTCTTTCTGTCTGTCTGTTCCCTTTCTGTCTGTTTCTCTTTCTGTCTGTTCCTTTTTGTCTGCCTTTCTGTCTGTTCTTTTCTGTCTGTTCCTTTTTTCTGTCTGTTTTCCTTTCTGTCTGTTTTTCTTCTTTCTTTTTGTCTGTCTGTTCCTTTCTGTCTGTTCTTTTCTGTCTGTTTCTTTTCTGTCTGTCCCTTTCTGTCTGTTTCTTTTCTGTCTGTTCCTTTTGTCTGTTTATCCTTTCTGTCTGTCTTTCCTTTTGTCTGTCCTTTCTGTCTGTTACTTTTCTGTCTGTTCTTTTTGTCTGTTTCCCTTTCTGTCTGTTTATCTTCTGTCTGTCTGTATCCTTTTTTCTGTCTGTTCTTTCTGTCTGTTTCCCTTTCTGTCTGTCTATCTCTGTCTGTTCTTTTCTGTCTGTTCTTTTTCTGTCTGTTCTTTCTGTCTGTCTATTCCTTTCTGTCTGTCTTTTCTCTGTCTGTTTATCCTTTCTATCTCTTTTTGTCTGTTCCCTTTGTTATCTGTTTTCTCCTATCTCTTTCGGGTTATCCTTTCGCCTTCTCTTCTGTCTCTCCTTTTTATCACTGTCTGTCCCTTTGTTTATCTGTCTTCTTCCTTTCCATCGCTAACAATCCTGTATCCCTTTCTGTTTTTCCCTGTCTCTCTTTTTTATCGCTAACAATCTGCTATCCCATTATGTTTATCCCTGTCTGTCTTTCCCTTTCCATCGCTAACAATCCCTGACTATCCCTTTCTGTTTATCCCTGTCTACCTATCCCTGTCTGTCTATCCTTTATGGCCCCATGGCTCAGTTGGTCAGAGCGCTATTTTGTGATCACGTTGGTTGATCGGGCGTTCTGCCCTCCGGCGGGCCACAGATTATTAAGCCGTGGATTTAAGATCGAGCTCCTGGGTTCAATCCCGGCCAGCAATACTGAAAACGACAAAGAAAGAAATAAAAACTGGCGTGTTCTTTGCCCACCTTAATGCTCCAATCTTTCTCGTGGTGTCAGCTTAGTCAGATTCTCCCCCGCCACCCCTCTCCATTTCAAGACTTTGCCAGCTCGTAGGTTGGGTGCAGGCTCAGGTGCCTGCCAGATAAATGCTGGCAGATTTGGATACAGCGCATATGGATTTTGTCTGAGTACAAATGGATCCTACCTGACTTAACTCCAAGCTCCAATTCCGTTATTCATAGTTGTTGTGTGAAAACAGAGAGGTCGTAGATAATGATGGAGGAGACGGAAGCCGGTAAGAAGAAGACAAATTACGATGTATGAAGTTGATGTATAAAATATTGTCTGTCTGGGCCCCACTCAGCAGTCTGGGCTGTCTTTTGATAACTGTAGATTTTAATCATTTAGACAGGCTATGGATGTCCGTATGAGGCCAGAGACAGATAGTCTAGATGAACAAAAAACACTGTAGTCTTTAATGATGGTATAAGTGTTATGCGTGCATTTTTTTTATGGAGATGTATATCTTCTCTCTCTCTCTCTCTCTCTCTCTCTCTCTCTCTCTCTCTCTCTCTTCTCTCTCTCTCTCTATCTCTCTATCTATCTGTCTCTTTATGTATGTGAGTCTCTCTCTCTATCTGTCTCTCTCTCTATCTGTCTCTCTCTTTCTGTATGTGAGTCTCTCTCTTTTTCTCTCTCTCTCTCTCTCTCTCTCTCTCTCTCTCTCTCTCTCTCTCTCTCTCTCCCTTTCCCTCTGTCTTTTTTCCTTGTGCGTCACTGTTCTTTCTCTATCTTCATCTTCCTTTTTTCCGGGTGTGTGTGTGTGTTTGTGTGTGTTTGTGTGTGTTTGCGTGTGTGTGTATGTGTGTGTGGTGTGTGTGTTTGTGTGTGTGTTTGTGTGTGTGTTTGTGTGTTTTTGTGTGTGTGTTTATGTGCGTGAGTGTGTGTTTGTGTGTGTGTGTTGTTTGTTTGTTTGTTTGTTTGTTGTGTGTGTGTGTGTGTGTGTTTGTGTCTGTGTGTTTGTGTCTGTGTGCGCGCGCGCACGTAAAAAACACAGAAGGGTAGATGATGATGGAGTGGTCATAGCTGTTAGAGTGTTTAGGTGTGGCCTGCCTGTCAACCAGGCAATACTTCATTCATGTCAGCTTTTGATACAAGGAGAGGATACAGAGAGACAGACAGACAGACAGACAGGAAGTCTTAGTTAGAAAGTTGTATTCAGAGAGAGACAGACAGACAGACAGACTCGACAGAAAGAGAGAGAGACAGAGACACTAAGAGACAGAGACAGAGAAAGTCTTATTTAGAAAGTTATATTCAGATATTCAGAGACAGAGAGAGACAGACAGACAGACAGACTCGACAGAAAGAGAGAGAGACAGAGACACTAAGAGACAGAGACAGAGAAAGTCTTATTTAGAAAGTTATATTCAGATATTCAGAGCAGAGAGAGAGAGGAAGTCTTATTTAGAAAGTTATATTCAAATATTCAGAGAGAAGAGAGAGACAGAGAGACAGAGAGAGAGACAGAGAGAGTTTATTCAGAGAGAAACAGACAGACAGAGAGAGACAGAGTTATATTGACAGAGAGAGATAGGAGAGCGAAATATGTAAGGTCGGGGCGAAAAACTGTGAATAAAAGAATGTGTTTGTATGTGAGAAAGAGGGGAGGTTTTAAGGACGGAGAGAGACAGAGACAGAGACAGAGAGACAGAGACAGAGAGAGTCTTATTTAGACATGGACATGGGCATTCCATTTGGTCCCCTTCTCACCCACTGGACGAGGCGGCAGGGAAGTTTTTAGTCCCGTTTTTATCATCCATTGTTTGGTGTTTGTGATCTGTTTGTGACCGTGCGTTCGCGCTTGACAAAGGCTAGTTGGCCGAAAATTTGCGCTTGTTTTGTTTTGTTTTGTTTTGTTGGATACGCGCTTATATTGGTTTTCTTGTTCTTCGGTTCTTATTTAGACAGTTATATTCAGATATTCAGAGAGAGAGAGAGAGAGACAGTCTTATTTGGAAAGTTATATTCAGAGAGAAAGAGAGAGAGAGAGAGAGAAGAGAGAGAGAGAGGGAGACTTCAGCTGTACCCTGACAATGAAAGGTGTATGATATGACTATAAAGATGATGTTTATATGCATATGCGTGCGCGTGCTGGTATGCATGGATGTGTGGCGCGCGCTTACTTGCTACATTCCATATTATGTAGTCTGTACGTGAATGCTTGAAGCGACAGCTTGTTCCTGTGCCATAGGGGTGGATGGATAGGGGGGGGGGGGTATTATTACTATCATTATTGTTTAACACCCAGCCGACTGTGCAGTCATATCAGGGCTATAACCGTCTCACTACCTATTTGAACCTGAAAAAAATGTGGAAAAGAAAATCTATAGGTATACTTACCAAAGCATTTGTGCACATAATCTAAAGATATGCCCCTGGCGTTGACTGCCGCGTCCAATTTTTCATAAGAAGATTTAAAAAAGGAACCTGAATACAAAGATATAAATATAACTAAGTACACTAAAACATAATTAAACACTGGCCTGAACTATCTTCTTCTTCTTGGCGTACGCTGCTACACAATCATCTGAGTCCGGGCGATGAATGCAGCCGTCTTTTCCAGCTCCTGTCTGCAGCCATGGAGTTTGGTTGTCAGCGGAGTGTCTGTCGGCCACACGTCCTGTCTTGCCACCTGGTGAAGGGGACATCTTTGGAGTATATGCTCCGTGGTTTGGTCTTCTTGACCGCAGGGACAGGTTGGGGAGGGCGCCAGCTTCAGTTTGCGGTACATGTGGCTATTCAGCCTATTGTGACCAGTGCGCAACCTCACCAGGGCAACTTGCTGCTCTCTAGACAACAGGTGGTAGTCATCCCTGTGTCGTCTCGGCATGGAAAGCGCCCTGATGATGCTCCTCTTCTCACTGTAGCTGATGCTGTTGTTAGGTTGTTCTTCTCTGGCTCCCTCCTTAGCAAGGATATTAGCTCGCTCATTCCCGGAGACTCCGCAGTGGGCTGGAATCCACTGCAGAACTGCTCTTCTGGTTGTGGCAACCTGGTGCAGAGCTCTAGACAGGAGGGGGAGCGTAGCCTGAACTATCTAAAATTGCTTCTGCACATCACATTTTCATAGAACCAAAAATGCAGTTATTGTTATTGTTGTTTAAAGCCCAGCCGACTGCGTAGAGCCATATCAACGCTATAACCGCTTCAAAACATTAATGCATGTGCCCTATTATCAATTGTAAGAGAAAGTATAAAAGGCTTTGTGGAAAACATACAGGTGAATGGACCAGCAAAGCAGAACATGTTAGGAAGAGACGATAGAAAGCAAAAGGAGCAAGTAAGAAACAAAGGGAGAGAGAGAAAAGAGAGAAGACAGAAAGTACAGGGAGCTAGAAAGAAACAAAGAGAGAGAGAGAGAGAGAGAGAGAGAGAGAGAGAGAGAGAGAGAGAGAGAGAGAGAGAGAAAAGTGGACATTTCTAGCACAGAATTTCCAGAAGATGGTGATACTATTTATACTTAAAGAGATCCTGGTGTCCTCGCGGGCGAAGGAGGAATGTTTACCTGTCTTCGAACCTGCCACCAGACCTCAGTGTGCCGTCTTTTGTTGGGGTGGCCCGCAACTCAGCATTTAGACCCCAGACAAACCCGGGCTTGTGTAACACGTAAACAAAGGAACAATGTGTGACCACTTCTCACAAAACGGGTTGTAAGTCGCACTCGAACGAACCGTGATACTAGTAGCCTCAGATTCCTGGTGAATGTTTGTGTAGGCGAAACTGAAATACTAGTTTCTACTTTGTCTGAGAACATCAGGTAAGACCCAGGGAGAAAATATTGGACGGACTTGCAGGGTGGCTGAGGACAGAGAAGGTGGAAGAAGTACTTGCAGCGACAAGGGATAGATTCATATGGAGGACCATGATCGCCAATGCCATGTGGCAGGGCACATGATGATGATGACTATTCCTAAAGTTTTTATCCCAGACATTTCGTTTATACATTATTGGGAAGGAGGTTCTATGCCTTGCCATTGATACCAATAACTTGATATATCCTAAAACTGACTTCTGTCCCGCTTTGTAAGAACGGTGAATGTTTCAGCTTGTTTCCATGCTTCGTGACGACACAGAATGGAGAGAAAAACAAGAAGGCGTGATTTGTACAAATAGGACAGATTGTAGACACAGATATAGGCCTACCTGTCTGTGATGTCGGTTCCAGGTGTATCATGGTGGCGTGATTTGTACAAATAGGACAGATTGTAGACACAGATATAGGCCTACCTGTCTGTGATGTCGGTTCCAGGTGTATCATGGTGGCCTGTATAATACCTAGACATCTCTGGTTTCATGTCAGTTGGTAACCTCTGGTAAATCTGGCTCCCTCCATTCCACTGGCGTGTGTCCACTCCTCAGCTCGTGAAAAGAAATCGCTGTCACTCCCTCCCTCCCTCCCCTTCGCTCCGAACCTCAGTGGACCCAAGTTTGTTGATTTATCAGTTTGGTTGTTTGGTTAGTTGTTTGGTTGGTTGGTAGGTTGGTTGGTTGGTTGGTTGGTTGGTTGGTTGGTTGGTTGGTTGGTTGGTAGGTTGGTTGGTTTTGGTTGGTAGGTTGGTTGGTTGGTTGGTTGGTTGGTAGGTTGGTTGGTTGGTTGGTTGGTGTTGGTTGGTAGTGGTTAGTGGTTGGTTGGTTGTTGGTAGGTTGGTTGGTTGGTTGGTTGGTTGGTTGGTTGTGGTTGTGTTGGTGTGGTTGTTGTTGGTTGGTGGTTGGTTGGTTGGTTGGTTGTGGTTGGTTGGTTGTTGGTTGGTTGGTTGGTTGGTGGTTGGTTGTTGTTCGTTTATTTTTGTCAAGTGGGTTCACCGTGTGAAATGGGACTGCTCTCCTGGAGGAGGGGGTGTCGCTACACTGCATCGCCACCTTCCACTCCCCCCTTCTCTGTCTGTCTGTCTGTCTCTGTCTGTCTGTCTGTCTGTCTGTCTGTCTGTCTCTCTCTCTCTCTCTCTCCGTGCATTTTTGTGTCCCTATCAAAATGGATTTTCCACATAATTTTGCCAGGGACAGCTCGTTAGTTACCGTGTGATCTTTAACATGCGCTGAGTGATTGCTGTACACGGGACCTGGGTGTATCGACCCATCCAAAGACAGGCACCAAGACCACCACCTATGATCTAGTGGAAGGTGGGGCGGGAAGGGGGAAGGGGTAGGTTAAAGAAAAATCCCTGAACTCTCCGTGATTTGAACCCTGGTTTCTGGGGTCCAAGGCAAGTGTTTTACTGTAACCACTCAGCCACGCAGTCCTCACTGTCGGGCTGTCAGTGCCTCTGTCACCAAGGTCACGGCAGGTATTTGACGCCACCTGTAGACAGAGGTAGTTGTCTCCAGCTGTCAACTGCAGGTAGAATGTCTGGTAACCTTGGTGCTTGTCTGGGCCATAAACAGACATGAATGGAATTGATGGGTAACTGTGTCTGGTGACTGCCAAACGTTCCTGTTTTATGTGACATGGGTACCACCTCCAGCCATGGTAGGCCTCTGACACAACAATAGCCATTGTCTTCTGGACTGTGTTCAAGAGGGATTCGTCGCGCTTAGTGAGTTCCATATGCGATCCACCCAAATCTGTCAGCATTTATCTGGCAGACTCCCTTAGCTAACGCAAAACCGTATGCACTGACAAAAATCTTGAAATGGAGAGGGAGCTACTAAACACTTTAAGCTAACACCAGAAATCAGAGGTCGACAAGTTTTTAATGTTGCGGGCGTGGATTGAACTCGAGATATCGGATCAGGAGTCCATGGATCTGTCAGAAGAACCAAGCAGCCCACGAGAAAGCACGTGACCCGTCCGGGGATCGAACTCATAACCCCTGCGTCACGAGCGTGGCGCTGTAACCATTGA
>JAPXFY010000031.1:43417584-43427584 GCA_030674185.1 Monoplex corrugatus
TTAGTCATAAGCACTTTGCGTGATGGTGACACAGAGCATTGTTAATAGTCTCTTTGCGTGAAAGTCATGTAGAAAATCGATATCTGTTAATTTTGAGTTGCTGTTAGTGGATAGACAATTTGTGTAAAAGTCATGTAGAAAACTGATCAATGTGTGTAAATTTTGGGTTGCTATAGTTGATAGATAGTTTGCCATAAAGTCATGTAGAAAACTGGGCTGTATCTTTAAATTTTGAGTTCATAAAGTCGATACACAGTCTGCGTAAAGGTCATTTAGAACGTTGATCTGTCATTACATTTTGAATAGCTATAGTCGATAGACAATTTGTAGAAAATTGGTTATCGTTTTTACATTTTAGTTTCTAAAGTTAATACAAGTTAATAGATAACACCCCCCCCCCCCCCAAAAAAAGAAAAAAAAGACGATCCCTGCCCTTTCAGTAAAATGACTTTGTTGTCGTCTGGCTCCACGGGGGCGGGTGGAGGTGGGGGAACTTCTTGCGGGCTGGCTAGGTGCACAGCCACAGAGACGCCGATATCAATGAAAACAGCAGATAAAAACATCGCAGATGTTACCAAAAAACACCCGAGGGTGTTGGTTGGGACCCAGAGCAACAATGCCTCACCACAGGCTAGACAATCATCTCCTGATTCCGACGCCACAAGCCAGGCGGTATTAGTCATTTGGCTGTTGCTGTCCAGGTGCACGGAGTTGTGGACGTCAGTGAAAAACAAAGGATAAAAACATCGTAAAATATAGTTATCGAAGGTTTCATACCAGAGTGAACTTTGCCTGTAGCCTCGAGGCGGGCAGACGTCAGGTTGACGTATAGATATGAGAGAGAGAGAGAGAGAGAGAGAGAGAGAGAGAGAGAGAGAGAGAAAGAGAGAGAGAGAGAGACACAGAGAGACAGAGAGAGAGAGAGTTCATGTACTCTTTTACCCTCAGTATAACTATTAACAACATGGCTTTGGAGAGAGACAGAGAGAGAGAGAGAGACAGAGAGAGAGAGAGTTCATGTACTCTTTTACCCTCAGTATAACTATTAACAACATGGCTTTGGAGAGAGAGAGAGAGAGAGAGAGAGAGAGAGAGAGAGAGAGACAGACAGAGACAGAGAGACAGAGAGAGAGAGAGTTCATGTACTCTTTTACCCTCAGTATAACTATTAACAACATGGCTTTGGAGAGAGAGAGAGAGAGAGAGAGAGAGAGAGAGACAGAGACAGAGAGACAGAGAGAGAGAGAGTTCATGTACTCTTTTACCCTCAGTATAACTATTAACAACATGGCTTTGGAGAGAGAGAGAGAGAGAGAGAGAGAGAGAGAGAGAGAGAGAGAGAGACAGAGACAGAGAGACAGAGAGAGAGAGAGTTCATGTACTCTTTTACCCTCAGTATAACTATTAACAACATGGCTTTGGAGAGAGAGAGAGAGAGAGAGAGAGAGAGAGAGAGAGAGAGACAGAGACAGAGAGACAGAGAGAGAGAGAGTTCATGTACTCTTTTACCCTCAGTATAACTATTAACAACATGGCTTTGGAGAGAGAGAGAGAGAGAGAGAGAGAGAGACAGACAGAGACAGAGAGACAGAGAGAGAGAGAGTTCATGTACTCTTTTACCCTCAGTATAACTATTAACAACATGGCTTTGGAGAGAGAGAGAGAGAGAGACAGAGACAGAGAGACAGAGAGAGAGAGAGAGAGAGAGTTCATGTACTCTTTTACCCTCAGTATAACTATTAACAACATGGCTTTGGAGAGAGAGAGAGAGAGAGAGAGAGAGAGAGAGAGAGAGAAGAGACAGAGACAGAGAGACAGAGAGAGAGAGAGTTCATGTACTCTTTTACCCTCAGTATAACTATTAACAACATGGCTTTGGAGAGAGAGAGAGAGAGAGAGAGAGAGAGACAGAGACAGAGAGACAGAGAGAGAGAGAGAGTTCATGTACTCTTTTACCCTCAGTATAACTATTAACAACATGGCTTTGGAGAGAGACAAAGACAGAGAGAGAGAGACAAAGACAGAGTGGTCCTTTTAAAGGAGGAGTGCACTTTCTTATAATTATATCGTGGTTCTAGTTTCGAACTCTATGGAGAAAAGAGAAGACAAGGGAACACGCACACAACACACCACACACACACACACACACACACACACACACACACACACACACACACACACACACACACACACCACACACACACACACACAGAGAGAGAGAGAGAGAGAGAGGAATGGGGGGGGGGGGAGGGATAGGAAGAGACGAGGCAGTGGGACGGGGGAAGATTCCGGCTAATTTCATAACAGTTGTAAATGGAACAACTCAGAGGAAGAAAGAAGCAAGAAACAAATATGGACACATCATACCCAAGAAAAGTTGGCCTTAAGTTTTGACAAAAAGAGAGAAGGGGACACAACACACACACACACACACACACACACACACACACACACACACACACACCCCACACACACACACACACATACGTATACACACACACGTATACACACAGAGACACACAACACACACACACGTATACACACACAGACACACAAACACACACACACGTATACACACACAGACACACACAGACACACACAGACACACACACACACACACACACACACCACACACACACACACACACACACACACACACACACACACACACACACACACACACACACAGTTTCTGCTTTTTATAAAGAGATGTCTTCTTCATGTCAAAGAATAAAGAAACGGAAAAATTGAAGCGTTTACACCATAATAAATGTTATTCTCTCTCTCTCTCTCTCCCCTCTCTCTCTGCTCACACACACAACAGAGAGAGAGACACACACACACAAACACACAGACACAGACACACACACACACGCACACACACATTACGCCGGGTTTTTATCGTATAACTGTCTTCAAGTGCAGAGACAAAGGAAAAGGAAAGTTGTGAAGTGTTCTTACCAAAATAAACGTCAGTCTATCGATCAACGTCTTTGTCGCTTTTCTTTCTCACAGGCGGAAAATATCCCACACCCATCAGTCACCCTGCGGCTACTTTTACTTGTCTGTGTGTGTGTGTGTGTGTGGTGTGTGTGTGTGTGTGTGTGTGTGTGTGTGTGTGTGTGTGTGTGTGTGTGTGTGTGTGTTTTGTGTCTCTCTCTCCCCCCCTCTCTCTCTCTGTCAGTCAGTCAATCAATCTGCCTATCTCTCTGTCTGTCTCTCCCTCTCTGTCTCTGTCTCTCCACCCTTTCTATCTCTGTTTCTCTTTGTCATATAGTCTGTCCGTCTCTCTCTCTCTCTGTCTCTCTGTCTCTCTCTCTCTCGTCTCTGCTCTGCTCTCTCTCTGTCTATCTGTCTCTCTGTCTGTCTCTCTCTTTCTCTCTCTCTACTCTCTCTCTGTCTCTCTCTCTTTACTCTCTCTCTCTCTCTCTCTGCCCTATCTCTTCATTTCTTCCCGCTTCCCGTCTTTATATTTCCCTCCATCCTTTCTCCATGTGTCCATTTATCCACCTATCCCTCAGTCCATCCACATATGCACCTATCCGTTCGATCCATTCACCCTTCTGACGATCCATCGGACCATCCACCTATCCATTCGCTTATTCATTATTCCGTCCATCCATTAGTCCATTCACATATTCGTCTATCCATTCTGTCACTCATTCCTCCAGGTCCATCCATCAGTCAATCCATTCACACATCCACCTATCCATTCGCTCATTCATCCCACCATCCATTATCCATTCTGTCACTCATTCCTCCATTTCTATCCATCCATCAATCCATTTACACATTCACCTATCCCTTCGCTCATTTATCCCACTATCCATCTATTCATCCATCCATCTACTCACCTACCCACTCATCCATCCAGCTCCCCATCCATTCATCCATCCACTGATCCGCCCATCCATCCATCCATCCACTGATCCGCCCATCCATCCATCCACTAATCCGCCCATCCATCCATCCATCTTTTCATATCTGGCGTTCGTGTCTGGAGAACCGTAAAGATCAGAAACACGAAATAAATTTCAATGTACGTAGTGTGGTTCAGTGCGTCAACTCCCTCCCCTAGTGCGTAGTGCGTAGCTCCTGGCTATAGTGGCCACACGACAAGGTAAGACAGGGGCGGATTTTTCTTTTTTTTTTTCAAGGATGTTGACCTTGCATGGTAACCACTGCAGCGCGATTAATCGTTTTTTGTTTGTTTTTTTTTTCTTCAAGGCTAGCGAAGATTAGAGGGCGGCAGACTCAGTTATTTACACCTGACCGGGAGGTCATGAACAGTGGCACTTTGATGTGGCTTTTTGTCCCTGCGGGTTTTTAAGGTGAGGTGAGGTGTAGGTAAGATGGGGGGGGGGGGGGTGTGGAGGTACGATCAGTGTAGATTTTATCTAAGACGTTCACAAGGTCTCGTCGCAGGGTACACACACATACACACACATAGAGTCACACACACACACACACACACACAAACACACACACACACACACACACACACACACACACACACATAGAGTCACACACACAGAGTCACACACACACACACACACACACACACACACACACACACACACACACACACACACACGCACACACACACAAAGAGACACACGCACACATACATACACACACATACACCCACACACTCACTTAGAGACAGACAAGAGAGAGAGAGAGAGAGAGAGAGAGAGAGAGAGAGAGAGAGAGAGAGAGAGAGAGAGACGTACAGGCAGATATTACATGTGTAGACACCTTCATATAGAAATCATATTATCTGTAACATTACATATGTAGATATTTTCTTACTTGGATAATACATCTTGGTGTTGACGAAATCTCGACCATGTCTTCTTCCTTTGAAATGGGTGTTCTGAGTAACGTTAGCGGAGCATGGTTAATGTCATCAGGCCTACCTCATTCATAGTTTTACGTCATTTATAGATGACAACAAAATGAAATATTACGTAAATGGAGCTTCATCTTCAGTCAAAGTGCAAAAGGAATTTTACAGAAGTGTTGGCAGTGTGTGTGTGTGATGAGTTATTCAGAGTAGTTTCTGGAAGGAAAGTCGCCGTGGTTGACGTCTAGAAAGCCATCATTATCTTGCCCAATTGTGTGTACACTTTATTCCAAGTGGTTGGTTCATGACACGCAGCTGTAGGCCTGCATTGTCCAGATATCATTATCTTGCCCAATTACGTGTAGCCTACATTTTATTTCTAGTGGTTGGTGGGTTCACAACATCTCCTACAGCTATACATTGCCCGGGGGTCCGAGCGAGTCTGCGTGAAAACATCTTCGTACGACAAAAAGAAAGAACAAAAAGGAATAATGATACAGTTTCTAAAACACAGTGGACTGCTCCCCCCCCCCCCTTTTTTTTTTTTTTAAATTATTATTTTTTTTTTTTTAGATCCAAGTGTTTGTGTTCGTTTTTAGGAATTTAAAATCATGCTTACATATTTATCTACGTCGATAGGCCGTTACTATTCCATTGACAATGAGTCACGCCATGTTTACCATCGATTGCTTTGGTATGAATTCTTCAAGTGTCATTCGAAGTTCATGAGACATTGGGACCGGATCAGTTAGTGTCCTTACATAGGAACTCAGTTGTAGGTGTGCTTGTGGTCAAGTACATGTCTATTGCTTTCCTTGAGAAAACGTTTCAGTTGGAGTTGGTTCCCCGAGGCAGTGTGCAGCATAACATAGTTCAGGCTATATTCTGACTGTTCTTGCCCATACATAGGATTGATTCACGTCATTTTCATTATTTTTGTAAGACTGCAGAATTCTGGTTCATGCGTGAATGAATTATGCGCTGTTGCAGATTATTTGTATGGATGATGAACTATTATCTCATTTATCCAAGTAGAGCAGGGATCATTCATATTCATTAATTAAGGGCCAGGTTTTGTAGTACGATAGTTCTGATACTATAAAACGGATTGCGCACTGAGTGCTTTGTGCCAGCTGATGGTCTGAATGATAGTGACAAGAACAAATTGTGGTGTACATGATTTCCGCGCATTAGTATAGAGGTATCAGTAATATTATGTACTATGTATATCAGTGATATTATGGACTGTGTAGTACATAGATTCGTATAGAGGGTCATGATCGCCAACGCCATGCGGCAGGGCACATAGTGGTGATGATGATGATGATGATGATCCATGTGATGTATGTTTAGACTTTTCACGAGGCATAAATTGTGTGCTAAATCAGTTCAGCCACTCGAATACCTAGAATTCAGCAAGGCACAGTTTTTGAACTGCACCAAGTTGTGTGACCTAAATGTTTACGTGTAAACAAAGAGAAGAGGTAAGCTACGTCAGGCGTGCAGTGCATGAAGTATGGACGTCACTTTAAGATGGATCATAAGGGGCCATGGAATATGTTGCACTTCAAGTTACCTGATGCGTAAAAGATATGTGACTTACTCCTGTTGAAAAGCGTGACCTCACGCTCCAGTGAGGCAGGCAGTCAGTCAGCTGGCGCCATTTGTTATCTGTCGTGTGTATTGTTTTAACCTGAGTGGTTTTCTTGCGTAAAACGGTGCCTTGCCTTCTTACACAAAACAAACAGCAAAAAATGAGTAAAATAAATCAAGAAAATACATACGCACACACACGCTCGCGCGTTCACACACACACAAATACACACACACACACACACACACACACACACACACCACACACACACACACACACACACACACACACACACACAGCCACACACACACACCACACACACACACACACTTACACACACACACACAGTGAAAGAGAGAGAGAGAAAGAGAACACACACACGCACTAACACACTCACACACACAAACACACACACTCACACACACAAACACACACTCACACACACACACACACACACACACACACACACACACACTACATACATACATACATACATACATACGTATATACATACATACATACATACATACAACACTCTCACTGTCTCTGTCTCTGTCTCTCTCTGTCTCTCTCTCTCTCTCTGGTCTCTCTCTCTCTCTCTCTCTCTTTCTCTTTCTCTCTCTCACTCACACAGAACAACAACTGTCTCACTCACACAGAACAACTCACACAGAACAACAACTGTCTCACTCACACAGAACAACAACTGTCTCACTCACACAGAACAACTCACACAGAACAACAACTGTCTCACTCACACAGAACAACAACTGTCTCACTCACACAGAACAACTCACACAGAACAACAACTGTCTCACTCACACAGAACAACAACTGTCTCACTCACACAGAACAACAACTGTCTCACTCACACAGAACAACAACTGTCTCACTCACACAGAACAACAACTGTCTCACTCACACAGAACAACAACTGTCTCACTCACACAGAACAACAACTGTCTCACTCACACAGAACAACAACTGTCTCACTCACACAGAACAACAACTGTCCCACTCACACAGAACAACAACTGTCCCACTCACACAGAACAACAACTGTCTCACTCACACAGAACAACAACTGTCTCACTCACACAGAACAACAACTGTCTCACTCACACAGAACAACTGTCTCACTCACACAGAACAACAACTGTCTCACTCACACAGAACAACAACTGTCTCACTCACACAGAACAACAACTGTCTCACACACAGAACAACAACTGTCTCACTCACACAGAACAACAACTGTCTCACTCACACACAACAACAACTGTCTCACTCACACAGAACAACAACTGTCTCACTCACAGAACAACAACTACAATAACAACAAGAAACACTAAAAGCAGCAGCATGATAAAAACAACAACAACAACAACTAGAATACATGTAACTACAGCAACACAAACAACCTCAAGTAGTAATATCAACAAACAACACTAACAGAGCCAGTCACCTTGCTGTAGTGGTTAGCACGATCGACTTCTGACTGTAAGGTTGTAGGTTACAATCCCCGTCAACTTGTCAGAATTTTTCTGTATTTTTCGGCCCAGATCGGTACATTACAGTACATTATTGTTGCTGGGTTGAATATCTACAATATGACGTTATGCGTATGGGCCAGATACCTACACTACAGTATTACTTTAAATTGATGGGTAGATACACTACAATATGACGTTATATTGATGGGCTGTAGATCTGCAGTATGACGTTACGTTCTGCTGATGGGTTAAATGTCTGCAATATTGTGTTGATGAGCTAAGTATCTATAATATGACGTAATGCTTTTGGGCCAAATGCCTACAACATTACGTTAAATTGATGAGCTAAATATCTACAATATGACGTAATGCTTTATGGCCAAATGCCTACAACATTACGTTATATTGATGAGCTAAATATCTACAATATGACGTAATGCTTTGTGGCCAAATGCCTACAATATTACGTTATATTGATGAGCTAAATATCTACAATATGACGTAATGCTTTATGGCCAAATGCCTACAACATTACGTTATATTGATGAGCTAAATATCTACAATATGACGTAATGCTTTGTGGCCAAATGCCTACAATATTACGTTATATTGATGAGCTAAATATATACAATATGACGTAATGCTTTATGGCCAAATGCCTACAACATTACGTTATATTGATGGGTTGAATATCTACAATATGACGTAATGCTTTGTGGCCAAATGCCTACAACATTACATTATATTGATGGGTTGAATATCTACAATATGACGTAATGCTTTGTGGCCAAATGCCTACATCATTACGTTATATTGATGGTTGAATATCTACAATATGACGTAATGCTTTGTGGCCAAATGCCTACATCATTACGTTATATTGATGGGTTGAATATCTACAATATGACGTAATGCTTTTGGGCCAAATGCCTACATTACGTTATATTGATGGGTTGAATATCTACAATATGACGTAATGCCTTTGGGCCAAATGCCTACATTACGTTATATTGATGGGTTGAATATCTACAATATGACGTAATGCTTTGTGGCCAAATGCCTACAACATTACATTATATTGATGGGTTGAATATCTACAATATGACGTTACGTTGATGGTCTTAGGTCAACAACATGACGTTCTGCTGAATATCTACTAAATTACGAGAGATAAACCTTCTGTGCTGACGGTGAAAAGATCTCCAAAACAATATGATATAAATGCTTTGTGTTGATCGCCTCAAGATTCTGACAGAATGTCGCCATAAACTCTTTTGGGGCGGGAGAACTGTAGAGACAGTTGAACGCTTGCACTGTGAATAGCGTTTTCATAGGAATACTACAACCAACTATTAAGAATACTATAATCACGAACATCACCATCATCAACACAACAACAACAACAACATCTACGAATCCCACCACAGTCGAGTGGTAGAATCCAGGGACTGCATAACCAGGATTTGCAGCCAGCAAGACGCCTGTGGATTTGTCTGTTGACGAGGCGTTTGGTGATGATAAGGTTGGTGTTGACGGTGTGGATGGTGGTGGGTGTGGAGGGTGTGTGGTCGTTGCTGGGGTCATCGACCTGAGTACCATGCCATGCCTGTGCCCACCGGTGACGTCATGTGGCAGGGGGCGCTAGCGGCTATCGTCATGGGTCTCCTCACCTGCGCCGCCCTCAAGGTCGTTCAGGTAGGTCGTACAGAGTTCTCTCTCTCTCTCTCTCTCTCTCTCTCTCTCTCTTTCTCTCTCTCTCTTTCTCTCTCTCTCTCTCTCTTTCTCTGTCTGTCTGTCTGTCTGTCTCTTTCTCTCCTCTCTCTCTCTTTCTTTCCCTCTCTCTCTCTCCCTCTCTCTCTCCCCCTCTCTCTCTTCCTATCCCCCTCTCTCTCCCTCCCTCTCTCTCCCCCTTCCTCCCTCCCTCTCATTCTTTCTCATATTCTGTATCTTCGTCTTTTGAATTGCTTTGAATGTCCGTGGAAATGGCACAGACTTCAGCATTGTCTGATACGGAAAACTAATTAAGCAATGTAATAGTGCGTCATTATCTTCGCTTGTGCTGAAGCA
>JAPXFY010000031.1:43432584-43440084 GCA_030674185.1 Monoplex corrugatus
CAAAAGAACTCTTTACAACCATGAATCATCTCCTTGGCACACGAAAAGATTTACCTCTCCCAACAAAACATACAAATGAAGAACTCCCATCTGTATTCTCCAAGTATTTCACCACCAAAATACAAACTCTTCGTGACAGGCTTGACAGGACACCCTGTCAACCATGCCCACCTGACCCTTCCTTCTCTGGCACACCTCTTACTACTTTTACCCCAGTCTCACAAGAAGAAATTTTCAACACAATCAGATCCATGTCGTTCAAAACCTGCGAACTGGATCCTCTTCCAGGTTCTCTCTACTCCGACTGTCTCCCTACTCTCCTCCCATTCATCACTGACATCATCAACACTTCTCTTCAAACTGGAACTGTCCCAGATTCTTTCAAGTCTGCAATTGTTCACCCTCTCCTCAAGAAACACAATTTAGACCCAAATGAACTGAAAAATTACCGGCCTATCTCTAATCTCTCTTTCTTGTCAAAACTCCTTGAAAAAGTCGTCCTCAACCAGCTGAACTCTCACCTGTCTGCCAACAATCTCCTCAATCCTTTCCAGTCAGCCTACCGCCAGTGCCATAGCACTGAAACTGCCCTACTACACATTCTCAACAATCTCCTCCTTGCAACTGATACTGGCAAAGTCTCTCTCCTCACACTCCTTGATCTGTCTGCAGCCTT
Source organism: Monoplex corrugatus (assembly GCA_030674185.1). Taxonomy (NCBI): domain Eukaryota; kingdom Metazoa; phylum Mollusca; class Gastropoda; order Littorinimorpha; family Ranellidae; genus Monoplex; species Monoplex corrugatus. The sequence continues at coordinate 43,433,261 of JAPXFY010000031.1, forward strand.
CGATACCATTGACCATGGTATTCTCCTTTCTAGACTTCATCATACTTTTGGCATCTCTGACATTGCTCTCTCCTTTTTCACTTCGTATTTATCAAACAGAAAACAAACTGTTCTCATCAATGGCACTTACTCTCAACCTGCATACCTGACCTGTGGTGTTCCACAAGGATCTGTCCGATCCTCTGACTTTTCGCTTTCCACGCACTAAGCTCAATACCTATGGTCCACGAGCCTTCTCTGTTTCTGGTCCGCTCTCCTGGAACAAACTTCCTCTCTCAGTCCGTCAGCAACCTACTTTTGTCTCCTTCAAGTCCGCTCTCAAAACTCACCTTTTCTCCTCCGCATAAAATCCTAACCTCACTCAACCCCCCCCCCCCCCCCCCCTCTGCAGCCTGTCTCCGCTCGGAGGGGAATCACATGGTTATAATATATAATTGTATATGCTATGCTCTCTATAATTTTCCATTGCTTTTATTCTTGCTTTTATTGCTTTTATTCTTTCTCCCCATTTATAGCCATGCGTGTGTGTGTGTGTGTGTGTGTGTGTGTGTGTGTGTGTGTGTGTGTGTGTGTGTGTGTGTGTGTGTGTGTGTGTGTGTGTGTGTGTGTGTATGCGTGCGTGTGTGTGCGTGCTTGCGTGCGTGCGTGCTTGCGTGTGTGTCTGCTTCAGCGCTTAGATTTGATTTTATCAAGATTTTGCGCTATATAAATATTGTAATTATTAATTATTATTAAAAAAAAATTATTGAGACCACGAACATTTGGAATATATTCGCCAAGGATCGAACAGAATCAGTTCCAGAATTTGTTTAACGGTAAGAAAAACAGGGAGAGAAAGGGAAATTGGAGAATATAGGAAGGAAAGAAAGAAAGAAAGAAAGGGAAAGAAGTTATTTGCATATCGATCACATGGAGGCAGTGTGTCTCCCTGTGTGTCTAAGTCTGTGTCTGTCTGTGTCTGTTTGTATGTTAGTCTGTCTGGTTCTTCCATTTGTGTCTGTGTGTCTGTCTAAACTTGCATGTAGCGTTGCCAGCATACGCTCATGCTTTCCTTTAGGTGGATGGGCGTGTGGGGGGGGGGGGGGAGGAGCGAGGAGCATGTCGTGTGCGGATTTTTGTTTGATTCATTAATGTTAGCTTTTTTTTCATTTTGAAAGTAAGGTTTGTAGATTTTTTTGTCATCTTTATGTTACAGTTTATTTGATTGAAGTTGGCTTTTCTTTTTCTTTTTTTCACCCATTTTGAAAATCAGATTTGTAGACTTTGTTTTCATTTAAAAAAAAACACAATTTGGTTGGTTGAAGTTAGCTTTTCCTGTGTGTGTGTACAAAGTAAGATTTGTAGATTTATTGTCATCTTAAAACTTACTGTTTAGTTTTTTAACACAGCACAGAATATGCTTTTTATTTGAAAAAAAAAAAAGAGAGAAAAATTCCCATCTTTTGATAATAAAGATGGTGTACTTGCAATGACTTGGTCACGTCCACCACATCCAGGATGGCCACATCCTGACAAAAAATCCTGTACGGAGAGCTTGCCGTGGGAACTCGGCTCACAGGACACCCACTGCTGGGATACAGACCACAGACATCTAAGATGTCTGTGATACAGACACGTGACCTGCTGACATCAGTGTGGACACGTGGGAAGGGACAAGCCACAAATCGTTGTGCCTGGTGACGGGCTGTACGTGCAGGCATCGCCATTGCACAGGAGCAATGAACTCGGCTGTTATCAGACAGAAGAGAGAGCAGGAAAGCTGCGGCAGCGACCACCCAGCCACTGCCATCAGCCTTCATGTTGTGTCAGCTGTGCCGTCGACTGTCACTGAAGGATCGGTTTATTCAGCCACAGCTACTGTTCCACAACCAGTAGAGTCCTCAACCCGGCACATCTGTTGTGTTATCAGACAGAAGGACATCATTTGTACGTGTACACTTGTCTGATATTGACCAGGGGGGCTTTTCTGTCCACTGATTGGAAGCTGTCTGGCTGGCTGGCTGTCTGTCTGTCTGTTTGTCTGTGTCTGTATGTGTGTCTATCTGTGTCTAGTGTCTCTTTTGTCTATCTGTGTGTCTGTATGTCTGTCATTTTGTCTGTGTGTGTGTCTCTCTCTTTTTGTCTGTGTGTCTGTATGTCTGTCATTTTGTCTGTGTGTGTCTCTCTCTATTTTTGTCTGTGTGTCTGTATGTCTGTCTCTTTGTCTATCTGTGTGTCTGTATGTCTGTCTCTTTGTCTATCTGTGTGTCTGTATGTCTGTCTGTGTGTTTGTGTATTTGTGTTTACGCATGTCTGTCTGTTTGTCTGTGTGTCTGTATGTCTGTCATTTTGTCTGTGTGTGTCTCTCTCTATTTTTGTCTGTGTGTCTGTATGTCTGTCTCTTTGTCTATCTGTGTGTCTGTATGTCTGTCTCTTTGTCTATCTGTGTGTCTGTATGTCTGTCTGTGTGTTTGTGTATTTGTGTGTACGCATGTCTGTCTCTTTGTCTATCTGTGTGTCTGTATGTCTGTCTCTTTGTCTATCTGTGTGTGTGTCTGTCTGTCTGTGTGTTTGTGTATTTGTGTGTACGCATGTCTGTCTCTTTGTCTGTGTGTCTGTATGTCTGTCTGTGTGTGTCTGTATGTCTATGCGTTTGTCTATCTGTCTGTGTCTGTATGTCTGTGTGTCTGTATGTCTGTCTCTTTGTCTATCTGTGTGTCTGTATGTCTGTCTCTTTGTCTATCTGTGTGTCTGTATGTCTGTCTCTTTGTCTATCTGTGTGTGTGTGTGTCTGTCTGTGTGTTTGTGTATTTGTGTGTACGCATGTCTGTCTGTTTGTCTGTGTGTCTGTATGTCTGTCTGTGTGTGTCTGTATGTCTATGTGTTTGTCTATCTGTCTGTGTCTGTATGTCTGTGTGTCTGTATGTTTGTGTGTTTAATAATAATAATTACAATAATAATTACAATATTTATATAGCGCAAAATCTTGATAGAAATCAAATCTAAGCAGCGATTGTCTGTTGTCTGTATGTTTGTGTGTTTGTCAACATAAAAGTGTCCTCACATATCTATGTCTGTCTTTGCTTTAGATAAGTTTTACTATAGTGTGGTACATGTATCGTGTATAGTGTGGTACATGTATCGTGTATAGTGTGGTACTGTATCGGTATTGTGTGGTACATGTATCGTGTATAGTGTGGTACATGTATCGTGTATAGTGTGGTCAGTACGATTGTGTATGTATCGTGTATAGTGTGGTACATGTATCGTGTATAGTGTGGTAATGTATCGTGTATTGTGTGGTACATGTATCGTGTATAGTTGTGGTACATGTATCGTGTATAGTGTGGTACATGTATCGTGTATGTGTGGTACATGTATCGTGTATAGTGTGGTACATGTATCGTGTATTGTGTGGTACATGTATCGTGTATAGTGTGGTACATGTATCGTGTATAGTGTGGTACATGTATCGTGTATTGTGTGGTACATGTATCGTGTATAGTGTGGTACATGTATCGTGTATAGTGTGGTACATGTATCGTGTATGTGTGGTACATGTATCGTGTATAGTGTGGTACATGTCGTGTATTTGGTAATTTCGTGTATAGTGTGGTACATGTATCGTGTATTGTGTGGTACATGATATGTGTGGTAATTTGTTGTGGGTACATGTATCGTGTATAGTGTGGTACATGTATCGTGTATAGTGTGGTACATGTATCGTGTATAGTGTGGTACATGTATCGTGTATAGTGTGGTACATGTATCGTGTATAGTGTGGTACATGTATCGTTGGGTATTGTGTTTGGTACATGTATCGTGTATAGTGTGGTACATGTATCGTGTATAGTGTGGTACATGTATCGTGTATAGTGTGGTACATGTATCGTGTATTGTGTGGTACATGTATCGTGTATAGTGTGGTACATGTATCGTGTATTGTGTGGTACATGTATCGTGTATAGTGTGGTACATGTATCGTGTATTGTGTGGTACATGTATCGTGTATAGTGTGGTACATGTATCGTGTATTGTGTGGTACATGTATCGTGTATTGTGTGGTACATGTATCGTGTATAGTGTGGTACATGTATCGTGTATTGTGTGGTACATGTATCGTGTATTGTGTGGTACATGTATCGTGTATAGTGTGGTACAATGTATCGTGTTATTAGTGTGGTACATGTATCGTGTATTGTGTGGTACATGTATCGTGTATAGTGTGGTACATGTATCGTGTATTGTGTGGTACATGTATCGTGTATAGTGTGGTACATGTATCGTGTATTGTGTGGTACATGTATCGTGTATAGTGTGGTACATGTATCGTGTATTGTGTGGTACATGTATCGTGTATTGTGTGGTACATGTATCGTGTATTGTGTGGTACATGTATCGTGTATTGTGTGGTACATGTATCGTGTATAGTGTGGTACATGTATCGTGTATTGTGTGGTACATGTATCGTGTATAGTGTGGTACATGTATCGTGTATTGTGTGGTACATGTATCGTGTATAGTGTGGTACATGTATCGTGTATTGTGTGGTACATGTATCGTGATATCAACAAAAAATATACAAATATTTCAACACATCGGTAATAGGGCTAACAATCTAAGCCACACACAAGAACATAATGTATAATAACACATACAGATCTATGTCGTAATCTTTCTCTTTTTTCTTTCTTCCCCCCCCCCCCCCTCCGGCCAATTTAATTATTGATCGCAGAGGCTCAAAGGGAGAGAGTTTCAAATTAGTTTAAGATGTTGTTTGTCTGATGTCTGGGAATTTGCACTTTCTCCCTGGAACTCCTGTCTTTTGAAGTGGTATGCACACACATCGTCATGCCGACATATACACACACACATACACACACACACACATACACACACACACACACACACACACATACACACACACACACACACACACACACACTCTCTCTCTCTCTCTCTTACACACACACACACACACACTCTTACACACACACACACACATACAGACACACTCTCACATACACACACACACACACACACACACTCACTCACACATACACACACACACGTTCGCACGCACACACACACACAAACACACACACACACAAACACATACACACACTAATATCACTTATACTATGGTGAAAAGACGTTAAATTAAAGAACGAACATACAACACACAACAAACAAACAAAAACACAAACACAACAACACACACACACACACACACAACACACACACACACACACACACACACACACACACACACACACACACACACACACACACACACACAACACATACACAACATACACACCACCACACACATAACACAACTACATACACACACCACACGCATGCGTGTGCACACAAATTCATGTATATACATACAGAGGGGAAGATTGAGAGAGATGGAGAGAAAGAGAGGAGGAAGAAAGAAAGAAAGAGAGAGAGAGAGAGAGAGAGAGAGAGAGAGAGAGAGAGAGAGATGAATACACTCACAGACGCAGAGAAACAGACACACAGAGAGGGCACATACACAAAAAAGAATAAAAACTCACACACGCATTGTCGCACATACACACGCAATCCTACAGGAGATCAATACGAAGTAGGAGTAGGGGGGGGGGGGGGGGGGAGGAGGGGGGACAGGGAGCGGGTCGGTGAATTAAAAAATTTGCCACCAAATTCCGACCTTTATCCAAAGTAGAATTTGTTCTAAAATATTAGACTACGGCTTGCTGTGAAGGGCATAACTTTCCCTGGAGAATGTCGCCTTTTGATGTTTTAATGCATACGCACTCACACACCCTATAATGAGACACTTTTTTCTGCCAGAAAAGGGGAACTGAGAATAATACTGCCAGTGTCAATTTTTTCTCTGCCAGTTGGAAATTTGTTCTTTGATCCTGTTTCTCTGCTGTTGGGGCTTTGCCTTTTTCCCATGGGAAATTCATTTTTTGAAGTTTTCGTTCATGGCCACCGACCTTCCTATGACTAATGAGTAATCGTAATAGGCCTAAGCTGACCATTAGCTACTGGAAGATGGTGACTTAGAAAGTTTGCAGTCAACTGCGATTTTCCTTACCATTCGGAGTTGGGAGTTTGATCAAACGGGATTCATCGCACTCGAACAATTACATAAAATTATGCGCTCCACCCAGATCCGCCAATTGTAGTAGACTCCTTGAGCAGCACAAAACCTGTGTTGATAGAAACATTAGGATGGGCAGTGAACACGCCAGTTTTTGTAATGTGGCTGGCTGGGATTGAACCCGAGATATGGGATCTGGAGACCACGACTTACCAAAACAATCAACCAGCCCGAAGGACCTGTGAAACAGTAAGCTGACACCACCAGAATGATGGAAACATTTCAGATGGGTAGCGAGCTGACCAGTTTTTAATGTTGCGGGCTGGGATTGAACTCAAGATATCAGATCTTTTAGAGTCCACGGCTCTGTCAAAGGGCGTGAAAACAACAAACAACAACAAACAAACAACCGTGGTGTGCACGAGGATTGAACCCACAAACCGAGCGGTATGAGCATGGTTGCCTGACCACTGAGCTAATGGACCACTGACGCAGTCTGGAAAACACTTGTGCATGTAGTGTACAAGACGTTACTGTATGCTGTTTGGAGTTGGCGTTTTCCTGCGGTATTTCCGTCTTGTGAAGTAACACGGATGTTATATACATTAGAACCATAATGTTGTACGGATGCGAGGCGTGGACAGTCAACAAACAAAGCCAGAACAAGATTGAGGCAGCCGAGATGTGGTTTCTAAGAAGAATGTGATGGAAGAAAGAACAAACGAGACAGTCTTGATGGAGGCAGACA
>JAPXFY010000031.1:43460084-43472584 GCA_030674185.1 Monoplex corrugatus
CTGGTCAGATCAGACAGTTAAAGTCAGTACTGTACAACAACAACAACAACAATGACAAAGGACAAAGAAAAGAGAGGAACTGGTCAGATCAGACAGTTAAAGTCAGTACTGTACACAACAACAAACAACAATGACAAAGGGACAAAGAAAAGAGAGAACTGTCAGATCAGACAGTAAGTCATACTGTACACAACACAAACAAGACAAAGAAGGAGAACTGTCAGTCACAGTTAAGTCAGTACAGTACAACAACAACAACAATGACAAAGGGACAAAGAAAAGAGAGGAACTGGTCAGATCAGACAGTTAAAGTCAGTACTGTACAACAACAACAACAATGACAAAGGACAAAGAAAAGAGAGGAACTGGTCAGATCAGACAGTTAAAGTCAGTACTGTACAACAACAACAACAATGACAAAGGGACAAAGAAAAGAGAGGAACTGGTCAGATCAGACAGTTAAAGTCAGTACTGTACAACAACAACAACAAACAATAACAAAGGGACAAAGAAAAGAGAGGAACTGGTCAGATCAGACAGTTAAAGTCAGTACTGTACAACAAAACAACAAACAATGACAAAGGGACAAAGAAAAGAGAGGAACTGGTCAGATCAGACAGTTAAAGTCAGTACTGTACAACAACAACAACAATGAACAAAGGGACAAAGAAAAGAGAGGAACTGGTCAGATCAGACAGTTAAAGTCAGTACTGTACACAACAACAACAAACAATGACAAAGGGACAAAGAAAAGAGAGGAACTGGTCAGATCAGACAGTTAAAGTCAGTACTGTACAACAACAACAACAAATGACAAAGGGACAAAGAAAAGAGAGGAACTGGTCAGATCAGACAGTTAAAGTCAGTACTGTACAACAACAACAACAATGACAATACAAGGGACAAAGAAAAGAGAGGAACTGGTCAGATCAGACAGTTAAAGTCAGTACTGTACAACAACAACAACAACAATGACAAAGGGACAAAGAAAAGAGAGGAACTGGTCAGATCAGACAGTTAAAGTCAGTACTGTACAACAACAACAACAAACAAATGACAAAGGGACAAAGAAAAGAGAGGAACTGGTCAGATCAGACAGTTAAAGTCAGTACTGTACAACAACAACAACAACAATGACAAAGGGACAAAGAAAAGAGAGGAACTGGTCAGATCAGACAGTTAAAGTCAGTACTGTACAACAACAACAACAACAATGACAAAGGGACAAAGAAAAGAGAGGAATGGTCAGATCAGACAGTTAAAGTCAGTACTGTACAACAACAACAACAATACAAAGGACAAAAAAGAGAGAACTGGTCAGATCAGACAGTTAAAGTCAGTACTGTCAACAACAACAACATGACAAAGGGACAAAGAAAAGAGAGGAACTGGCAGATCAACAGTTAAAGTCAGTACTGTACAAACAACAACAACAATACAAAGGACAAAGAAAAGAGAGGAACTGGCAATCAGACAGTTAAAGTCAGTACTGTACAACAACAACAACAACAAATACAAAGGACAAAGAAAAGAGAGGAACTGGTCAGATCAGACAGTTAAAGTCAGTACTGTACACAACAACAACAACAATAACAAAGGGACAAAAGAAAAGAGGAACTGGTCAGATCAGACAGTTAAAGTCAGTACTGTACAACAACAACAACAATGCAATACAAAGGGACAAAGAAAAAAGAGAGGAACTGGTCAGATCAGACAGTTAAAGTCTAGTACTGTACAACAACAACAAAACAAATAACAAAGGGACAAAGAAAAGAAGGAACTGGTCAGATCAGAACAGTTAAAAGTCGTACGTACAAAAACAACAACATGAACAAAGGACAAAAAAAAGAGGAAAACTGGTCAGATCAGACAGTTAAAGTCAAGTACTGTAAACAACAACAACAAACAAAATGACAAAGGGAAAAAAAGAAAAGAGAAGGAATGGTCAGATCAGACAGTTAAAGCAGTACTGTACAACAACAAAGCAACAATAACAAAGGACAAAGAAAAGAAGAACTGCAATCAGACAGTAAAGTCAGTAACTGAACAACAAAACAACTGACAATACAAAGGACAAAGAAAAGAGAGGAACTGGTCAGATCAGACAGTTAAAGTCAGTACTGTACAACAACAACAACAACAATGAAAAGGGACAAAGAAAAGAGAGGAACTGGTCAGATCAGACTAGTTAAAGTCAACGTTACTGAACAAAAACAACAAGAACAATGACAAAGGGACAAAGAAAAGTAGGAACTCGCAATCAGACAGTTAAAAGTACTGTAAACACAACAACAACAATGACAAGGGACAAAGAAAAGAGAGGAATGGCAGATCAGAAGTTAATCAAGTAAGTCACACAACAAAAAACAACAATGACAAAGGACAAGAAAAGAGGAACTGGTCAGATCAGACAGTTAAAGTAGTACTGTACAACAACAACAACAAACAAAGACAAAGAAAAGAGGCAATAGAAAAGAAGAGAACTGTCACACAAACATAAAAGTCAACGAAAAAGAACACAACAATGACAAAGGACAAGAAAAAAGGAATGGCAGACAAGACAGATAAGAAAGCGTAGCGTAAACAACAACAACAACAACAACAACAGGAAAAGAAAAGAAAGAGGAACTGGTCAGACAGTTAACAGTTAAATCATAACTGAACAACAAACAACAAAATGACAATAAAGGGACAAAGAAAAAGAGAAACTCAGTCAGAAGTAAAGCGTATGTAAACAAACAACAACAATGACAAAGGGACAAAGAAAAGAGAGGAACTGGCAGATCAGAAGTTAAAGTCAGTACTGTACAACAACAACAACAAAAAGACAAAGGGACAAAGAAAAGAGAGGAACTGGTCAGATCAGACAGTTAAAGTCAGTACTGTACAAAACAACAACAAAACAATACAAAGGGACAAAGAAAAGAAGGAACTGGCAATCAGACAGTTAAAGTCAGTACTGTACAACAACAACAACAATGACAAAGGACAAAGAAAGAAAGAGAGAACTGGCAGATCAGACAGTTAAAGTCAGTACTGTACAACAACAACAACAAACAATGACAAAGGGACAAAGAAAAGAAGGAACTGGTCAGATCAGACAGTTAAAGTCAGTACTGTACAAACAACAAAACAACAATACAAAGGACAAAGAAAAGAAAGGAAACTGGCAATCAGACAGTAAAGTAGTACTGTCACAACAACAAACAATAACAAAGACAAAGAAAAGAAGAACTGGTCAGATCAGACAGTTAAAGTCAGTACTGTACAACAAACAACAACAATGACAAAAGACAAAGAAAGAAGAATGGCAGATCAGACAGTTAAAGTCAGTACGTACACACAACAACAACAACAATGACAAAGGAAAAGAAAAGAAGGAACTGGTCAGATCAGACAGTTAAAGTCAGTACTGTACAACAACAACAACAATACAAAGGACAAAGAAAAGAAGGAATGGCAGATAGACAGTTAAAGTCAGTACGTACAACAACAACAATGACAAAGACAAAGAAAAGAAGGACAAGATCAAAGAAGTCAGACTGTACAACAACAAAACATACTCAAACAAAAAAAAAATGGTCAACAGACATAAAGCAGACTGTCACAACAAACAATACAAGGTACAGAAAAAAAACTCAATCGACAGTAAAGCAGAGAACACACAACACATGACAAGTAAAGAAAAGAAGAAGCCAACAGACAGTTAAAGAGACGAAAAAACAACACAATACAAAGAAAGAAAGAAGACTGGTCAACAACATAAATCATACGTAAAACAAAAAGAACTGCAAGACAGAAAAGAAGGACTGTCAGATCAACAAACATACTACAACAACAAAAAGAAAAGGACAAGAAAGAAGACGTCAGATAGCGTAATCGTACACAACAAACAAACAATGACAAAGGACAAAGAAAAGAAGGAACTGGCAGATCAGACAGTTAAAGTCAGTACTGTACAACAACAACAACAAATGACAAAGGACAAAGAAAAGAAGGAACTGGTCAGATCAGACAGTTAAAGTCAGTACTGTACAACAACAACAAAAGACAAAGGAAAAGAAAAGAAGAACTGAATCAGACAGTTAAACATACACAACAACAACAACACAAGAAAGGAAAAGAAAGGAATGGCCAGTAACAGTAAGTACTGTACAACAACAACAACAATGACAAAGGACAAAGAAAAGAAGGAACTGGTCAGATCAGACAGTTAAAGTCGTACTGTACAACAACAACAACAATGACAAAGGACAAAGAAAAGAGAGGAACTGGTCAGATCAGACAGTTAAAGTCGTACTGTACAACAACAACAACAATGACAAAGGACAAAGAAAAGAAGGAACTGGTCAGACAGCGTTAAAGTCATACTGTACAACAACAACAACAATGACAAAGGGAACAAAAAAGAAGGAATGGTCAGATCAACAGTTAAGTCGTACACAACAACAACAAAACAAAGACAAAGGACAAAGAAAGAGGAACTGGTCAGATCAGACAGTTAAAGTCAGTACTGTCAACAACAACAACAACAATGACAAAGGACAAAGAAAGAGAGGAATGGCCAGATCAGACAGTTAAAGTCAGTACTGTACAACAACAACAACAAATGACAAAGGGACAAAGAAAAGAAGGAACTGGCCAGATCAGACAGTTAAAGCAGTACTGTACAACAACAACAACAACATGACAAAGGGACAAAGAAAAGAGAGGAACTGGCCAGATCAGACAGTTAAAGTCTGTACTGTACAACAACAACAACAACAATAACAAAGGACAAAGAAAAGAGAGGAACTGGCCAGATCAGACAGTTAAAGTCAGTACTGTACAACAACAACAACAATAACAAAGGGACAAAGAAAAGAGAGGAACTGGTCAGATCAGACAGTTAAAGTCAGTACTGTACAACAACAACAACAACAACAATAACAAAGGACAAAGAAAAGAGAGGAACTGGCCAGATCAGACAGTTAAAGTCAGTACTGTACAACAACAACAACAACAATAACAAAGGGACAAAGAAAAGAGAGGAACTGGTCAGATCAGACAGTTAAAGTCAGTACTGTACAACAACAACAACAATAACAAAGGGACAAAGAAAAGATAGGAACTGGTCAGATCAGACAGTTAAAGTCAGTACTGTACAACAACAACAACAATGACAAATGGACAAACCAAATGAGAGCAAGTGGTCAGATAGGATGGTTAAGTTGATACCAAAACGCCTGTAAATGGTCAGAGTGAGGCACACCATCGTTGTTACAAACAATTGCTGCCTAACACGCAGAGAAGAGCCACAGGCCATTGAACTGGAGTGGAGGAAAGGAAGCTCATGTCTTACTTGTGGGTGGAATTGTAGCTGATGATGTGTAATTGTGATGATGGTATCAAACAGTATGGTCATGGTATCCATCTGTGTCTTCATGTACTATCTAAGCATGGAGATATTTTTCCTCCATCTACCCATGTATTGTACTATAGTAATTTTCCCTCGATATTTTACGCATGTTAGTGGCGATAGAAACTGGGACAGTTCTTTACAACGATGTGATAATGATGAGGATGAGGATGATAAACATAATGTTTTGGAGTTCCAATTAGAATTGAAATTGCACGACAGGGCTTGAAACTGCACGGCAGGGTTGTATTCTGAATATTACAGTGTATCCTGGCGTCAGCCAGAACCGAGAGATACAGACACCTGCAGTGTTGGTCAAGAAATTTAATCAACACCACCAATGACGCATCCCTGAAGTGGACGAGACTCGACTGTGTGGTCCGTCTTCCCAGTGAGCCGACAGCACACTCAACTCTGGGTGGGAGCATGTTCATCATCATTATCAGGTGTCTTGCCACATGGCGTTGGCCATCATGGCCTTCCGTCTGTTTCTATCTCTTGTTGCCTCAAGCACCTCTTCCACCCTCTTTGTCTTCAGCCACTCTGCAAGTCCGTCCATTATCTTCTCCCTGGGTCTACCTGGTGCTGTCTTTCCCTTCAGAGCATGTTGGGATTGAAAAATCCCACGACTTTTAACAGGACTGATGGGGATTTGAACACACAACCATCCAGTCGGTACTCTGTTGTGCTAACCACTACACCGCAGCCACTGGTGTTGAATTGTATTTTACCTGCAATTTCTGAGAAGGGGTTAAGGTCACATCGAAAACTCCCAGACTGACAAGAAGACTTTGCAGTTGGCAAATGACAGCTTCAAGATTTCAGGACTGTAGATGAAATAATTGTACAAGCCGTTTTATTCGAGCGTCTTCTTTCTTTCTGATCAAAATTGAAAGTTTGAAATGAAAAGACGATTACAAAACAAAAAAAAGTGTCACTCATAAAATGATAGATGCATATGGGGAGAAAATAAAATGTGTTTTGTTCATTATCTTCTGAAGTAAACTGCTTTGTAAGGTTCACCATGGCGAGTTTCTCTCTCTCTCTCTCTCTCTCTCTCTCTCTCTCTCTCTCTCTCTCTCTTTCTTTTTTTTTTAACCATTATGCATGGCGAGCTTTTTAAAAATTGTTTCCCTCCATTGCGAGCTCTCTCTCTCTCTCTCTCTCTCTCTCTCTCTCTCTCTCTCTCTCTCCATTTCATTTGTGTTAGTATCAATCTTTCATGGGCAAGGATTGGATGTAAAACATTGTTTTGCTTATGCTATTATCCTCGTAAAAAAAAAAGAAACAGGGAAGAGGAAAACTATCAAAACGTCAAAGAAAACGTCAGACACGTCTGTCCTTTGACCTGTTCACAGTGATGTGCTGATTGGGAGTGGTTGGTTTAGTCATCAGAGGGAGACCTTTATTTTGGTTTTATTTTATTGTATTTTGTTTTGTTTTATTTTATTTTGTTTTGTTTTATTTTATTTCCTGTTATTTTATTATTTTATTTTACTTTATTATACTTTAGTTTGTTTTATTTTGTTTGTTTATTTCGTTTATTTCATTGTATGTTATGTTTTTTCCCCATTTACTTGTTTACTTTAAGGGCTTTGGGTTTTTTTTTTCTGTGGGGGGAAACACAGTTCTAAATATGGACAAGTGAACAAGATGACATGATATTTTACAGCTACCACAAACGGGAGGTCTCAATTTTCCCTGTGAAGAAATGCCCCTCCTGCTGTGTAATATCTTTCACCACACACCACTACATGAAGGAAAAACAGCTACAGCTGCGGCTGCCTCCATCTGCAACACACACACACACACACACACGCGTGCGCGCACGCACGCACGCACGCACACACGCACACACACACACACTCACACGCACGCACACACACACACACACACACACACACACACGCACGCACACACTCACATGCAAACACACACACACACGCGCGCGCACAACACACACGCACACACACACTCACGCACACACACACACACGCACACACGCACACTCACACACACACACACACTCAACACACACACACTCACACGCAACACACACACACACACACACACGCACGCACACACGCACGCATACACAAACACACACACACACACACAAACACACACACACACACACACAAACACACACACACACACCACAACACACACCACACACACACACACCTCACTCACACACACCACACACACACTCTTCCCAAACGCAGCAACTCATGTCTGCAGAAATTTCCACACAGTTACTCCCTGTATCAAGCGCGGCTGTGATGAGTCACAGTGCACGCGCGCAGCGGATTAGCCTCTATCGTGGTTTTAAAGTTGGCTCTCATTCGCTTAGAATTCTGCCGTATCATTTTACGATAAAATCTTTGTTTCGTTGGTCTGTGATTATGTCGAGGCTGCCATGAGAATTTATGTGTCTCTTTTTCTGTTTTGTTGTTGTGTTTAAAGGTGTTAATGGTTACTAGTTTGTTGGATTTTCGTGTGTTGTTGTTGTATGGTATTGTTAGTTGTGTTGATATTACTGTGTTGGTTGTAATTTTATATGGTGTGTGTCTATGGATTTACGTAATTGAAATGTATATTAGTAGTGTGTCATTTTTGTATATATTTACACGTATGTGTAATGACGTACTTAGATGTGTGACAATGTAATTACGATTACGGATTTTAGTAGTGTGTCTAATTACGGTGTAATAGAGTAAGTATGTGTAGTATTACGAGTGTGTGTACTAATGGTGATATTACGTATGTGTGTTGTACTAATGGTAATATTACTAAGTGTGTGTACTAATGGTAATATTTACGTAAGTGTGTGTATTAATGGTAAATATTTACGTAATGTGTTAATTTATATTACGGTACTTGATACGTGTTTGTCTAAGTAATATTACGTAAGTGTTATATGTATATTACGTATGTGTAATAATGACGTACTTAAGTAAGTGTGTGTACTAATGTAATATTTACGTAAGTGTGTGTACTAATGGTAATATTTACGTAAGTGTGTGTACTAATGGTATATTTACGTAAGTGTGTGTACTAATGGTATATTACGTATGTGTTAAAGGTATAGTAGTGTGTGTACTAATGGTAATATTTACGTAAGTGTGTGTAATAATGTGATTTTAATAAGTGTGTGTTATAATAATGTTAATAATGATACGTTAAGTGTGTGTACTAATGTAATATTTACGTAAGTGTGTATATAATGAGTAATATATACGTAAGTGTGTGTACTAATGGTAATATTTACGTAAGTGTGTACTAATGTATATGATGTTTTGTACAGTAAGTGTGTGTACTAATGATATATTTACTAAGTGTGTTGTATAATGTAATGTATATTTACGTAAGTGTGTGTATAATGTAATATTTACGTAAGTGTGTGTAATAATGAGATATTTACATAAGTGTGTAGTAATAATATGTAATATTTGTAACGTAATGTGTGTATAATGATAATATTTAGTAAGTGTGTGTACTAATGATAATATTTACGTAAGTGTGTGTAATAATGAATATTTACTAAGTGTGTGTACTAATGGTAATATTATACGTAAGTGTGTGTACTAATGTAATATTTACGTAAGTGTGTGTAATAATGGTAGATATTTAGTAAGTGTGTGATATGATATATGTTAGTAAGTGTGTGTATAATGGTAATATTACGTAAGTGTGTGTACTAATGTAATATTTAGTAAGTGTGGATAATGTAATTACTATGTAAGTGTTTGTATGGATATATATGTAATATAGTAGTGTGACGATAATGGTAATATAAGTAAGTGTGATTGTATATATGATATAATTTAAGTGTGTAATAATGGTAATATTTAACGTAAGTGTGTGTGTTAATGTAATAATGTGGACTAATGGTTAATTTACGTAAGTGTGTTGTATAATGATGATATTTTATGTAAGTGTAGTGATAATGGTAATATTACGTAAGTGTGTGTACTAATGTAATATTTACGTAAGTGTGATGCGATAATAGTATTATATTACATTAAGTGTGTTGTAATAATGATATATTTATGTAAGTGTGTGATAATGGTAATATTTATGTAAGTGTGTGTGATAATGATGATTTACGTAAGTGTGTGAATAATGGTAATATTACGTAAGTGTGTATTGATGATGTAATGATGTGTATATGTAAGTGTTAGCGATGGAATAATGGTAATATTACGTAAATGTGTTTGATGATGTATAGATGATGTTATTGTAAGTGTGTGAGCGAATTAATGGTATAATATTATGTAAGTGTGTTTGATGATGATGATGTTTATGTAAGTGTGAGCGATAATGGTAATATTACGTAAGTGTGTGTTGATGATGATGATGTTTATGTAGAGTGTGAGAGAATAATGGTAATATTACGTAAAGTGTGTTTGATGATGATGATGTTTATGTAAGTGTGAGCGATAATGGTAATTAATATACGTAAGTGTGTTTGATGATGATGATGTTTATGTAAGTGTGAGCGATAATGGTAATATTAGTAAGTGTGTTTGATGATGATGATATGTTTATGTAAGTGTGAGCGATAATGGTAATACTACGTAAGTGTGTTTGATGATGATGATGTTTATGTAAGTGTGAGCGATAATGGTAATATTACGTAAGTGTGTTTGATGATGATGATGTTTATGTAAGTGTGAGCGATAATGGTAATATTACGTAATGTGTTTGATGATGATATGTTTATAAGTGTGAGCGATAATGGTAATATAGTAATGTGTTTGATGATGATGATGTTTATGTAAGTGTGAGCGATAATGGTAATATTACGTAAGTGTGTTTGATGATGATGATGTTTATGTAAGTGTGAGCGATAATGGTAATATAGTAAGTGTGTTTGATGATGATGATGTTTATGTAAGTGTGAGCGATAATGGTAATATACGTAAGTGTGTTTGATGATGATGATGTTTAATTGGTAAGTATTGTGTGTGAGCGATGTTTTGAATGTGAGATAATGTAATATTACGTAAGTGTGTTTGATGATGATGATGTTTATGTAAGTGTGAGCGATAATGGTATAATAATTTGTAAGTGTGTTTGTGATGATGATGATTTATAGTAAGTGTGAGAGCGATAATGGTAATATATTACGTAAGTGTGTTTGATGATGATGATGTTTATGTAAGTGTGAGCGATAATGGTAATACTATGTAAGTGTGTTTGATGATGATGATGTTTATGTAAGTGTGAGCGATAATGGTAATATTACGTAAGTGTGTTTGATGATGATGATGTTTATGTAAGTGTGAGCGATAATGGTAATACTATGTAAGTGTGTTTGATGATGATGATGTTTATGTAAGTGTGAGCGATAATGGTAATATTACGTAAGTGTGTTTGATGATGATGATGTTTATGTAAGTGTGTAGCGATAATGGTAATATTACGTAAGTGTGTTTGATGATGATGATGTTTATGTAAGTGTGAGCGATAATGGTAATATATGTAAGTGTGTTTGATGATGATGATGTTTATGTAAGTGTGAGCGATAATGGTAATATTAGTAAGTGTGTTTGATGATGATGATGTTTATGTAAGTGTGAGCGATAATTGGTAATATTACGTAAGTGTGTTTGATGATGATGATGATGTTTATGTAAGTGTGAGCGATAATGGTAATACTATGTAAGTGTGTGTAATAATGTTAATGTTTACGTAAGTATTTCAGGCTGAAAGACTCATGGAAACAATAGACGTTTAGCCAAAGGTAGATGTGTCTTGGTATTCTGGACAGTGGTGAGGGCTTGGTGCATGGTTGTTTCTTGTTAACCCTTTGAATCCTGCACCCTGTTCACCAACATACTGCATTGCCAACCATGCTAGCAAAGCAAAAAGAGAGGGTTACCTTTGATTCCCTCCGGCAGGAAGCTGATGTATTAGGTGAGGGAGTCAAAGGGTTAAGTTTTTGCGGTTTGTGGACAGGGTTCGCAGATATATCTGGCAATTCTACAGACAAGCTTTCCATTAAAGGTTTTACGGAGTAACTAAATTTTAGATGTGGATAGGAATCGTGTGTGTGTGTGTGTGTGTGTGTGTGTGTGCGCATGCGCGCGCAAGCGCGTGTGTATGTATGTGTGCGTGTGTGTGAACATGTCTATGTGTGTGTTTGTGTGCATCTGTGTGTGTGCTGGCTTGCGTGTATGTGTCTGTGTGTCTGTCTGTCTGTCGATCTCTCACTGTGTGTGTGTGTGTGTGTGTGTGTGTGTGTGTGTGTGTGTGTGTGTGTGTGTGTGTGTGTGTGTGTGTGTGTGTGTGTGTGTGTGTGTATATATATTGTGTGTGTGTGTGTGTGTGAGTGTGTGTATGTGGTGTGTATGTTGTTATGTATGTGTGCTTTTAATGAGAGAGCCTTGGGTGTCTGCTTTCGTTTGTTCGTGATTTCCTGATTTGGTGGACACAATACGCAAAAGTAAAGAAGGAATAGAAACTGCAGGGGATTGTCCGTGTATGTGTGATCTGTTCTGTCTGTCTGTCTCTGTCTGTCTCTGTCCTCTCTCTCTGTCTCTCTCTGTCTCTCTCTGTCTCTGTCTCTCTCTCTCTGTCTGTCTGTCTGTCAATGTCTCTCTTTCTTTCTCTCTCTCTCTCTCTCTCTCTCTCTCTCTCTCTGTATCTCTCTTTGTGTGTGTGTGTGTTGTGTGTGTGTGTGTGTGTGTGTGTGTGTGTGTGTGTGTGTGTGTGTGTGTGTGTGTGTGTGTGTGTGTGGTGTGTGTGTGTGTGTGTGTGTGAAATTCAGACCTTTAAATATCATTTTGCAATTTCTCATTCGATCGAATGTTTCATTTGTGATGTGTTTTAATCATTTTCACGTTGAGTAACATATTTTTTATATATCAGTACAGTTTTTATGTTAACCTGACAGTAAATGGTTGCTGGTGATATGATGCATATGTGTGTTTGTGTGTGTGTGTGTGTGTGTGTGTGTGTGTGTGTGTGTGTGTGTGTGTGTGTGTAAAGAGAGGGAGAGAGAGAGAGAGAGGGAGGGACAAAGACACACACGCACACACACGTGCGCGCGCGCACACCCACGGGGGGGGGGGGGGGGGGGGGGGCACAGAGGAGA
>JAPXFY010000031.1:43477584-43482584 GCA_030674185.1 Monoplex corrugatus
CTAAAACAGCATTCAAGAAAAGCATTCTTACCAACAAATGCCGATCAGTTATCATTTGGAAGAGAGAGAATTCTTCAGTACTATATATATGAACCAGTACTGTTGTACGGATGCGAAGCGTTGACAGTCAACACGCATAGTCAGAACGAGATAGAGGCAACTGAAATGTGGTTTCTAAGAAGAATGCTAAGAGTTCCATAGACAGCAAAGAAAACAAACGAGACAGTCTTGAAAGAGGCAAACACAAAAATAACATTAACGAAGAAGATTAGGAAAAGACAAGTAACATTTATTGGGCATTTAGTGAAACAAGAAAAATTTGAGCATCTAATCACAACAGGAAGGTGTGAGGGTGGGGGTGGGCGTGGGAAAGAGCACCAGGTAGACCCAGGGAGAAACTGTCAGACGGATTTGTGGAGTGGATGAAGACGGAAAGGTTGTGGTGTATACTTCCGGAGACAAACGAGAGATTTGCACGGAGGGCCATGATCGCCAAGGCCATGCGGCAGAGCACATGAAGATGATGATGATGATGGTGATGATGATGGTGATGATGATGGTGATGATGATGATGGATGATGATGATGATGATGATGATGATGATGATGATGGTGATGATGATGAGATGATGATGATGATGATGATGATGATGATGATGATGGTGATGATGGTGATGTGATGATGATGATGATGATGATGATGATGATGATGAGATGATGATGATGATGATGATGATGTGATGATGGTGGTGATGATGATGTGATTGATTGATGATGGTGATGATGATGGTGATGATGATGGATGAAGAATGATGAGATGATGATAGATGATGATGATGATGATGATGAATGTCAACAATACATTTTCTTACGTGTTTGAAATGATTTAATTTTCTGTTACTACATCACTTGTTTGTGTCTGTTTAATGTAAAAACCAAAAGAAAGGATTTGAAAAAGTAAAAAAAAAAATGGTAGCATTATTTTGTCAGCTGTATTTCTCTGGAGGGACGTGATCACCAGATGTGACTCAGGCCCAGACACACGGACAGCCGCTGATGCATGAGTTTGGAAGACAGGTTTTGAGGTCAAGGTCATAACGACCAAAAATGCCGACCGTCAGCACTTTGGGAAGAAGATTTGTGAACAGCTGTTTCTCTGGAAATATTGATAAAATATTTCTAATCGAAAACAAATGTGACTGTCCGTGTTCAAGCAAAGAGGAACCAGAAAAAAACACGAAAAAAGAATAAGAACGCGTATTTAATACAAAGAAGAAGAAGAAGAAAATGAAGAAGAAGAAGTATATCAAGCATATATTTTATGACATATATAATTATGTATATATGTGTCTGTGGGTGTGTGTGTACATGTTATACATATGTACATGCATATATATATATAGCTAGCGAGTGTGTGTGTGTGTGTGTGTGTGTGTGTGTGTGTGTGTGTGTGTGTGTGTGTGTGTGTGTGTGTGTGTGTGTGTGTGTGTGTGTGTGGAGAGAGAGAGAGAGAGAGAGAGAGAGGAAATCTACATTTTGTACTTCAAATCGTTTCTGTGATCTTCTTCTTCTTCCTCCTCTTCTCCTTCCTTCCTTCCTTCTTCTCTCCTTCTTCTTCTTCTCTTCTTCTTCCTCTTCTTCTTCTCTTCTTCTTCTCTTCTCTCCTTCTCTTCTTCCTCTTCTTCTTCTTCTCTTCTTCCTCTTCTTCTTCCTCTTCTTCTTCCTCTTCTTCTTCCTCTTCTTCTTCCTCTTCTTCTTCCTCTTCTTCTTCCTCTTCTTCTTCCTTCTTCTTCCTTTCTCCCTCTCTTCTTCTCTCCTCTTCTTCTTCTCTCTTCTTCTCTCTTTTCCTTCCTCTTCTTCTTCCTCTTCTTCTTCCTCTTCTCTTCCTCTTCTTCTTCTTCTTCTCTCTTCTTCTTCCTCTTCTTCTTCCTCTTCTTCTTCCTCTTCTTCTTCCTCTTCTTCTTCTTCCTCTTCTTCTTCTTCCTCTTCTTCTTCCTCTTCTTCTTCCTCTTCTTCTTCTTCCTCTTCTTCTTCCTCTTCTTCTTCTTCCTCTTCTTCTTCCTCTTCTTCTTCGCATTCTTCTTCTTCTTCCTTCTTCCTTCTTCCTTGTTTCTTCTTCTTCTTCTTCTTCTTCTTCTTCTTCTTCGCATTCTTCGCATTCTTCTTCTTCTTCGCATTCTTCTTCTTCGCATTCTTCGCATTCTTCTTCTTCGTCAGTTGTGCGGAATAATAGTAGGCCTTCGTCAGTCGGCGTCGACTATGGATGTTGTGCCCCAGTGTCGTGTCGAATTGAGCTGGCACCTCTGGAGCAGCATGGGCTGTGGCTGGTAAGGCTGATGCGGGAAAGGCAGTCTCTGTAACATTGGATGTATGTATGGATGCTGGCCATGGGATTGCCTTCACGGGACCTTACTTTTTGCCTGACTCTCTTTTCCTCAGCTAGGGTCTGGATCCTCTTTTTCCCTGATCCGAGTTGTTTGTGGAGCACACTGCGCCATCTGCTGCGATCAGCTGCTGTGTCTTCCCAGCTCCCTGTGTTGATGTCCAGGGTTTTCCTATCACGCTTGCGGACGTCTTTGTATCGTAGCTGGGGGCAGCCAACAGATCTCTTGCCGGAGACTAGTTCATCGTAAAGGATATCCTTCGGGATACGTCCATCTTTCATCCGGCGCACATGGCCAAGCCAGCGCAGCCTGCGCTGTCTAAGCAGTGTGTGCATGGTGGGGAGACCAGCGGGAGCTAGGTAGGACCTAGGCATTTGGTATTTTGTCGCTCCACTTGATGCCGAGGACGTGGCGAAGGCAGCTCAAGTGAAAGCCGTTCAGCTTTTGCTCTTGTTTGGCATACAGTGCAAATTTTGTAACTGGCGGTTTTTTTGTTTTGTTTTTTCGTTTTGTTTTTTTCCTTCTTTTTATTTTTAATACCTCCAATGCCAGGTGGGTTGTGTTCAGCGCACGTGCATCGCGAAAGCGTTTGCTTTATCAGCGACAGTTCAGTGTCCGCTCTAAATACCGCTCTGGCATCTTGTGATCATGGTGATTATCATTCTGTTGCTGATATTCTGGTCCCTGAATAAACAATCGTTGATTCAGTCTGTCCTCTCTCTCTCTCTCTCTCTCTCTCTCTCTCTCTCTCTCTCTCTCTCTCTCTCTCTCTCTTCTCTTCTCTTCTCTTCTCTTCTCTCTCTTCTTTCCTTATCTGTGTCTCTGTCTGTCTGTCTGCCTTTCTCTCACTCTTCTCTCTCTCTCTCTTTCTCTCTGTCTCGCTCGCTCTCTCTCGCTCTCTCTCTCTCTCTCTCTCTCTCTCTCTCTCTCTGTGCCCCCTCTGTGTGTGCGTCTGTGTGTCTCTGTGTGCGTCTGTGTGTGTGCTTTTCTATTTCTGTGCCCCTCTCTCTTTCTCTCTCTGTGCCTCTGCCTCTGTCTGTCTGTCTGCCTGTCTGTCTCTCTCTCTCTCATTTTTTCTCTCTCTGTCTCTCTCTGTCTCTGTCTCTCTCTCTATTTCTGTCTCTCTCTCTGTTTTTCTCTCTCTCTCTGTCTCTCGTTTTCTCTCTCTTTCTGTCTCTCTCTGTCTCTGTCTCTCTCTCTCTCTCTCTCTCTCTCTATTTCTCTGTCTCTCTGTTTCTCTCTCTCTCTGTCTGTCTCTCATTTTCTCTCTCTCTGTGTGTCTATCTCTGTCTCTGTCTCTCTCTCTATTTCTCTGTCTCTGTTTCTCTGTCTCTCTCTCTCTGTTTCTCTCTCTCTCTCTCTCTTTCTCTCCTCCCTCTCTGCCCCTGTCTCTACTGTCCAGTGGAAATGGTAGTGGCTGTATTGCATTGTATTGTAATCATGTGTAGGGACGTGCATAACGCTTCATTTACCTATTAGTGTAGTCATAAGCCCCCATTGTTGGCCTGGAGTACCCAGGGGTGGTGGGGTGCATTGACAACGGCTATGGCGGGTGCAGAGCGAGCGGAAAGAAGAAAGGAAAACTCACTTCACCCCCAGGTCACTTGTGGAATTTTTTACAGTCTGTCTAGTCTCTTTGTCTATGAAAATAGGTGTCTTTGTTCTGTTTGTTGGTGTTTTTGTTGTTGTTGTTGTTTTCTTTTGTTTTTTTTTTTTTGCGAGTGCTTGCATCTTCAGTACTTTGGTCAGCATTATGGCTTAACTGGAAATGTTGACGCTCAGTATGCGTGTGTGTGTGTGTGTGTGTGTGTGTGTGTGTGTGTGTGTGTGTGTGTGTGTGTGTGCATGTGTGGGGGGAGATGTGTCCGCGCGTGTGCGCTTATGTGTGTGCGTGTGCGCGCGCGCATTTATTCATGTGAATGTCTGTTTGATCTTCTTGTCTTTTTCACTATTTTCTGTGCCTGTGTTGTCTTTCATACAATCTTCACAACTGTTGATATTATATAACTTGGGTTTTTTTTTCTTTTTTATGAAAGAAATATGAGTATCGTACTTTTTTGTATGGATTTTATAAAATGTGTAGAATTTTTGCATCATTTGCATTTAACAGTTAGATCTACAGGCAGTGTCGACAGTTTAACATTTTCACTCCCGCATTCTATCCGCCAGCTGCCAGAACTTAACCCTTTCACTCCTTCACCCTTTTCACCAGGTTCCTGCAGGAAGCTGGTGGATAGGATGAGTGAGTCAAAGGGTTAAGTTTTTGCTTTGTTGTCATGGCTTACAGTGAAGGAAGCTGGTGGATTGGGTGAGGGAGTCAAAGGGTTATGTTTTCGCTTTCTTCTCATAGCTGACAATGCAGGAAGCTGGTGGATAGGGTGAGGGTGTTCAAGGGTTAACGTACTCCTACCTGTTGGGGTATGTTGTAGGTATTTGACCAGGTACCCATGTAATTGGCCAAGTAGGATCACACACCGTTAACGGTCAGTTAGCCGTGCACTGCGTGTGGCTAGTGCGTGGTCAGTTTAATGACACCCTTAGTTTATTGAATGGTCACTTAGCCTTGTTGGACATTGTGCGGGGTTAGGGTAACGTTGGGGGGGGGGGGCGAGTGTTT
>JAPXFY010000031.1:43485084-43502584 GCA_030674185.1 Monoplex corrugatus
TATCTGACGCCAGTTCATCTTCACTAGTAGTGTTACCACAATGTCTATTCACAACTAGTAAGTCCATGGCACATATCTGACGCCTGTTCACCTTCACTAGTAGTGTTACCACAATGTCTGTTCACAACTAGTAAGTCCATGGCACATATCTGACGCTGTGTCATCTTCACTAGTAGTGTTACCACAATGTCTGTTCACAACTAGTAAGTCCATGGCACATGTCTGACGCTGTGTCATCTTCACTAGTAGTGTTACCACAATGTCTGTTCACAACTAGTAAGTCCATGGCACATATCTGACGCCTGTTCACCTTCACTAGTAGTGTTACCACAATGTCTGTTCACAACTAGTAAGTCCATGGCACATATCTGACGCTGGGTCACCTTCACTAGTAGTGTTACCACAATGTCTGTTCACAGCTAGTAAGTCCATGGCACATATCTGACGCTGTGTCACCTTCACTAGTAGTGTTACCACAATGTCTGTTTCCAGCTAGTAAGTCCATGGCACATGTCTGACGCTGTGTCACCTTCACTAGTAGTGTTACCACAATGTCTATTCACAACTAGTAAGTCCATGGCACATGTCTGACGCTGTGTCATCTTCACTAGTAGTGTTACCACAATGTCTGTTCACAGCTAGTAAGTCCATGGCACATATCTGACGCCAGTTCACCTTCACTAGTAGTGTTACCACAATGTCTGTTCACAGCTAGTAAGTCCATGGCACATATCTGACGCCTGTTCACCTTCACTAGTAGTGTTACCACGATGTCTGTTTCCAGCTAGTAAGTCCATGGCACATATCTGACGCCTGTTCACCTTCACTAGTAGTGTTACCACAATGTCTGTTCACAACTAGTAAGTCCATGGACAATATCTGACGCCAGTTCACCTTCACTAGTAGTGTTACCACAATGTCTGTTCACAGCTAGTAAGTCCATGGCACATATCTGACGCCTGTTCACCTTCACTAGTAGTGTTACCACAATGTCTGTTCACAGCTAGTAAGTCCATGGCACATATCTGACGCCAGTTCACCTTCACTAGTAGTGTTACCACAATGTCTGTTCACAGCTAGTAAGTCCATGGCACATATCTGACGCCAGTTCATCTTCACTAGTAGTGTTACCACAATGTCTGTTCACAACTAGTAAGTCCATGGCACATATCTGACGCCAGTTCATCTTCACTAGTAGTGTTACCACAATGTCTGTTCACAACTAGTAAGTCCATGGCACATATCTGACGCCAGTTCATCTTCACTAGTAGTGTTACCACAATGTCTGTTCACAACTAGTAAGTCCATGGCACATATCTGACGCTGTGTCACCTTCACTAGTAGTGTTACCACAATGTCTGTTCACAACTAGTAAGTCCATGGCACATGTCTGACGCTGTGTCTCATCTTCACTAGTGTAGTGTTACCACAATGTCTGTTCACAACTAGTAAGTCCATGGCATATATCTGACGCCTGTTCACCTTCACTAGTAGTGTTACCACAATGTCTGTTCACAACTAGTAAGTCCATGGCATATATCTGACGCCTGTTCACCTTCACTAGTAGTGTTACCACAATGTCTGTTCACAACTAGTAAGTCCATGGCACATATCTGACGCCTGTTCACCTTCACTAGTAGTGTTACCACAATGTCTGTTCACAACTAGTAAGTCCATGGCATATATCTGACGCCTGTTCACCTTCACTAGTAGTGTTACCACAATGTCTGTTCACAACTAGTAAGTCCATGGCACATATCTGACGCTGTGTCATCTTCACTAGTAGTGTTACCACAATGTCTGTTCACAGCTAGTAAGTCCATGGCACATATCTGACGCCTGTTCACCTTCACTAGTAGTGTTACCACAATGTCTGTTCACAGCTAGTAAGTCCATGGCACATATCTGACGCTGTGTCATCTTCACTAGTGTAGTGTTACCACAATGTCTGTTCACAACTAGTAAGTCCATGGCACATGTCTGACGCTGGGTCATCTTCACTAGTGTAGTGTTACCACAATGTCTGTTCACAACTAGTAAGTCCATGGCACATGTCTGACGCTGTGTCACCTTCACTAGTGTAGTGTTACCACAATGTCTGTTCACAACTAGTAAGTCCATGGCACATGTCTGACGCTGGGTCATCTTCACTAGTGTAGTGTTACCACAATGTCTGTTCACAACTAGTAAGTCCATGGCACATGTCTGACGCTGGGTCATCTTCAGAAGCTCCTCTATTTCTGCCCCTTGGGTTTGTGTTGAAGGAATGATTGTTGGTTTTGAGTGTCCGGACGGCGGGAGTTTTCCTTGCGAGATGATGCAGACATTTCAGACGGTTCTTTGTGATTGTGGATGACTGACGATGACAGTCGATGGCCGCACGTTCTGGTGTTGTCTTCTGTGATGAGATCGCTGCACGAGCTGGGCAAAATGTTGTCCCATGTCTCTGTGTTTATGTTTATCATGTCGAATTGTTTAAGTTTGCGTTGTTTTCATGTGCCAGGTTTTAAAGCATCTATACAGAAATTATATTGGTTTTATAGAATGTAAGGTTTCGAAACAAGCGAGAGTTTTTTGGTTTCTTTCTTTCTTTCTTTCCATGTTCTGCTTAGCTGACGTCTTATTCCAGGTCAGTTTTAAGTGTTACTCTGGCGCAACGGACTACCGATTGGAAGGTTGTAGGTTCGAATCCCCATCAGTCCCTTCAGAAAATCATTGTGGGATTTTTAAGCTCCAACCGGCTTCTACCCAGAGTCGAGCGTGGCACGGGCTCATTGGGGAGACTGGGAACATACAGTCGAGTCTCATCCACTTCACGGATGTATTTCTGATGCTTTTGTTCAAGTCTTCTGACCAACACCGGAGGTGTCTGTATCTCTCAGGCCTGGTTGATGCCAGGATATATTATGATAATAAGCATAGACTACAACCCTGTCACACATCCTAGATGGAACTCTATAGAATCATGGTTACCATCCTCATCGTCGTCATCATCATCATTGCATTGTAAAAACTGTGCCATCCTCTGTGGCGATTAAGGTGACGTAGAAAATGGAACAAAACATTTCTGGTACACTTACTGACTTAGTGTGTAGTGCGGTCTTTGGAGTCACAATATGAATGTTTATGACAGTCCTCTGGTTTCTTCGTCACAGTTGTCTTTTGGTCAGTCAGAACTGTTCCCTTCCATTGGCTTTGTCTTGTCTGTATCTGTGGGAGTTGTGTGTTTCGTCTGTGTATGATGGAAGTTCAGTCCATGCTGTCCGTTCTTTGATGCTACCTGACAGTGTTTCTGTGCTCTTCCTTTGTTCTGGGTCTCTGTCCCCCGGTGTTCACTGAATGATGTTTTTTTTATTTTGTTTTGTTGTTGTTGTTGTTGTTTTGGTTTGGGTTTTTATGAAAGCCTTTTAGATCTTGTAATACGGCAATATTCGTTCATTTTATTATATCTTTGTGTGTGAACAGAAAAAATTAAAGGGCCCCGATGATTTGCTGAAATTGCTGCCTGTTTCTCAGTACTGCTGTCTGTGATGATTTGTCAAACGCCTTGCGGTAGCCTCTCATTTTGTATGGAACGTTTTATGAGTTGGGTAAATCAACAGATCACAGTCACATGACCAGCTCAAAGCATATTGGTGGTGAGTGCTGTGGCTGTTTGGTCAGTTTAGAAAAAGAAGCGTTGATTTTGTACAGAAACTGTGTATACACTGATTTAGATGACCGAACCTGAGGGGAAAGGCAATAAATTCCTGTAAGTGACGCGCCTGGCGGCACCAACACTTGCATTGTCCGTCACTGCTGTCAGGCATTAGGGCTGTGGTAACAAAGTATCAAGGTGGTCGGTGATGTGATGGCGTTACGAGTCCAGTCGTAAAGCTAGTGTGCAAGACCGACTCGCTTGCCAAGCTGTCGTTTGAGTCTTAAAGGAGGCAGGGGATGTTTTTGTCCGTCCAAACAATGGTGTCAAGTGTTGCAAGCACTTAACCCTTTGACTCCTGCACCCTCCACCAGCATCCTGCATTATCAACCATGTTTAGCAAAGCAAAAACTTAACCCTTTGACTCCTGCACCCTGTCCACCAGCTTCCCGTGTAACACTTTGACTCCCTCCCCTTTCCTCCAGCTTCTCTGCGGGAGGCTGGTGGATAGGGCGAAGGAGACAAAGGGTTAAGTTTTTGTAGTTGGTGGATAGGGTGCGAGAGTCGAAGGGTTAAAATTTGTTTTTACAGCGACCTGTGGTTTGGACTTTGTGAACTGATGATTGTCCTGTAGAGTTTGATACTGTGGCACTTTTGCCTTCCAGGCTGCCTGTCAATCAGGCCGTTAACTCGGTTGGTTAAGGGCCGTGCTGATTCCTTGGGGGGTTGTGGGTTTGACCCTCGGGCAGGCCACAGTTCTTAACCCTTTGACTCCCACAGACTATCCACTAGCATCCTGCTTTGTCAACTATGACAGCAAAGCAAAATTTAACCCTTTGACTCCCTCACCGTATCCAGTGCAGGAAGGGTGGTGGGTAGGGTGCGGGAGTCAAACGGTTAAGTGGACAAGCTGGCTCTTGCAATACAGCCGTGGACTCAAGATCTGATGTCTCGAGTTCAATCCCAGCCCTCAACAAGGAAACTGGTCTGTTCACTGTCCATATTACTGTTTAATCCTTTTGGTGGTATCAGCTTAGTAATTCATACGTCTCCCTCCCCCCCCCCCCCCACTCACTCTCCCCACCAGCGGACAGGGTTTAGCGCTGGCTCAGAATCTACCAAATAATTGCAGGCGGGTTTGAATCAAGCGCATATGGATTTGTCTCAGTGCGATGAATCGCTCTTGTTTAAACTCCTATGTAGAATGTCTGTTGATGTCATTTTATGTGTTTGATCTCTTCTTCATCAGTTCTTTTACAAGCGGGAGGCCGGGGGGGGGGGGGCGGAGGGGAGAACACATTTTCTGGGTGTGATCAAAGAAAGTAGTAAGGCATGCTGATCTTTACCGTCTTGTGTGGATCTTCATGTGGGACAGTAGACAGATTTTGGAAACATGTTTTTCTACAGACGCTACATGTCAAGGTGTACCGTGACCCTGGGATCTGCTTCCGCCGGTCCCTCTTTTGTTGAATAGTGAGCTGTTGTGTGCTGTTCAAATCTGATTGTGATCTGCGTGCACTGCTGTCTCCAGGTTACTCGTTGTGGGCAATGTCTTCTCAGTTGGTGGTGTTGATGCCACAGCTGATGAGGTTGGTCTTCAGCGTGTCCTTGTATCGTGTTGGTGGTCTTTCCATTGTGATGGTATCTTGGCTTCACTGTCCTTGTATCGTGTTGGTGGTCTTTCCATTGTGATGGTATCTTGGCTTCAGCTGTCCTTGTATCGTGTTGGTGGTCTTTCCATTGTGATGGTATCTTGGCTTCAGCTGTCCTTGTATCGTGTTGGTGGTCTTTCCATTGTGATGGTATCTTGGCTTCAGCTGTCCTTGTATCGTGTTGGTGGTCTTTCCATAGTGATGGTATCTTGGCTTCAGCTGTCCTTGTATCGTGTTCCATAGTGATGGTATCTTGGCTTCAGCTGTCCTTGTATCGTGTTGGTGGTCTTTCCATAGTGATGGTATCTTGGCTTCAGCTGTCCTTGTATCGTGTTCCATAGTGATGGTATCTTGGCTTCAGCTGTCCTTGTATCGTGTTCCATAGTGATGGTATCTTGGCTTCAGCTGTCTTTGTATCGTGTTGGTGGTCTTTCCATAGTGATGGTATCTTGTCTTCAGCTGTCCTTGTATCGTGTTGGTGGTCTTTCCATTGTGATGGTATCTTGGCTTCACCTGTCTTTGTATCGTGTTGGTGGTCTTTCCATAGTGATGGTATCTTGGCTTCAGCTGTCCTTGTATCGTGTTCCATAGTGATGGTATCTTGGCTTCAGCTGTCCTTGTATCGTGTTCCATAGTGATGGTATCTTGTCTTCACCTGTCCTTGTATCGTGTTGGTGGTCTTTCCATAGTGATGGTATCTTGTCTTCACCTGTCCTTGTATCGTGTTCCATAGTGATGGTATCTTGGCTTCAGCTGTCCTTGTATCGTGTTGGTGGTCTTTCCATAGTGATGGTATCTTGGCTTCACCTGTCCTTGTATCGTGTTCCATAGTGATGGTATCTTGTCTTCACCTGTCCTTGTATCGTGTTGGTGGTCTTTCCATTGTGATGGTATCTTGTCTTCACCTGTCCTTGTATCGTGTTGGTGGTCTTTCCATAGTGATGGTATCTTGTCTTCACCTGTCCTTGTATCGTGTTCCATAGTGATGGTATCTTGTCTTCAGCTGTCTTTGTATCGTGTTCCATAGTGATGGTATCTTGGCTTCAGCTGTCCTTGTATCGTGTTCCATAGTGATGGTATCTTGGCTTCAGCTGTCTTTGTATCGTGTTCCATAGTGATGGTATCTTGGCTTCAGCTGTCCTTGTATCGTGTTCCATAGTGATGGTATCTTGGCTTCAGCTGTCTTTGTATCGTGTTCCATAGTGATGGTATCTTGGCTTCAGCTGTCCTTGTATCGTGTTCCATAGTGATGGTATCTTGGCTTCAGCTGTCTTTGTATCGTGTTCCATAGTGATGGTATCTTGGCTTCAGCTGTCCTTGTATCGTGTTGGTGGTCTTTCCATAGTGATGGTATCTTGGCTTCAGCTGTCCTTGTATCGTGTTCCATAGTGATGGTATCTTGGCTTCAGCTGTCTTTGTATCGTGTTGGTGGTCTTTCCATAGTGATGGTATCTTGGCTTCAGCTGTCCTTGTATCGTGTTGGTGGTCTTTCCATTGTGATGGTATCTTGGCTTCAGCTGTCCTTGTATCGTGTTCCATAGTGATGGTATCTTGTCTTCAGCTGTCCTTGTATCGTGTTCCATAGTGATGGTATCTTGGCTTCAGCTGTCTTTGTATCGTGTTGGTGGTCTTTCCATAGTGATGGTATCTTGGCTTCAGCTGTCCTTGTATCGTGTTGGTGGTCTTTCCATTGTGATGGTATCTTGGCTTCAGCTGTCCTTGTATCGTGTTCCATAGTGATGGTATCTTGGCTTCAGCTGTCCTTGTATCGTGTTCCATAGTGATGGTATCTTGTCTTCACCTGTCCTTGTATCGTGTTGGTGGTCTTTCCATAGTGATGGTATCTTGGCTTCAGCTGTCCTTGTATCGTGTTCCATAGTGATGGTATCTTGTCTTCACCTGTCCTTGTATCGTGTTGGTGGTCTTTCCATAGTGATGGTATCTTGGCTTCAGCTGTCCTTGTATCGTGTTCCATAGTGATGGTATCTTGGCTTCAGCTGTCCTTGTATCGTGTTTCCATAGTGATGGTATCTTGGCTTCAGCTGTCTTTGTATCGTGTTCCATAGTGATGGTATCTTGGCTTCAGCTGTCCTTGTATCGTGTTCCATAGTGATGGTATCTTGGCTTCAGCTGTCTTTGTATCGTGTTCCATAGTGATGGTATCTTGGCTTCAGCTGTCCTTGTATCGTGTTCCATAGTGATGGTATCTTGGCTTCAGCTGTCTTGTATCGTGTTCCATAGTGATGGTATCTTGGCTTCAGCTGTCCTTGTATCGTGTTCCATAGTGATGGTATCTTGGCTTCAGCTGTCCTTGTATCGTGTTCCATAGTGATGGTATCTTGGCTTCAGCTGTCTTTGTATCGTGTTGGTGGTCTTTCCATAGTGATGGTATCTTGGCTTCAGCTGTCCTTGTATCGTGTTCCATAGTGATGGTATCTTGGCTTCAGCTGTCCTTGTATCGTGTTCCATAGTGATGGTATCTTGGCTTCAGCTGTCAGTGCAGAAGTGTCTTTTGGAAGGCGTTTGTCTTCCACACTGTCAACGTGTTCTGTCCAGGGAAGCTGGCATTGGATGAGTGGACGCTCAATGCTTGGCAAGCCAGAAGGTTGGACACTCGATCTTGCCACTTGATGGTAGCCTGCATATCTTGCCAAGACGGTGATAAAATATCGGGAAGACTGAAACGAGTGCTAGCAGTACATT
This sequence comes from Monoplex corrugatus, assembly GCA_030674185.1. NCBI lineage: Eukaryota > Metazoa > Mollusca > Gastropoda > Littorinimorpha > Ranellidae > Monoplex > Monoplex corrugatus. The sequence goes on from JAPXFY010000031.1 coordinate 43,493,077, forward strand.
CTGTCATTTTAGTCTCCCCCCCCCCCTTTTTTTTTTTTTTTCCTTTTCTTTCAGTAAAAAGTAGGGTGCACTGTCTGGGTTTACATTCCTTTTTGTACAGTTAGTGGGATGCTGCTTTAGATATCGTGTTGTCATCATTGCCATTCTCTCTCTCTCTGTCTCTCTCTCTCTGTCTCTCTCTCTCTGTCTCTCTCTCTGTCTCTCTCTCTCTGTCTCTCTCTCTGTCTCTCTCTCTCTCTCTGTCTCTCTCTCTCTCTGTCTCTCTCTCTCTCTGTCTCTCTCTCTCTCTTGTGTTTTTGTTTTTGTTTTTGTTGTTGTTTTCTTTCTTTCCCACTCTCTCTGTCCGTCTCTCGATCCCTCTCTCTCTCTCTCTATCCATCTCTCTCCCTCTCTCTCTCTTCCTCTCCCTCTCTTTATCCCTCTCTGTCCCTCTCTCTCTGTCCCTCTCTCTCTCCCTCTCTCTCTCTCTCTTCTCTCTCCCTCTCTGCCCCTCTCTCTATGTCCCTCTCTCTCTCCCTCTCTCTGTCCCTCTCTCTCTCCCTCTCTGTTCCCCCTCTCTCCCCCATCTCTCTCTCTCTTCCGCCAGATCCTCCTGTCTAGCTATAGACCAACAGTTTCATCTCATGACGATACTTCACAAGTACAAGCCGACGTAGAAGTAAATGAAAGAAAGAAAGTGAAAATACCCTGAGGAATTCCGCCCCTTTCTCTCTTTTCTACCCTGTAAAACTGTATGAGAGAATCCAAGCGGTACGAAGGATGAAAGCGAAAGCAGTGGCGTGAGTACGACAATGTCAACAGCTAGGGGTTGACAGGTTAGCCACCGTACTGCCGCCAGCCACAGGTGGTGTCGGCAAGTCTTTGTGAGTGGAGAGTGAAGTCGTTAAGTTGTCCATAGTGTTTATCACTGGAAATCCCTGCGGTACTTCATGGCTGTGAGGCCATATCTTCACTGTCCCTCAGCCTTCCAACACCTCTTCTGCTGGAGATTTCTTTGATTGTCTGTGATTAGGTCTTTCTCTGTCTCTCTGTCTCTGTCTCTGTCTCTGTCTCTATCTCTATCTCTGTCTCTGTCTCTCTCTCTCTCTCTCTCTCACTCTCTCTCTCTGTTGTCTTCCTATCTCTTTCCCTCTCTCTCTGTCTCTGTCTGTCTGGCTGGCAGGCTGGCTCTCTCTCTCTCTCTCTCTCTCTCTCTCTCTCTTTCTCTTTCACTGTCCCTCGCTCTCTCTGTCTGTCTGTTTATCTGTCTGTCTCTCTGTCTCTCTCTGTCTCTGTCTCTCTCTCTCTGTCTCTCTCTCTGTCTCTCTCTTTCTGTCTTGCCGCTGTTTGTGTGTGTGTGTGTGTGTGTGTGTGTGTGTGTGTGTGTGTGTGTGTGTGTGTGTGTGTGTGTTGTGTGTGTGTGCGTGGGTGTGTCTGTGTACGTGTGTGTTGTGTTGTGTGTGTGTGTGTGTGTGTGTGTGTGTGTGTGTGTGCACGTGTGTTTGTGTATGCGCGCACGCGCGCGCGCGAGCGTGTGTATGATCCCTTCCTTCGTTTCTCGTCATTATTTTTTCCATTTCTATTACCGTTTGAAACACAGCTTTCTCTCTCTGTGTGTCTGTCTGTCTGTCTGTCTCTCTCTCTCTCTCTACCCTCTCCCTCCCTCCCTCTCTCTGACTCTCTCTCTTACTCTATCTCTCTTTTGCTGTCTCTGTCTCTCGCTTGCCCCTGATATTATGGAAATAAGAATAAAAGAAAAGAGAGCGAGGGCGGGGTGGAGAAGAGTGGTGGGATGGGGAATTATAGCTGCAATGTATTTTATCAATGAAAATTTGAAAGACCAGGCTTCTGTTTGAAATCTGTGTCCATGACTTCACATTATCAGTCAATCAATAGTGATCAGTCCTTCAGACTAGTGAATTAGTAATTCTTTCACACGCATGCACGGGCACACATTGACACAAACACGCTCGTTTGCTCTCTGTTTCTGTCTGTCTTTTTTCCGTTGCTCTCCCTCTCTCTCCCTCTCTCTCTCTCTGTCTCTCTCTGTCTCTCTCTGTCTCCCCCCCCTCTCTCTCTCTGTCTATCTGTCTGTCTTTCTCTCTCTGTCTCTCTCTCCCTCTCTCCCCCTCTCTTCCCCTCTCTCTCTGTCTCTCTCTCTCTCTCTGTCTCTCTCTCTCTCCCCCTCTCTCTCTCTCACTTGTCTGTCAGTCTCTCTCTCTCTCTCTCTCTGTCTCTGTCTGTAAGTCTCTCTCCGTTTGTATGTATGTATGCATATTCTTGGCATATGTATATAAATATATGCACACACACACACACACACACACATATATATATATATATATATATATATATATATATATATATATATATATATATATATATTCACCTTGTCTATGTGTGTATATATATACTACACGTCATTATTGAAGGGCCAGGAACGTTTTTGAGTCAATTTTTGAAAGGAGAAATAACCTATTTTCTCTTACTCTTTTCTCCAATTCGTTGCCGTAACTGAATGGATAAGAGCTCAGACAACATTGCAGTTTCCTTTTGGCACGTGTTTGGGGATTTGCCGATTTGCAATGGGCGGCCCAAGGAAGACAATTTCCACACGAAATTGTCGAATCTTCAGCAGGGTCTCTCTGACGACGCAGGCAAGGTAGCGACAAAATTCGCTTTGCACGTGCAAGGCAAGCCCTTTTTGAACACTACTCCAGCCAAAGTTGCCCGCAGACGAGGATAAAAAGGACCCGTTCTTGGTTCGTTTTAACCATGCTTGCAAGACGACGGATGACGGATGAGCAGCGGGGGAGAGCCCTCGCTCTGCTTGATGAAGGCCTAGCGCAGCGTGAAGTTGCTAGACGACTTGAAGTGTCGCATTCCACAATCCAGAGACTGCTGGAGCGCTTCAATGAGACTGGAGCAGTCCAGGAAAGGCGTCACACGGGTCGACCCAGAGTAACGACAAGACAGCAAGACCGCTACCTTGCCCTCTCCGTCCTGAGGGAAAGGGCATCCACTGCGGTGACCTTGAGGGGTCAGCTGAGGGACGCAACAGGTGCTAACATCAGCTGCAGCACGGTGAGAAGACGGCTACATGAGGCAAACTTGAGGTCACGGAGACCGGCCGTCCGACCCGTGCTGTCACCGGTCAACAGAGTGCGCCGCATGACCTGGGCCAGGGAGCACGTGACCTGGACAAGGCAACAGTGGGCCCGGGTCTTGTTTTCGGATGAGTCCAGGTTCACCCTGACCTTTAACGATGGCCGGGCTCGGGTGTGGCGACGTCAAGGGGAGAGGTTCGCTGACGCCACTCTCCAAGAGCATAACCGGTACGGCGGCGGGTCGGTGATGGTGTGGGGTGGCATGAGCCGTGGTACCCGGACCCCCCTGCTCCCCATTGACGGCATCCTGAACGGGGTCCGGTACCGGGACGAGGTTCTGGCGGCCGTGGCACTGCCTGCGCTTGTGGACCTTGGTCAAGGCGCCATCTTCCAGGACGACGATGCACCTGCGCATCGAGCACGCCTTGTGACCAACTTCCTGGAGCAGCATGAAGTCGTCCGTATGGCCTGGCCAGCGTGCTCACCTGACCTGAACCCAATTGAACACCTCTGGGATGTGCTCGGGAGGCGCATCAGGGACAACCACCCCCCACCGGGCACCCTGGCCAGGCTGGTCGACATCCTGCAGATCGAGTGGGCGGCCATCCCTCAGGACACACTCCGTACCCTTGTGGGGTCGATGCATCGGCGCTGTGAAGCATGCATCCAGGCTCGGGGCGGACACACGCGATATTGAAAACAGATTGGCCAAATCTGACACTTTCTGTTTTTTGAAAAGGGGGGGATGTTCCTTTAAATGCATGTGCTGTTCACTAATGGGTCATTGTGCTAATTTCTTTTTCCAAAACAGGTGTGGAAATGATGAAATAAAACATAGAATCAATTCTAAACATTGTCAATTATTTCAACTTAAAATTAGAGAGGAAGGAAGAAGTGGCCCTTAAATTATGATTAGGAGTATATATGTATATGTAGATATGTGTGTGTATATATATATATATATATAATAAGAGAGAGAGAGAGAGAGAGAGAGAGAGAGAGAGAGAGAGAGAGAGAGAGAGAGAGAGAGAGAGAGAGAGAGAGAGAGAGAGAGGGAGGCCGATCGACCGACAGACAGAGATAGAGACAGAAAAAGAGAGAGGGGAATACGTGATGGTGCAAATCTCCCGTCGACCCGATGGACAGTAGACAGTAAGTTCTGTATCGCCTGGTGTGGGTCATCATGTCAGATAACAGACAGGTCGTGGACACATGTTGTGACACAGACACTACATGGACAGTAGACAGTAAGTCCTGTATCGCCTGGTGTGGGTCATCATGTCAGATAACAGACAGGTCGTGGACACATGTTGTGACACAGACTCTACATGGACAGTAGACACAGTAGGTCCTGTATCGCCTGGTGTGGGTCTCCTTGTGGGATAACAGACAGATCCTGGACACATGTTGTGACACAGACACTACATGGGAAGAGACCCCGCTGTCTTGGGCTCTGCTTCTGCCAGTCCACAGCTACAGACGTCTTATATAATGTCTGTGTGCCAGTCCCTCTTCTGTTGAATAGCAACTGTTCTGTGCTGCTCAAATGTGATTGTGGCCTGTGAGCACTGCTGTCGTTAGCTGACTCTGTTGTGGGCAATGTCTTCCCTGTTGGTGGTGTTGATGCCACAGCTGATGACGCTGGCCTTCAGGGTGTCCTTGTATCGCTTTAGTGGTCATCTCTGGACAGGGTGGGTGTCTTTGCTTCACCTCTCCATGCATCAGCATCTTTGGAATGCTGTTGTTCCATACGGACAGTGTGTCCTGATCATAGTAGCTGACATTTGAAGAGTAGAAATTGTACACCTGGCGCGCCACACAACTTACCTTGTCTATTTATTCATTTATTAATTATTTGCTTTTTTTTTCGTCTAAAAGCATATATGTGAATAGACGTTAAGAGAAATAACGAACGAACAACTTGAAGATTGGACACGATCTTGCCAGATTTTGCGAAGATGGAACCGCTCAAGCAGTTGAATGTGGCGTCTATAAGTAGTTTAGGTCTCACAGCAGTACAGGGGGGGTGAGGGGTAGCGCTTAAGACCACTGCTCTGTCCACAGCAGTCTTTGTGACGAACTTGACGTCGTGATTTGCTACAACCTCTGGGTCAACCTTACAAAGGCACAGCTAATCTTGGAGATGTACAGCGCCACTGCAGCATCAAGATGATGGCCATTGCTGCTCACTGCACTGCCCAAGTTGTAGAATTTATCTACAGAACCAGTCACCGTGGTGCAAGTGGTTAACACAACGGACTACCGATTGGAAGATTGTATGTTCGAATCCCCATCAGTCCCTTCAGAAAATCATTGTGGGATTTTTCGGCTCTAACCGGCTCCTACCCACAAGTAGGGCATGCTATGGGCTCATTCGGAAGACTGGGACCACACAGTCGAGTTTCATCCATTTTACGGATGCGTCATTAAGGGTGTTGCTCAAATCTTTTGACAGCATCGCAGGTGTCTGTATCTCTCGGACTTGGTGACGCCAGGATATATTATGATAGTAAAAGTAGAGTACAACCCTGTCCAGTGATCTCAATCCTAGATGGAACTTCATAGCATCATGGTTATCACCTTCATCAACATCATCAACATGGCATTGTAAGAAAACTGCCCCAGCTTCTGTGGCCATTGAAATAGGGTAGAAAATGGGGCGAAAGAAAAAAGAATTTATCTACAGTCATGATCTCCTGGTTGTTGATGACAGACAACCTGAGCTGTTGAAACTACAGAAGTCTGTGATACTGTTCTCTCTGTCTCTCTGTCTCTCTCTCTTTCTTTCTTTCTCTGTCTCTGTCTCTCGCTCTCTCTTTCTCTCTCTCGCTCTCTCTCTCTGGCTTTCTCTCTCTGTCTCTCTCTCTGTCTCTTTCTCTCTCTCTCTCTCCCTCCTTATCTCTATCTCTCTGTCTGTATGCACACACGTACACACACACTTACAACACACACACACACACACACACACACACACATACATACACACACACACACACACGCGCGCGCGCGCGCGCGCGCGCGCCCCACGTACCCCGAATGGAGTTAGGATTATTCTGCTGCCATTCAGTTTCTACCGTGCCTGAAGCGTATCAATACCACCCCCCCACCCACCCACCTCCCTGTCTGCCCACCCCGCTAAATTGTCACCTGGTGGCAACATAAAGGAAGGGGGGAGGGGAAAGGAGGCGGACAGTGTGTGGGGGTGGGGAGGGAACAAGGACTCCGGGGGAGGGAGAGAGAGGGTGGGGATAACGCCTGCAGTTGACACGCCCCGATGTGGTGTGTGGTGCTTGTCCAGGTCGACAGAGAGAGCACGTAGTGAGGTGGAGACAGGCGGAAGGCAGACTTTGGCAGTGGACAGACTTGTTTAGTGTTGTGTCTATGGGCAAGGATTGTTTAGTGTTGTGTGTCCGTGTGTGTGTGGCGTGGACTGACATCTTTGCCCGGTTTGAAGAGCTGGTCTGTCGCTGGTCATTTCGTACTGGCCACTAGATCTGCCTGTGTTGCTTCTTTGTTCCCGATCGGTGGGAATGTTGTGGTGATTGGTTATTTCCACTTTTGAGTGTATCATGTTATTGGTTTGGTTACGTGTGCGTTTGGGGACCTAGGTAAGTCCGTTTTTGTTTTGATTCTGTAATATTGGTGCTGTGGGGAGTGGTGTTTGTTTTGTTTTGTTTTGTTTTTAATGTCAGATGCATTGCTTTTGTCGTTGCACTCAATGCAAGTCACTGGCACAGGACAACACGCCGTCACACGGTCGCTGGTGCGATAGAGTCGGCGATGGGGAAATGTGTGACAATTTTTGACGGTGCGAGGATAATGATGAGGACCTGGCCAGCTCATGGGTTTATGCGCAGGCTTAAGGCGTGTGCCATGATCACCATACATAACACATGACACCTGTGACGTTAGTGCGTATGGAATTCATTCCGAGCGCGGAGACGTCATCTAGAGAAACTGAAACTGATCAAAATGGGATTGTGATCCAGATGGGAATGATGCTGTCTTGATTTAACTGTATGTTGATGCTGAAGTGGGAGGGGGACGGGGATCTCCATACGTTGTTTGGCAATGTGAGGGTGCTTGTGTCTCTGCTGGTTCCTTCGTTAGTTGGTTTAGTTTGGTTCAGGTTTTACGTCGAACCCACTCGAGTGATATGGCCAACGGGAAACCATCCCAGGGATGTGGGAAGGGACTTATCTATCTACACTGACACCACCGAACAACAATGATGTTAAGATGGACAGTGATATGGCCGACGGATAACCATCCCAGGGATGTGGGGGAAGGGGGACTTATCTAATCCTACACTGACCCACCGACATGATGTTAAGATGGACAGTGATAGCCGACGGGGATAACCATCCCAGGAAGTGGGGAAGGGGGACTTATCTAATCCTACACTGACACACCAGAACAACATGATGTTAGATGGACATTGAGAAGGCCAGTTTTAATGTAGCGCACCCCGGGATTCGAACCCATAACCATTAGCATGTGAATACGACGCTCAAACCAACTGAGCTACCGAGGCCCGCTTCCTTCGTTAGTGCCCACCTGTGCTGCATAAGTAGTTGTGGGTATGGCTGTTGTTCCATCTGTGTGATTGGTGAGAGGTTTGGACTGTTCACCGTCATCAGCTCTGTTTTCTTCTGGTTCATCTTTACGACTGTTTAGTGTGCAACATGTTGAGAGGAGATATCAGTCATCATCATCATTATTATTATTATTATTGATTATTAATCGTAATTGTTCCCCTTCTTATATTTGAACTACCTCTAACCCTCCCCATCTCCACCCCCTTTTTTTTTTTTTTTTTTTTTTTTTACTATTCCCTTTTCTTTTTATTTCTCTCTCTCTCTCTCTCTTGTTGTTGTGTGTGTGTGTGTGTGTGTGTGTGTGTGTGTGTGTGTGTGTGTGTGTGTGTGGTTTTGTGTGTGTGATTGGGTGTGTGGTGTGGTGTGTGTTGTAAAATCACTATTGTGAACAGACATTAAATAAAAGATTCCTTCCATTTCATCATCATGTACATGGCAATGGCGATCATGGCCCTCCATACGAATCTATACTCTGTCGCTGCAAGTTTACCTCCAGCCCTTTTTGTCCCCACCCACTCTGCCAAACTGTCCAGTATTTTCTCTCTAGATCTACCTGGCGCTCTCTTTCCCTCTAGCTTTCTTGTTGTGATTAAGTGCTCAAATTTCTCTTGCCTCATAAAATGTCCCATAAATGTTGCTTGTCTTTTCCTAATCTTCTTCATTAATGTTCTTCTTGTGTTTGCTTCTTTCAACACTGTCTCGTTTGTTTTCTTTGCTGTTCATGGAACTCTCAAATTGTTTTTAGAAACCACATTTCAGCTGCCTCAATCTCAAAGAGAGAGAGAAAGAAGAAGCAGAAGAAGAAGAAGAAGAGAGAGAGAGAGAGAAAGAGAGAGAGAGAGAGAGGGAGAGAGAGATCTTGTCTCAATCTTGTTCTGACTTTGCTTGTTGATTGTCCAGGCTTGGCATCCGTATAACAGTATTGGCTCACTACAAACTCTGAAGAACTGTGTTCCTGATGTCACTTGACATAACACACGACCATGTCTCAATCTGTAGACAGGAGTGAACCAATTGCTGTCCTCATAACTTGTTAGTGCATATGTCCTCATGCTGTGCCAGAATTGGATGTTATAGCTGACATTGTCGGCCCTATGATTGAACATGAATGTTTCAAGACGATAATGAATGGGATTCGCAGAACGTTGGGATTGTTATCACACGTGAACTGTTGTTTGGGATCGGTTTAATGAATTGAGTGTCGTCAGTTGTTCACTGACAAATGGATGCTTGAATTTTGTATCGGTAATGAAAAAAATGTCTGAAAACTTTGATTCCTATTCTGAGAACTCGATATGCTCTCCTCTCTCTCTCTCTCTCTCTCTCTCTCTCTCTCTCTCTCTCTCTCTCTCTCTCTCTCTCTCTCTCTCTCTCTCTCTCTCTCTCTCTTCTCTCTCTCTTTCTCTCTCTCTGTCATGCTCTCTATTTCTCTCTGTCATTCTCTCTCTCTCTCTGTCATTCTCTCTATTTCTCTCTCTCTCTCTGTCATTCTCTCTCTCTCTATCTCTCTCTCTCTCTCTCCTTCTCCCTCCTCTTCTCTCTTCCCTCTTCTTTGTGTCTTTCTTTTGTCGCTTTGTCTCTGTCTGGTGCTGTCTGTCTTTCTCTCTGGGTCTCTACCTCTCTCTCTCTCTCCCCCTCCCTCTCTCTCTCTCTTCTCTCTCTCTCTCTTTCTCTGTCTGTCTGTCTGTCTCTCTCTCTCTCTCTCTCTCTCTCTCTCTCTCTCTCTCTCTCTCTCTCTCTCTCTCTCTCTGCGGAGAACGGTCTGTATAGATGATGGGGGCTGATGTAAAAGGAGAGATAGAGGGGGTGAGGGTAGAGGGGGTG
>JAPXFY010000031.1:43512584-43532584 GCA_030674185.1 Monoplex corrugatus
TTTGTTTGTTCGTCTGTTTTTGGAGGGGCGTGTGTGGGTTGGCTGCTTTTTGTTCTTTGTACGTCTGTGTGTGGGTGGGGGGGAGGGTTTGGTTATCTTTATTTTTAAACAGCATACTTCTTTGTCTCGGTGTGTTGGGTTCACACACACACACACACACACACACACACACACACACACACACACAACACACACACACACACACACTCTCTCTCTCTCTCTCCTCTCTCTCTCACAAAAACACAAATACACACACACACCAACACACACACACACAACACACACACACACACACACACACACACACACACACACACACACACACACACACACTATGCAGGCAGTATATTAGTGTGCATAGTCTGCATACTCCGTCTTTCGTGGGCTGCATACTGGATGTTTTTATAGCCTCCAGAAGCCATCAGACTCTGACACGACCTCCAGGATCTTTAACGTGCGTATTTGTTATTCTGCGTGTGTATATACACACAGAGGAAGGGCGTTAGGCATTGGCAGACCTGCACACATGAGAGATGGGAAAGTACTCCACCCTGTACTCAGTGCCAGACTGGAGGCAGGGAGAGAAGAGAACGATGGATGTATGGTGACTGTTACCCTGTTAGGAGTGACGGGTATAGTGCAATATTGCCTGCCTCCTGTGTTTGTCCGCCTGCAGCGTGCAATCAATACTCTTTATAGAGAGTGGGAGGGGATCGTGCATGCACGCACGCGCGCGTGCACCACACACCACACTACACATGCGCGCGCGCACGCTTACGCAAGCACGGACGCACCCACCCACCCACATAAGCCTACACACACGCACAGGAACACGCACACACACACACACACCACACACACACATATATATACACTCTCTCTCTCTCTCTCTCTCTCTCTCTCGCACACAGAGACACTCTCTATCCCTCCCTCGCTCTCTCTCTCTCTCTCTCTCTGTCTCTCTCTCACACACACACACACACACACAACGCACGCCACACAACACACACACACACCACACGCACCACGCACGCACACACACACACACACACACACACACCAAATGCAGATTACATAGATCGTTGTGATGTTGGTTTAATGTTTACGTTAAGCATACAGCAAGCGCGCACACACACACACACAGACACACTCGCAGACAGAGACACTCTCTCTCCCTCCCTCCCTCCTTCTCTCTCTCTCTCTCTCTCTTACAGACACACACACACACACACACACACACAACACAACACAACACAACAAACACACACACGCACACACACATATCATACACACACACATCATCATCTTCACAATCGGACACTTCCATACGTGCTCCACTAAAGTCTGCCAGCAGTTATCTATCAGACCCTCGAGCCTGCGCACAATCCTATACGTTGGCAAGGTCTTGAAATGTGGGCGGGGGGGAGGGGTAGAGGGTCTTATGAAACACTAAGCTGACAGCACCAGACAGAGTGATAAGAACATTAAGACATGCAGGCAACAAGTCAGGTTTTCATGGAGCACGCTGGGATTGAACTGGAGATATCAGATCTTGAGTCCAGGACTCTGTCTGTCGAAAGGACCAGCTGATGTTGCCCTGATGTTTCCGTGTAAGCAGAAACGAGTAGATACGTACAGGTCTGTAAGTGTGTTTGAGGCATGGGCGAGAGAGGTGGAGGTTGTATGGGGTGCGGCCTGGTATAACCTGTGGTGTATACATGTGTGTGTGTGTCTGTGTTGTGTGTGTGTGTGTGTGTGTGTGTGTGTGTGTGTCTGTCTGTCTGTCTGTCTGTCTTCTCTCTCTCTCTGTCTCTCTGTGCGTGCTTGTGTGTGTGTGTGTGTGTGCGCGCGTCTCTCTCTCTCTTTCTCTCTCTCTCTCTCTGCGTCTCTCTCTGCGTCTCTCTCTCTGCGTCTCTCTCTCTCTCTCTCTCTCTCTCTGTGTGCGTGCGTGTGTGTGTGTGTGTGTGTCTGTTGTCTATCTGTTTCTGTCTCTATCTCTCTCTGTCTCTCTCTCTCTCTCTCTCTCTCTCTCTCTCTCTCTCTCTGTGCGTGTTGTGCGCGCACGCGCTTGTGCGTGTGTTGTGTGTGTGTGTGTGTGTTTATGTGTCTGAATGTGTTTGTGTTGTGTCAGAGAGAGTGAGAAACACGTGATTTGTATGCGTGTGTACGCCTGTTTGCATACACTTGGTATTTGTTTTGTGTGTGTGTGTGTGTGTGTGTGTGTGTGTGTGTGTGTGTGTGTGTGTGTGTGTGTGTGTGTGGGGTGTGTCTGTCTGTGAGAGAAAGAGAGAGACGTAATTAGTGTGCATGTGTATGCCTGCTTGCATCCATGCAGAGTGTGTGTGTGTGTGTGTGTGTGTGTGTGTGTGTGTGTGTGTGTGTGTGTGTGTGTGTGTGTGTGTGTGTGTGAGACAGGGAGAGAGAGAGAGATGTAATTTATGTGCGTGTGTACGCCTGCTTGCATACACGCGGTCGAGGGGGGGGGGGGGTGCGTGCGCGTGCATGTGCACGTGCGCTGCGCTTGTTTCTGACCGGTTGTGTTTTGTGGTAATTGCAGCAGTAGTTAGCATGAGCAGAGAAGGATCGATAGATAGCGAGACTGTTTGGTCTTTTGTTTTGTTGGCCTTTAAGCATTAAGCATACAATCGATAGTGTGTGAGGATGAAGAGAAAGAAAGAGAGAGGCAGAGACACGAACAGACATAGACTGAAGAGAAAGAAAGAGAGACAGAGACACGAACAGACATAGACTGAAGAGAAAGAAAGAGAGACAGAGACACGAACAGACATAGAATGAAGACAAAGAAAGAAAGAGAGAGAGACACAAACAGACATAGAATGAAGAGAAAGAGAGAGAGAGACAGAGACGAACAGACATAGAATGAAGAGAAAGAAAGAGAGAGACACGAACAGACAGACCAGCAGACAGACCAACAGACAGACCAACAGACAGACCAGCAGACAGACCAACAGACAGACCAACAGACAGACCAACAGACAGACCAACAGACAGACCAGCAGACAGACCAACAGACAGACCAACAGAGTGAAAGACATCACGATGAACTTTGCGTTGTGTTGATGATTGTTTACGTTGTGCATGCTCTCAGTCAGATTGTCCAGAGACAAGGGATGTTTGGACAGGAAGGGAGAAAGAGAGAGCGATACACACACACACACACACACACAACACACACACAACACACACACACACACACAACACACACACACACACACACACAGATGGACAGACAAACAGACAACACGACGAGCTTGGCGTTGCATTAATATTTGTTGACGTTAATCATAAAATTGGCAAGAGAGAGAAAGGGATGTTTGGAAAGGGAGGGAGAAAGAGACAGCAAGCAATTCAGACAGACAGACAGACAGACAGACAGTCAGACAGATAGACAGACAGACAGACAGATTAGGAAGGTTTGTATTATGTCGGTGTTTGTTTGCTGTATGCATACGAACTCGTATCACAGAGAGAGACAGAGAGAGCTGATGAAAGAGCGAGAGGCTGCTGATGAGAGAGGGAGATAGAAAGAGGCAGGCTGCTGATGAGAGAGAGAGACAGAGAGAGCTGATGAAAGAGAGAGAGAGAGAGAGGCTGCTGATGAGGAGAGAGAGAGAGCTGATGAAAGAGAGAGAGGCAGGCTGCTGATGAGAGAGAGACAGAGAGAGCTGATGAAAGAGAGAGAGAGAGAGAGGCAGGCTGCTGATGAGAGAGAGACAGAGAGAGCTGATGAAAGAGAGAGAGAGAGGCAGGCTGCTGATGAGAGAGGGAGATAGAAAGAGGCAGGCTGCTGATGGAGAGAGAGACAGAGAGAGCTGATGAAAGAGAGAGAGAGGCAGGCTGCTGATGAGAGAGAGAGAGAGCTGATGAGAGAGAGACAGAGAGACTGATGAGAGAGAGAGAGAGAGGCAGGCTGCTGATGAGAGAGAGAGAGAGAGAGGCAGGCTGCTGATGAGAGAGAGAGAGAGAGCTGATGAGAGAGAGAGAGAGCTGATGAGGAGAGAGAGAGAGAGCTGATGAGAGAGAGAGAGAGCTGATGAGAGAGAGAGAGAGCTGATGAGAGAGAGAGAGAGCTGATGAGAGAGAGAGAGAGCTGATGAGAGAGAGAGAGAGGCAGGCTGCTGATGAGAGAGAGAGAGAGGCTGATGAGAGAGAGAGAGAGGCAGGCTGCTGATGAGAGAGAGAGAGAGACTGATGAGAGAGAGAGAGAGGCAGGCTGCTGATGAGAGAGAGAGAGAGCTGATGAGAGAGAGAGAGAGGCAGGCTGCTGATGAGAGAGAGAGAGAGCTGATGAGAGAGAGAGAGAGAGACTGATGAGAGAGAGAGAGAGCTGATGAGAGAGAGAGAGAGAGACTGATGAGAGAGAGAGAGAGCTGATGAGAGAGAGAGAGAGACTGATGAGAGAGAGAGAGAGACTGATGAGAGAGAGAGAGAGGCAGGCTGCTGATGGAGAGAGAGAGAGAGACTGATGAGAGAGAGAGAGAGGCAGGCTGCTGATGAGAGAGAGGAGAGAGCTGATGAGAGAGAGAGAGAGAGAGGACTGATGAGAGAGAGAGAGAGAGCTGATGAGAGAGAGAGAGAGGCAGGCTGCTGATGAGAGAGAGAGAGAGGCAGGCTGCTGATGAGAGAGAGAGAGAGAGTGGAGTGAGGAGAGAGAGAGAGCTGATGAGAGAGAGAGAGAGAGCTGATGAGAGAGAGAGAGAGGCAGGCTGCTGATGAGAGAGAGAGAGAGGCAGGCTGCTGATGAGAGAGAGAGAGAGGCAGGCTGCTGATGAGAGAGAGAGAGAGAGCTGATGAGAGAGAGAGAGAGAGCTGTGATGAGAGAGAGAGAGGCAGGCTGCTGATGAAAGAGAGAGAGAGAGGCAGGCTGCTGATGAGAGAGAGAGAGAGAGCTGATGAGAGAGAGAGAGAGAGCTGATGAGAGAGAGAGAGAGAGCTGATGAGAGAGAGAGAGAGGCAGGCTGCTGATGAGGAGAGAGAGAGAGCTGATGAGAGAGAGAGAGAGAGCTGATGAGAGAGAGAGAGAGGCAGGCTGCTGATGAAAGAGAGAGAGAGAGGCAGGCTGCTGATGGAGAGAGAGAGAGAGAGCTGATGAGAGAGAGAGAGAGAGCTGTGAGAGAGAGAGAGAGAGAGCTGATGAGAGAGAGAGAGAGGCAGGCTGCTGATGAGGGGAGAGAGAGAGCTGATGAGAGAGAGAGAGAGAGACTGATGAGAGAGAGAGAGGCAGGCTGCTGATGAGAGAGAGAGAGAGCTGATGAGAGAGAGAGAGAGGCAGGCTGCTGATGAGAGAGAGAGAGAGAGCTGATGAGAGAGAGAGAGAGGCAGGCTGCTGATGAAGAGAGAGAGAGAGAGCTGTGAGAGAGGAAAAGAGAGAGGCAGGCTGCTGATGAGAGAGAGAGAGAGAGAGCTGATGAGAGAGAGAGAGAGCTGATGAGAGAGGGGAGAGGCAGGCTGCTGATGAGAGAGAGAGAGAGAGCTGATGAGAGAGAGAGAGGCAGGCTGCTGATGAGAGAGAGAGAGAGAGCTGATGAGAGAGAGAGAGAGGCAGGCTGCTGATGAGAGAGAGAGAGAGCTGATGAGAGAGAGAGAGAGGCAGGCTGCTGATGAGAGAGAGAGAGAGCTGATGAGAGAGAGAGAGAGGCAGGCTGCTGATGAGAGAGAGAGAGAGCTGATGAGAGAGAGAGAGAGTTGATGAGAGAGAGAGAGGCAGGCTGCTGATGAGAGAGAGAGAGAGAGAGCTGATGAGAGAGAGAGAGAGAGAGCTGATGAGAGAGAGAGAGAGGCAGGCTGCTGATGAGAGAGAGAGAGAGAGCTGATGAGAGAGAGAGGAGAGCTGATGAGAGAGAGAGAGAGGCAGGCTGCTGATGAGAGAGAGAGAGAGCTGATTAGAGAGAGAGAGAGGCAGGCTGCTGATGAGAGAGAGAGAGAGCTGATGAGAGAGAGAGAGAGGCAGGCTGCTGATGAGAGAGAGAGAGAGAGCTGATGAGAGAGAGAGAGAGGAGCTGCTGATGAGAGAGAGAGAGAGAGCTGATGAGAGAGAGAGAGAGGCAGGCTGCTGATGAGAGAGAGAGAGAGAGCTGATGAGAGAGAGAGAGAGCTGATGAGAGAGAGAGGCAGGCTGCTGATGAGAGAGAGAGAGAGAGCTGATGAGAGAGAGAGAGGGGGCTGATGAGGGAGAGGATGAGAGAGAGGCAGGCTGCTGATGAGAAAAGGAGAGAGAGCTGATGAGAGAGAGAGAGAGAGGCAGGCTGCTGATGAGAGAGAGAGAGAGAGCTGATGAGGAGAGAGAGAGAGGCAGGCTGCTGATGAGAGAGAGAGAGAGAGAGAGAGACTGATGAGAGAGAGAGAGAGAGGCAGGCTGCTGATGAAAGAAGAGAGAGAGCTGATGAGAGGAGAGAGAGAGAGAGAGACTGATGAGAGAGAGAGAGAGAGGCAGGCTGCTGATGAGAGAGAGAGAGAAGCTGATGAGAGAGAGAGAGAGGCAGGCTGCTGATGAAGAGAGAGAGAGGAGAGAGAGATGGATGAGAGAGAGAGAGAGAGAGGCAGGCTGCTGATGAAGAGAGAGAGAGAGCTGATGAGAGAGAGAGAGAGAGGCAGGCTGCTGATGAAAGAGAGAGAGAGAGAGCTGATGAGATGAGAGAGAGAGGCAGGCTGCTGATGAAAGAGAGAGAGAGAGAGCTGATGAGAGAGAGAGAGAGAGGCAGGCTGCTGATGAAAGAGAGAGAGAGAGAGCTGATGAGAGGAGAGAGAGGGGAGGCTGTGAGAGAGAGAGAGAGGAGAGCTGTGATGAAAGAGAGAGAGAGAGGTGCTGATGAGAGAGAGAGACGAGAGGAGAGGGAGACTGATGAGAGAGAGAGAGAGGGCAG
This sequence comes from Monoplex corrugatus, assembly GCA_030674185.1. Lineage (NCBI taxonomy): Eukaryota > Metazoa > Mollusca > Gastropoda > Littorinimorpha > Ranellidae > Monoplex > Monoplex corrugatus. The sequence goes on from JAPXFY010000031.1 coordinate 43,519,469, forward strand.
GCTGCTGATGAAGAGAGAGAGAGGAGTGCTGATGAGAGAGAGAGAGAGGCAGGTGCTGATGAGAGAGAGAGAGAGAGCTGATGAAAGAGAGAGAGAGAGGCTGATGAGAGAGAGAGAGCAGGTGATGAGAGAGATGAGAGACTGATGAAAGAGAGAGAGCAGGCTGCTGATGAGAGAGAGACGAGAGAGCTGATGAAAGAGAGAGAGAGAGGCAGGCTTGATGAGAGAGAGAGAGAGAGCTGATGAGAGAGAGAGAGAGGAGGCTGATGAGAGAGAGACAGAGAGCTGATGAGAGAGAGGAGAGGCAGGCTGCTGATGAGAGAGAGAGAGAGACTGATGAGAGAGAGAGAGAGGCAGACTGATGAGAGAGAGAGAGAGAGACTGATGAGAGAGAGAGAGAGGCTAATGAGAGAGAGAGGCTGATGAGAGAGTGAGAGAGAGATGATGATGATGATGGAAGCGAGAGGGTGCTGATGAGAGACAGACAGACAGACAGACAGGTAGACAGACAGGGACAGAGACAGCGAGACAGAAAGAAGCTGTTGCTAAAAGAGAGAAAGAGTCAGTCCGTTTTGTTATGTGATAGTAGTTTCCTACAGATGCTGGACTGTTTCTGTTCTGTTTGTTGGAGGTAAGTACCTGGAGGAAGAGAAAGACAGATGGAGGGACAAAATATGTGTCACAGAGAGAGAGGAATAGGGGATGGAAGAGAGGCAGACAACAGACCTTATAACAGAAAAAAACAGACCTTAGAATTCCATCAGTTCTCCCATCGCTGTGTTCAATTTTTTTGTTTCTGTTGTTTTTGCTTCGTTTTTGTTTTTGTTTTTTGTAACCCTTTGACTCCCACACCCTATCCATCAATTGCAAAAACTTAACCTTTTGACTCTCTCTTCCTATCCACCAGCTTCCTGGCTAATGGATAGGGTGAGGAAGTCAAAGGGTTAAGTATTTGCTTTGCTATCGTGGCTTAAAATGTAGGATACTTTGGACGGGGTTCGGGAGTCAAGGGGTTAAGCCGTAAATTCGAGAGCTGGTTATTGGAGGTCAGTGCTAACCTGCACCATTAAACAACTGGCCTGTTGTTGGCTATCCATCTTAATGTTTCCATCATTCTGGTGGTGTCAGCCTGCACTATTAAACATTGGCGTGTCTTTGGCTATCCATCTTAATGTTTCCATCATCCTGGTGGTGTCAGCCTGCACTATTAAACATTGGCCTGTTGTTGGCTATCCATCTTAATGTTTCCATCATCCTGGTGGTGTCAGCCTGCACTATTAAACATTGGCCTGTTGTTGGCTATCCATCTTAATGTTTCCATCATCCTGGTGATGTCAGCCTGCACTATTAAACATTGGCCTGTTGTTGGCTATCCATCTTAATGTTTCCATCATCCTGGTGATGTCAGCCTGCACTATTAAACATTGGCCTGTTGTTGGCTATCCATCTTAATGTTTCCATCATCCTGGTGGTGTCAGCCTGCACTATTAAACATTGGCTGTTGTTGGCTATCCATCTTAATGTTTCCATCATCCTGGTGATGTCAGCCTGCACTATTAAACATTGGCCTGTTGTTGGCTATCCATCTTAATGTTTCCATCATCCTGGTGATGTCAGCCTGCACTATTAAACATTGGCCTGTTGTTTGCTATCCATCTTAATGTTTCACTCATCCTGGTGGTGTCAGCCTGCACTATTAAACAATTGGCTTGTTGTTGGCTATCCATCTTAATGTTTCCATCATCCTGGTGGTGTCAGCCTGCACCATTAAACAATGGCTGTCTTTGGCTATCCATCTTAATGTTTCCATCATCCTGGTGGTGTCAGCCTGCACTATTAAACATTGGCCTGTTGTTGGCTATCCATCTTAATGTTTCCATCATCCCGGTGGTGTCAGCCTGCACTATTAAACATTGGCCTGTTGTTGGCTATCCATCTTAATGTTTCCATCATCCTGGTGGTGTCAGCCTGCACTATTAAACATTGGCCTGTTGTTGGCTATCCATCTTAATGTTTCCATCATCCTGGTGATGTCAGCCTGCACCATTAAACATTGGCTGTTGTTGGCTATCCATCTTGATGTTTCCATCATCCTGGTGGTGTCAGCCTAGTGTTTCATTAGTCCCTTCTGTCCCCCTCCACTCCACTCCCCACATGGCGCATGTCGATCATGGCCCTCCACACAAATCTATCCCCTGTCGCTGCAAGTACATCTCCCGCCCTCTCTGTCTTCAGCCACCCTGCTAGTCCGTCCAATATTTTTTTCCACGGGTCTACGTAGTGTTCTCTTTCCCACCAGCTTTCCTGTTGTGACCATTAATTCCCCTTTCCTCATAAAATGTCCTATAAATATTGCTTGTCCTTTCCTAATTTTCATGATCTTCTTGTGCCTGCCTCCATGAAGACTGTCTCGTTTGGTTTCTTTGATGTCCATGGAACTCTGAACATTCTTTTTAGAAACCAAATTTCAGTTGCCTCAATCTTGTTCTGACTTTGAGTGTTGACCTGGTTTCCCCTACACCAGGCAAACGTTCTCAGTGCGCTATAGAGGACCACCCGTCTACCCGCCCACGCTGACACATTTGGTGTTATTATGACAGATGTCATATTAAGTACACATGCCGTTCCTTTCGCCTCTTGTCCAGCTCCTAAGCCGTCAATCGCTTAAATCCTTTAGGGTTGGTCAGATTAAGAGGGTTAATCTTGTTGAGGGGTTGTGTGAGGTTAGAGGTTACATGTATGTAGGATTAAAGTGTCAAGAGTATGCAGATTTTTCCTAAGACTGATTAAGTTCGTGGAATTTCTAGGAGAAGGATTTCATCATAGTTGGATCGATTCTGTGGAACACTGCAGGTAAACGTCTGCCAGCACGTAATTGTATGGAAGATTCGTTTATGTGTGCACACGTTCATGCAGTCGACGGCATGCACACGCATGCACGAACGTATATCCGTGTATATACATATATGCACGTGCACACACAAATACACGTGTGCGCACACACATTTGCTAAGCACACACACACTGAGCTCATACACTCTAAGTACACACGTACATGCACGCGCGCACGCGCACACATACACACACATATATACACACACACATATATACACACACATACACACACGCGCGCGCACACACACGCACACACAAACTCTCAAGAACACTACAAACACACAATCATACACACACACACCACACACACACACACACACACACACATACACACACACACACACACACACACACACACACACACACACACACACACACACACATGTAAAAACTTACACACACGCAAACATACACACATACACTCTCAGACTGCACGCACACACACAAATACACACATACACACATGCAAGCACTCATGTACGCACCACCACCCAACACACTCGCACACACAAGCACGAGCGAGAGGGAGGGGGTAAAGAGAGAGAGAGAGAGAGAGACAGACAGACAGAGACCGAGAGAGAGAGAGAGACACTAAGTACAGTGCAGTCAGTGTGATAAAGTGACTGTTAATGGACACGCTAATGGGTGTAGAGTACTGTTCTCTCTGTGTGTCTGTCTGTCTGTCTGTGTTTCTGTCTATCTGTCTGTCTGTCTGTCTGTCTGTCTATCTGGTCTTTATCATCATCACCATTATTGTCCCCTCTTCGTTTATCTTTCCTTCTCACTTCCCCACCCACCCACCTTCTTTCTATCTCTCTCTCTCTATCTCTCTTTCTATCTATCTATCTATCTATCTATCTATCTATCTATCTATCTACGAGTATCTATCTATTTCTCTCTATCTCTCTTTTTTTCTCTCTCGTATTTTCTGTTGTTAAATACAAGTAATACTTGCAATCTCTCTAGATATATTTATAAGTTCGCTTCTTTTCTGTGCTGACGTGTGTACCGTTGGAAACTTTCATTTTATCTTTCTCTCTCTCTCTCTCTCTCTCTCTCTCTCTCTCTCTCTCTCTCTCTCTCTTCTCTCTCTTTCTCTCTCTGTCTCTCTGTCTCTCTCTGTGTCTCTCTCTCTCTTTCTCTCTCCTCCTCCTACTCTTTGTCTCTCTCCCCCCTCTCTCTTCCCCTCTCTCCCTCTTCCCCCCTCTCTCCCTCTCTTCCTCTTTCATCATCATCATCATTTTCTCTCTTGTCTCTCTCTGTCTGCTGTCCTCTATGTTTGACATTATCGCTGAACTCTCTCACTCCCACAGCCTGTCCACCAGCACGCTGCACTGTCAACCATGCTAGCAAAGCAAATTCTTAACCCTTTGACTCGCTCACCATGTCTACCAGCTTCCCACAGGAAGCTGATGGATAAGGTGAGCAAGTCAAAAGGTTAAGTTTTTGCAGTTGGTGGATGGGGTGCGGGAGTCAAAGGGTTAAGTAAGCAAACACTGCGGACAGACGGACGGACAGACCGATCGACAGACATAGAAGTGGCCAGGGGACTGCTCTTTCTGATGAGTTAACAAAGCTGTAAGGATAACTGGCCCGCTGTTGTGTTGTTGTTGTTGTTGTTGTTGTTGTTGTTGTTGTTGTTGTTGTTGTTGTTTCACTGTTTGTTTTTGTTGTTCTTTTCTCTGTTGATTCCCTTTGTCAGTTTTACCAGTGTTTGTGTCAAAAATCATTTTACAAACGTATTCTGCCTTTCTCAATACGATAGACCGCATCGAAGCTACAGGTTTTTTTTCTCATAGATGCGCACACGCGCATACACACACACACACACACACACACACACACACACACACACACACAATATATATATATAATATATATATATATATATACGTACACACACACACATATATATATATATACACACACCACACACGCACACACACACACACACACACACACACACACACACACACACACACAACACACACACACACACACACACACACACACCCTGTTGATGTGAAGTAACCTCTCTTTTTTCTTTTCCGTTTTTTAGAGGAGATTGGATAAAAAGAATATTTAAAAAATGGGGGGAGAGGGAACCTTACATAGTCAGATGTGTTATTAACAACATTATATTTTTGTGTGTGTGTGTGTGTGTGTACAGGTGCTAGCAGGAATATCCGAGCAGGAGGAGCAAGGATGTTCCCAAGATGAGGCCAGTGCGCCTGTAGCCCCCCTCGCCACCACCACCACCTTCGCCACCACCACCTCCCGGCCCAGAGCGTCACGAAGTCTGCAAGCTACGCCCGAGAAACGCCGTGACGCGTCACGAGAACGTGACGTCACTCAGCCGCGCCGTTTACGTCACAAACGCCGCAGCTTGAGCCTTCCGACGGGATCGCTGTCCTACGGTGACGTCAGGATCTCGTACCGTGACGGGCATTTCGTCACGGAGCCTGTGCTGGGCGGGGCAAGAGAGGACAGGTCCCCCCGCCTGGGCTATTCACGTAGCCACTCGTGTGACGCTGCCGCCGGCGTGTTGTACGGCCGTCTGATAAACGCTAGCTCCGAGGAAGAGATGCGGGACGAGATACTGTCTCTCCTGGAACAAGGCTTCTCCGTGGACGATATTTCCCTGCTGCTGAGGCGATACCTGGATCTGAACTCCAAGCACAAGACTTGGGAGAGTAGTGCCCAGTCGCCACCCGCCACCCCTAGTCTTTACAGCGGCCCTAGCACCCCTAGTCACAGTCATTCCACCACCCCTAGTCATTCCAGCACGCCTAGTCAAAGCCCTTTCAGCTCTCCTAGTCACTACAGCACGCAGTCCTTACCCAGACGGTTTCGTCCCCGGGATGACATCAGCAGACCGGTGTCTGTGGATGACGTCAGAGTGTGGCAGCAGCTGAGCCAATCAGAGCAGAGTTTAGCCAGCAGCCAGGACGGAGGTGAAGAGCCGGCCATGAAACGTGCCGACAGTTTTGTTCCTTACAAGGAGGGGGAGGAGGAGGTGCTAGAGGTGGAGGTCTTCTCCAAGGGAGGTCAGCAGTGGGTGGGATCCACCCGCCTGCGGAGAAACAACTCGGACGAGATGCGGCCCAACAGGAGCAAGTCGCCACGTCCCGGCTTCATCCAGAGGATGCTGCAGAAACGGAAGTCCTTCCACGACAAACCGAACGCGACCGCCACCCCTGCCAAAGACGCTTCGTCGTCTCCCTTGTCGCGGAAAGATTCCAAAAGAGTCTCCATCAGGGACATCTTCCGGCGGAAAAGCTCGTCAGCCAACATGAACGTGAGCAAAGATTCCGAGGAAGCCAGCGGGCCTCCCATCGCCACCTTCATGAACGACGATGACATCGGAGCGGTCACCTCTCTCCCAGGTTCCCCCACACCCAGCACCGCCAGTCGAAGGTCCAACAAGTCAGAGTCACAGATGGTCCAGGACAGTGACGATAGCTTTATATGGCCGTCGGTTCGCAGCCTGAGCGTGTGTTCGGACGAAAGTGACCCTTCAGTTAGTGGAGCTGTGAGACAACACTCGTTTTCTGAGAGCGAGGGGCACAGACGGGAATCACAGCGCTTCTCGGGTGACTATGACAATGAAGCGAACACGATGTCTGAGCACACCCTGTCCAATGAATCCCTCACGTCTCAGACGAACTCTTTGCCCGTCACCTTCTCTCTGAGTTTTGAACGTCTGGAAGAGTCTGATTCATCTGGGAGGATTTCTGACTGTGGAGCCTCACAGAGAGTTCATGATGACCAGATTGGTCTCCTCAGTCAGCAAATATCAGACATGGAGTTACAGTCTGGCAGAAAGACCTTGTCCAATGGCTCTCCTGCCATCATCTCTACGGCTCTTCAGAGACAAAGGTCAGTTCAATGATCATTGACTTTTTGTAAAGGGTGTATGTGTGTTTGTGTGTGTGTTTGTGTGATTGATTGGTTGTTTGTGTGTGTGTTTGTGTGTCTGTGTGTGTGTTGTTGTGTTTGTTGTGTGTGTGTGTGTGATTGACTGGTTGTCTATATGTGTGTGTTCTGTGCTTTGACTGGTTGTGGGTATGTGTGTGTGTGGTGTGTGTGTGTGTGTGTGTGTGTGTGTGTGTGTGTGTGTGTGTGTGTGTGTGTGTGTGTGTGTGTGTGAACTAGTTGTGTGTTTGTTTGTGTGTGTATGTGAGTGTATACGGACTGACCGGTGTGTGCGGATTGACTGGTTGTGTGTCTGTACGTCTGTGTGTGTGTGTGTGGCGCGCGCGTGTGTGTGCATGCATGTGTATGTACGTCTGTGTCTGTATCTGTGTGTGCATTTGTGTGTGAGTGAGTGTGTGTATGTATGTTTGTGTGTGAGTGAGTGTGTGTATGTATGTTTGTGTGTATGTGTGTGTTGTGTATGTGTGTGTGACCATGCATGTGTGTGTGAACATATGGATAGTCGTGTGTCTGTGATTTTGTGTGCTTGAGACATTTGTAAACTGCTTCATATTTCATGCCAAATGAGGAAGATTCAGCGTTCATATTACATATATCATGGCCATAATCATCACCATTATTATCATGATCATCGTCACCACCACCATCATCATCGTCATCACAATCATCGTCACCGTCATCACCATCATTGTCACCCTATCATCATAATCATGATCGTCTACATCATCATCGTCGTCGTCGTCATCATCAACGTCATTGTCATTATCATCATCAACATCATTATCATTCATCATCATCATCATCGTCATATATCATCACCATCATCATCACCATCACTATTATCGTCACCATATCATCATCCTCATCATCATCGTCGTCATCATCACCACCACCATTATCATTGTCGTCACCACACCATCATCGTCGTCGTCGTTGTCATCATCATCATCATCATCAACCCTTTGACTCCTGCACCCTATCCACCAACTGCAAAACCTGAACCCTGTCCACCAGATAAAGTGAGGGAATCAAAGGGTTAAGTGTTTGCTTTGCTGGCATGGTTGGCAATGTAGGATGCATGTGGACAGTGTGTGATAGTCAAAGGGTTAAAAATTACAGTACATCCAGCCAAGTCAATGTAGACGTAACAAGTCAAGAACACACTAAGTCCTTTCACGAGTCTTCCTTCAAACACAGCAAGGAGCTAACGGTATGCCTTGTCTTCATCAGACTCGTCAGTTACTTTTTTTTTTTACCAAGAGTCTTCAAATCTTGATGACCATTTTGATTATGATGATGACGCAGATGATGATGATGATTATTATTATTATCGTTGTTGTTATATTTCTTATTATTATTGTTCTTGTTTTTGCTGTTACAACACTTGTTCTAACTTGTTTTATTATCTTCTTCCAAGTGTACCTCTCAAGATTAGATCCACAATAGAAGAAGGTGGAAATCCTGAACTTGGAAAACATCCACCAGCACTAGTTAGTACAGTAGCAGTTGTAGTAGTAATAGCAACAGCAGCAACATTGACATTAACAGTATTAGTGACAACAGCAGCAACATTGACATTAACAGATTAGTGACAACAGTACAACATTGACATTAACAGCATTAGTGACAACAGCAGCAACATTGACATTAACAGCATTAGTGACAACAGCAGCAACATTGACATTAACAGTATTAATGACAACAGCAGTAACATTGACATTAACAGATTAGTGACAACAGCAACAACATTGACATTAACAGTATTAGTGACAACAGCAACAACATTGACATTAACAGTATTAGTGACAACAGCAACAACATTGACATTAACAGCATTAGTGACAACAGCAACAACATTGACATTAACAGTATTAGTGACAACAGCAACAACATTGACATTAACAGTATTAGTGACAACAGCAACAACATTGACATTAACAGTATTAGTGACAACAACAGCAACATTGATATTAACAGTATTAGTGACAACAACAGCAACATTGACATTAACAGTATTAGTGACAACAACAGCAACATTGATATTAACAGTATTAGTGACAACAGCAACAACATTGACATTAACAGTATTAGTGACAACAGTAGTAACATTGACATTAACAGTATTAGTGACAACAACAGCAACATTGACATTAACAGTATTAGTGACAACAACAGTAACATTGACATTAACAGTATTAGTGACAACAGCAGTAACATTGACATTAACAGTATTAGTGACAACAACAGCAACATTGACATTAACAGTATTAGTGACAACAACAGTAACATTGACATTAACAGTATTAGTGACAACAACAGTAACATTGACATTAACAGTATTAGTGACAACACAGCAACATTGACATTAACAGTATTAGTGACAACAACGCAACATTGACATTAACAGCATTAGTGACAACAGCAGCAACATTGACATTAACAGTATTAGTGACAACAACAGAACATTGACATTAACAGTATTAGTGACAACAGCAACAACTTGACATTAACAGTATTAGTGACAACAACAGCAACATTGACATTAACAGTATTAGTGACAACAACAGCAACATTGACATTAACAGTATTAGTGACAACAACGCAACATTGACATTAACAGTATTAGTGACAACAACAGCAACATTGACATTAACAGCATTAGTTACAACAGCAGAACATTGACATTAACAGTATTAGTGACAACAACGCAACATTGACATTAACAGCATTAGTGACAACAACAGCAACATTGACATTAACAGCATTAGTGACAACAACAGAACATTGACATTAACAGTATTAGTGACAACAAGCAACATTGACATTAACAGTATTAGTTACAACAGCAGCAACATTGACATTAACAGTATTAATGACAACAACAGAACATTGACATTAACAGTATTAATGACAACAACAGCAACATTGACATTAACAGCATTAGTTACAACAACAGCAACATTGACATTAACAGTATTAGTGACAACAACAGAACATTGACATTAACAGTATTAGTGACAACAGCAACAACATTGACATTAACAGTATTAGTGACAACAACAGTAACATTGACATTAACAGTATTAGTGACAACAGCAGCAACATTGACATTAACAGTATTAGTGACAACAACAGTAACATTGACATTAACAGTATTAGTGACAACAGCAACAACATTGACATTAACAGTATTAGTGACAACAACAGTAACATTGACATTAAAAGTATTAGTGACAACAGCAGCAACATTGACATTAACAGTATTAGTGACAACAACAGCAACATTGACATTAACAGTATTAGTGACAACAACAGCAACATTGACATTAACAGCTATTAGTGACAACAACAGCAACATTGACATTAACAGTATTAATGACAACAACAGCAACATTGACATTAACAGCATTAGTGACAACAGCAGCAACATTGACATTAACAGTATTAGTGACAACAACAGCAACATTGACATTAACAGCATTAGTGACAACAGCAGCAACATTGACAACAAAAGCAGGAGCAGCATTTGTAGCAGGAGTAACAGTTGAAGTTCTACCAGCAACATTATTTTCATTGGCATCAGTAAAGTATCTGCTGCTGCTGCTGTGCTGTTGCTAATACTACTACTGCTACCACTCTGCTGCTGCTGCTGCTCCTACTGCTGCCACTGCTACTACTACAACTATTGCTGCTGCCACTATTACTACTACTACTGCTGCTACACCAACTACTGCTACTGCTGCTGGCTACAGCTACTACTACCACTGTTGCTGCTATTACTACTTCTAATATTATGACTACTACTATTATGGGTACTGCTATTACTACTACTGCTACTGCTACTACTACTACTACTACTGCTACTACTACTAGTAGTAGGCCTCCTTCGGTCATGACTGACCATGGACAAAGTACATCCGTTCTAATGTCTAGATGGGCTGTCTGCTTGGTCCAAGCAGCGTCGCCTGTGACTGTACAGACCAATGCGAGAGAGGCAGTCTCTGTCGCAGCGTCGCATGTGTATGCTGATGCTGGTCTGTTGGACTGTCATCCCTTTTCTGCGAACTCGCTTTTCTGCTGCAGCAGCTGACAGTTTGTCCTCACCAAACCGCAGCTGTTTCTTGAGAGTAGTTCTCCAGCTGTTGCGGTCGTCTGCGAGGTCCTCCCAGGACTCAGTGTTGATCTCAAGCGCCTTCATGTCACGCTTGCAAACGTCTTTGTATCTCAGCTGTGGGCGGTCAATGTTTCTCTGCCCTGTGGCAAGCTCACCATAAAGGATGTCTTTTGGGATGCGACCATCTTCCATGCGGCGAACGTGGCCCAACCAGCGCAGCCGACGCTGTCTCAGCATGGTATGCATGGTTGGGAGGACAGCGCAGGTTAGGACTTCGGTGTTGGTCACCTTGTCTTGCCAGGAAATGCCAAGTATGCGCCGCAGGCTTCTCAGGTGGAAGGTATTGAGCCTTTTCTCCTGGTGAGCATGCGTGGTCTACGCCTCGCTGCCATACAGCAAGGTGCTGAGGACACAGGCGTTGTATACAGCCATCTTTGTCTTTGTGGTCAGCTTGGGATTTGTCCACACCCTTTGTGTGAGGCGGGCTAGTGTTGTGGCTGCCTTCCCGATCCCTTGTCGACCTCTGTGTCAAGGGAGAGGTTATCGGTGATGGTGGATCCAAGATATGTGAATTGATGGATGGCTTCAAGCTCGTAGTCATCAATGGTGATGGCTGGTGGAGATGGCGTGTCTTGGCCCAGGACGTTTGTCTTCTTAAGACTGATGGTCAAACCAAAATCTTTGCAAGCCTGGGAGAAGCGGTCCATTAGTGACTGCAAGTCCCGCTGAGTATGGGTCACAACTGCGGCATTGTCGGCAAATAGCATGTCTCTGATGAGGGCTTCACGGACCTTTGTCCTTGCTCTGAGGCGGGCGAGGTCGAAGAGCCTGCCATCTGATCTGGTCCCAGGTGGATCCCTTCTTGCGCTGTGCTGAAGGCATGCCTCAGGAGGAGAGCGAAGAAGATTCCAAAGAGGGTTGGGGCCAGGACGCAGCCTTGTTTCACACCGCTGCATACGTCGAAGGGCTTGGAGAGGTTTCCGTTGAACTGCACCATCCCTTTCATGTTTGAGTGGAAGGACTCAATTAAGCTGTGCAGTTTGGGGGGGCAGCCGATTTTTCGGAGAGCCCTGAAAAGGCCATCTCTGCTGACTAGGTCAAAGGCCTTGGTGAGGTCAATGAATGCCACATACAGGGGCATCCGCTGCTCTCTGCACTTCTCCTGGATTTGGCGAAGGGAGAAGACCATGTCTACCGTGGATCTCTCTGCTCGAAAACCACACTGTGATTCCGGGTAGACGCGTTCAGCCAGTTTCTGCAGGCGGATTAGGAGGACCCGAGCATAGACTTTGCCAGCAATGCTGAGGAGCGAGATACCTCTGTAGTTGTTGCAGTCACTCCTTTCGCCCTTGTTTTTGTACAGGGTGACGATCTTGACGTCCCTCATGTCCTGTGGTACAGCTCCCTCATTCCAACACTGACAGAGAACTGCGTGCAAAGGGTGCAGAAGAGAAGTCTTGCAGTGCTTGATGAGGTCTGGGGGAATTCCGTCGTTGCCAGGTGCCTTCCCTGATGCCAGGCTATCAATGGCCTTGCTGAGTTCGTCCGCAGTTGGCTCTGCGTCAAGTTCTTCCATTACCGGCATGCACTTGATGGCATCGAGGGCTGAGGGGGACACCATGTTCTGTGTGGAGTAGAGGTCGGAGTAGTGTTCCACCCATCTTTCCATCTGTTGGCTAGGATTGCTGATTACTTCCCCAGTAGAGGATTTGAGGGGGGCGATCTTGCTCTGTGTTGGTCCCAGTGCCTTCTTGATGCCATCATACATTCCTCGGATGTTGCCTCTTTCAGCAGCACTCTGTATCTCTTCGCTGAGCTCTATCCAGTACTCGTTTGCGCAGCGCCTGGCGTTAAGCTGAACCTTACTTCTGGCAGCCCTGAGGATTTGCAGGTTCTTCTCACTGGGTGACCGCTTATATTTGGTGAGTGCGGCACGCTTGGCCTCAACAGTGGGAGTCATCTCTGATGATTTGGCCTCAAACCAGTCATGGGACTTCACAGTTTTCTTCCCAAAGGTGGCCATAGCAATGCGGTGCATGGTGTCTCGTAGCGTTTCCCATCTCTCAGTGGCAGAGTCTCTGGGCTGCAATGCATCATATTCTCTCTGAAAGGCCTCTGCGAACTGTTCTACAAGATCTGGCTGAGACATCTTGCTGACGTCAATGCGAGGG
>JAPXFY010000031.1:43542584-43567584 GCA_030674185.1 Monoplex corrugatus
AACCCAAACATGTTACAAAGTACACGATACCAAACCCAAACATGTTACAAAGTACACGATACCAAACCCAAACATATTACAAAGTACACGATACCAAACCCAAACATTACAAAGTACACGATACCAAACCCAAACATGTTACAAAGTACACGATACCAAACCCAAACATATTACAAAGTACACGATACCAAACCCAAACATGTTACAAAGTACACGATACCAAACCCAAACATGCTACAAAGTACACGATACCAAACCCAGACATGTTACAAAGTACACGATACCAAACCCAAACATCTAGAAAGTACACGATACTAAACCCAAACATTTTAGAAAGTACATGATACTAAACCCAAACATTTTAGAAAGTACACGATACTAAACCCAAACATGTTACAAAGTACACGATACTAAACCCAAACATTTTAGAAAGTACACGATACTAAACCCAAACATTTTAGAAAGTACACGATACTAAACCCAAACATTTTAGAAAGTACACGATACTAAACCCAAACATTTTAGAAAGTACACGATACTAAACCCAAACATTTTAGAAAGTACACGATACCAAACCCAAACATTTTAGAAAGTACACGATGGAGCTCAACACTGTCTTTGTGACAAGTTTTTGAGCGTTCTATATTTGGCAAATGGGTGTGTACACATAACTTGCTCGTGCTATGCAGGTTATGTGTTGCTGCACAGTCTGCATATCCCGTCTTCTGTGGGCATGCAGACTGAGTATTTTCCTGTTTCCGAAAATCACCGTATATTGACATGATTCACTGCATCTTCACTGTGCTTTGTTGATGTTCTGAGTGCTTATATATACGAACAGGGTTTAGGCGTTGACCTGTGCGTTCGGGAAAATCTTCACCCTTTACACACCAGACGGAAGGTACCCAGGCAGGATCGAACCCCAGACCTTCTGATTGGAAGTCTGATGTCGTAACCACATGACTACCGCATCCATCTTTGACAGGAGTAAATGTTGAAGTATGCTTGACAATGCAGATGTTTTTATAGCCATCTAAAACCTAAACATCAAGAAAATTTACATCAAAACTTGTTTAACCCTTTGACTCCTGCACCCTGTCCACCAGCATCTTGTATTGTCAACCATGCTAGCAAAACAAAAACTTAACTTCCTGACTCCTTCTTCCTATCCACCAGTTTCCTCCAGGAAGCTGGTGGATAGGGTGAGGGAGTCAAAAGGTTAACTTTTTCACTTGGTGGATAGGGTGCGGGAGTCAAAGGGTTAATAAATTTCAAAGTTATACAAATTATTCAAGTCTTAAAAGAACTGTTCAGCTTTCTTCACAGTTAGACTAAATCACTTAAATCGACAAATTCTTCGAAGCCTGAGAATACAGAAAGTAAACATACAAGCAGTCACTTACATGTAAATTGACGTTTTTCAGAAACTAAAGAATACAATAAGGAAACATACAATCAATCTCAGAAATGAGGAAATGCAAAGAAACAGAAGGCAGTGTAGTCATCACTATTCAGCCAATTATTAACCAGAACACATGTGATAATAACTATTCAGCCAATCACCTACTGTGTTACTGTGTGTAGTGAGTCACCTATAAACCCCAGTAGCTTTCCTGACAACCAATCTCTGTGTGTGTATTATTAGTGTCAACCAATCAAAACGTCTGTTCCTTTCAGCGGAGGATAGCGGAGAGGATGAAGGCGTGGCCTATGATGACAGTAGCAGTTGTGACGAAGGTAGCCTTGACATTTACCCTCCCCCACCCCCCCGACCTGTCGCTCTGTCACCTCCTCCCCCATTCCCACATCTCACTTCATCGTCTTCCTTATACTCACTGTCTATGGGAGGATATGGTCGTTGTGACAAAGTCTAACCGTACGTGGTCATAACAGCTTGTGAATTCCACTTGTTCCCCTTTTCACTCTATGTGACCTCCGTACTGTACTGCCGACCTAACAGCCTCGTCACTGACTCTGTACTCTCCATGTCTAATGCTGTCCTTATAGTGTACTCTTTATATAATGCTTTGTTATTATCCCATAATATGTATTGTATTTTAACATTAGACTGTATCCGTTACACTGTATAACATTGCCTGAGGTTCTCAGTTCATGTTTTCTTGACAGTTATGTATGATTTCCATGTGGCACAGCCTATGTCATGTTGGTGGTCTGATCTGTCTGCAGACAACGACTGTTACTCTAACAACGTTAATCATTACTTGTATTACTTGTGCAGCATGAGATGATTTTGTTCTCACTATTGCATGCAGCATGTGTTTTTGTTTTGTTTTGTTTTTCTTTTTGTTTTTTGTGGTTCATTTGTTTTTGTTTGCATGGGTTGTGGTGTGAAGATGTTAGATGAATCTTATTACTGTGATCGTGTCACAGTATCAGTGGGTACAGAACACTGATGGTACTGAAGAAAGCGGGTTTTTTGTTTGTTTGTTTGTTTTTTGTTTGTTTGTTTTTGTTTGTTTGTTTGGGTTTTTTGTTGTTGTTTGTTTTGTTTTCTGTGTGCACTTTTCCATCAGCCCCCCCCCCCCCCCCCTCCAGACCTTCCCCATTGTGTCACACACGGGGTTTGGTACAAAATAAACCTGAAACAGAACTTGACACTTTCAAAATGGTATAACGCTGCATTTGTTGTTTTTTTTTTGGTGTGTTTTTTTCCCTGAGGGCGTATGTGTCTGGTCCTTCATTTTAGAAAGAAATAACGTAAAAACATGTTTTCCACGTGTTGGATTGGGTCCAGTGCGTTCTATTCTCATCTGTAGAGGTTGGAGTTTGAAGTTTATTCAAGGGGATTCACGCACTGGGATAATGACATGAACTGTCCACTCAGATCTACCAGCAGTTATCTGGTAGGCTCCCTGAATCTGTGCAAAACTGTGCTCCGGAAAAAGTCTTGAAGTGGGGGGTGGGTGGAGAGAAACCAATGCTTTACTGAGCTGGTTTCACCAGAATGGTGGAAACACTGCGATTGGCAGCGAAGCCACTGCGAAACAGCGGTCACTGAGGAAGGAGATCTGACAGACACCCCTGAGTGTGGGAGAAGCTGTACAGGTCTGTGGATGTGCTGCAGAAACTGTACATGTCTGTGGATGTGCTGCAGAAACTGTACAGGTCTGTGGGTGTGCTACAGAAGCTGTACAGGTTTGGATGTGCTACAGAAGCTGTACAGGTCTGTGGATGTGCTACACAAGCTGTACAGGTCTGTAGATGTGCTACACAGCTGTACAGGTCTGTGGATGTGCTACACAAGCTGTACAGGTCTGTGGATGTGCTACACAAGCTGTACAGGTCTGTGGATGTGCTACACAAGCTGTACAGGTCTGTGGATGTGCTACAGAAGCTGTACAGGTCTGTGGATGTACTACACAAGCTGTACAGGTCTGTGGATGTACTACACAAGCTGTACAGGTCTGTGGATGTGCTACACAAGCTGTACATGTCTGTGGATGTGCTACACAAGCTGTACAGGTCTGTGGATGTGCTGCAGAAACTGTACAGGTCTGTGGATGTGCTACACAAGCTGTACAGGTCTGTGGATGTGCTACACAAGCTGTACATGTCTGTGGATGTGCTACAGAAGCTGTACAGATCTGTGGATGTGCTACACGAGCTGTACAGGTCCGTGGGTGTGCTACACGAGCTGTACAGGTCTGTGGATGTGCTACAGAATCTGTACAGGTCTGTGGGTGTGCTACACGAGCTGTACAGGTCTGTGGGTGTGCTACACGAGCTGTACAGGTCTGTGGGTGTGCTACAGAATCTGTACAGGTCTGTGGGTGTGCTACAGAATCTGTACAGGTCTGTGGGTGTGCTACAGAATCTGTACAGGTCTGTGGGTGTGCTACAGAATCTGTACAGGTCTGTGGGTGTGCTACACAAGCTGTACATGTCTGTGGATGTGCTACACAAGCTGTACAGGTCTGTGGATGTGCTGCAGAAACTGTACAGGTCTGTGGATGTGCTACACAAGCTGTACAGGTCTGTGGATGTGCTGCAGAAACTGTACAGGTCTGTGGATGTGCTACAGAAGCTGTACAGATCTGTGGATGTGCTACACGAGCTGTACAGGTCTGTGGGTGTGCTACACGAGCTGTACAGGTCTGTGGATGTGCTACAGAATCTGTACAGATCTGTGGGTGTGCTACACGAGCTGTACAGGTCTGTGGGTGTGCTACACGAGCTGTACAGGTATGTGGGTGTGCTACAGAATCTGTACAGGTCTGTGGGTGTGCTACAGAATCTGTACAGGTCTGTGGGTGTGCTACAGAATCTGTACAGGTCTGTGGGTGTGCTACAGAATCTGTACAGGTCTGTGGGTGTGCTACAGAATCTGTACAGGTCTGTGGGTGTGCTACAGAATATGTACAGGTCTGTGGATGTGCTACACAAGCTGTACATGTCTGTGGGTGTGCTACAGAATATGTACAGGTCTGTGGATGTGCTACACAAGCTGTACAGGTCTGTGGATGTGCTACAGAAATGTGCAACGACGAACGAAAAGAGAAAGAAGAAGATGCATGCGAGCTTTTACTCAAGAGTTTTAATCCCGTCATTATTTCATTTTACATTGTTTTCGCTTGCCTTTTCCCTTTATCACACGTTATCAGCAGATTTCGTTGATAAGAAACGATTATTACAACGGTGTTGCACAAGATTTATCGTTTCTCATCCATCCTGCTCCCATTGAGTTTTTGACTTTTCTGTTTGTGGCTGTTCCTATTGGCAAGGGACACTATTCATATCAGACTTTTTTGGTTTGTGGCTGTACCTGTTGGCAAGGGACACTATCCATATCAAGGAATGACGTGATTGTTTCCTGAATGTGCAAGTAGCAGAGGGTGAGAGGTGGTAGTGACAACGGTGACACAGGATGTGTTGGTCATTTGTTTACTGCCGCTATAACGGCGCTACACCTCTGCGGAAGTTTCGTAATGCAATTTCCGTAGCATTAGCATTTGGTAATAGTTTGTATAATTAGATTTCATAATACTGTTTTTCTGTATTTTAATGAGTTAGACTGGTTTATCTCGAATAATGTTGAATTATTAGTTAGACCAATTGTTTGTAAGCCATTCCGGCTAACTCTGGCTATCGCCAGTGTTGACTTCAGAAGGGACCTGGGAAATGAACCTTTCTCTCTTACATTTTATACCAGGGTAGCTGGGCGAGTGCCCTGCTCTTCACCATTTTCAACTGCCGTGAGATCTTTTAGTGTGCGCAGGAGAGGAGAAGACACACGGGTGCAACTCGTTTTTCGTCCCCTTCGGAAGGACTAGACATTCAGTTCGATCTTCCGGTTATTTTGACAAATTATAGCAGTCCGCCACGTAGGTTTTACTGAATCCATTAGTCATTATTACTTTATAACACCTACACGTATGGAATCACTGTATGCACCATTGTTTACACTTACTTGTGTCGTAGCGCTGTCGCCGTGACCCGACCTCATCAGCGACTGACTGTGTACAGCGCTACGACACAAATAAGTGTAAACAATGGTGCATACAGTGATTCCATACGTGTAGGTGTTATAAAGTAATAATGACTAATGGATCTTCCGGTTAACTTGAGGAGAAAAGTCGAGGCCTCTACGGGGAGCAAAGCCTGGAACCTCGAATATAGTTTTTGGCTGGCGAACATCTGAATCATTCTGCCCCCATTCTCCCTAATAATACATTTTTACAATCAGCTTCCATTTTCTCCTTTTTCTCCTTGCCGATGCGCCCGGAGATCAGCTGTGGACAGAAAGTTGGCTGTCGTCTGTTAAACATCCACAGGCCTGTACAGTTTCTCCTTAAGGATTCGTGTAGGATGTGATTTGTGTGCTGCTGTATCTCTCCACTAGGACACACAGTGGATGGTGGCACAACTGTCTGTCTGTCTGTCTGTCTGTCTCTGTGTGTCTCTCTCTCTCTATGTCAGTCTGTCAGTCTGCCTCTCTCTCTCTTTCTCTCTCTCTCTCTCTCTCTCTCTCTGTCTCTCGCCTAGCTCTCTCTGTGTCATCTTCTCTCTCTCTCTCTCTCTCTCTCTCTCGCCTGGCTCTCTCTCTCTCTCTCTTTGCCTGGCTCTCTCTGTGTCTCTATCTCTCTCTCTCTCGCCTGGCTCTCTCTCACCTGGCTCTCTCTCTCTCTCTCTCTCTCTCCCCTCTCTCTCTTTATTTATTTATTTTCTTTAATACAGTTTGTCTGGTGTGCCATCATGAATGTCGCGGGGAGAAAGAGCTGTTAGCCAACAGGGAGCTTGAAATGAAGAAATGTCGTGTGATGTAAAATTCTCTTCACGTCATAGTCATGTCTTTTAATGATGACATACGAAAAGTTATCCTCGGCAAAGTTCTGGTGAAAAATCTATTTTCATTCGTAAAATAAAAATACACAAGGGGACAAAAAACAGTGTGGCAGGTGCCCTACTCATGGCGACGTGATTTCCTTGGGGACAGTGACTTAGGTTTCCCGCGGAGAAATTATGTTGTGAAAAACATGACTTGGGTCCAATCCAGTCTGTATATTTTGTTTTCCTTTCTGTCAGCCGGTTGGTTGTTTTGATAGAACCCTTGACTCAACATCTGATGTGTGAGTTCAGTCCCAGCCCGCAACATTAAAAACTGGCCTGTTTGCTGCCCATCTTAAAGTTTCCATCATTCTGCTGGTATTAGCTTAGTGTTTGATAGGTCCTTTCACCGCCTCCTCCGTTCAAAACCTTGCCAGTGCCTAGGGTTTTGAGCAGGCACAAGGAGTCTGCTAGATACTTGCTGGCAGATTTGGGCAGAGCGAATATGGAATTATGTGATTGCGATGAATCCCTCTTGAAAAAAATCCAAATTGTTCTCTTTTTTTAATCCATTTTTTCAATAGTTTAGCCTGCGAACGTATTGTGTTCCTTTGGCATGCATCGTCCTCTGATTTTGTCGTTGATGATATGAAATCCACTTGTTAACTATATCACATTGTTCCATGTTGGACAGGGCAGGACCAAACCAAGTCTCAACGTTCCTGTAATGATGGTGTGTGTTTTACATAGCATGTTTTTAGTTCATGGTGTTTTGTTCAGTAAGCATCGTTCAGACCACTAAGGATATCAGATAATGTTGTGTTCAATAGACATTGTTCAAAGTACGTAAGACATCCATTAACGTTGTATTCAATAAACATTGTTCAAAGTACGTAAGACATCCATTAACGTTGTGTTCAATAGACATTGTTCAAAGTACGTAAGACATCCATTAACGTTGTGTTCAATAAACATTGTTCAAAGTACGTAAGACATCCATTAACGTTGTGTTCAATAAACATTGTTCAAAGTACGTAAGACATCCATTAACGTTGTGTTCAATAAACATTTTCAAGTACGTAAACATCCATTAACGTTGTGTTCATAAACATTGTTCAAAGTACGTAAGACATCCATTAACGTTGTGTTCAATAAACATTGTTCAAGTACGTAAGACATCCATTAACGTTGTTATCAATAAACATTGTTCAAAGTACGTAAGACATCCATTAACGTTGTGTTCAATAACATTGTTCAGTCGTAACACATCCATTAACGTTGTGTTCAATAAACATTGTTCAAAGTAGTAAGACATCCATTAACGTTGTGTTCAATAAACATTGTTCAGTCGTAACACATCCATTAACGTTGTGTTCAATAAACATTGTTCAAAGTACGTAAGACATCCATTAACGTTGTGTTCAATAGACATTGTTCAAAGTACGTAAGACATCCATTAACGTTGTGTTCAATAAACATTGTTCAAAGTACGTAACACATCCATTAACGTTGTGTTCAATAAACATTGTTCAAAGTACGTAAGATATCAGTTAACGGTTTTGTTCAATAAACATTGTTCAAAGTACGTAAGATATCCATTAACGTTGTGTTCAATAGACATTGTTCAGTCGTAACACATCCATTAACGTTGTGTTCAATAAACATTGTTCAAAGTACGTAACACATCCATTAACGTTGTGTTCAATAGACATTGTTCAAAGTACGTAAGACATCCATTAACGTTGTGTTCAATAAACATTGTTCAAAGTACGTAACACATCCATTAACGTTGTGTTCAATAAACATTGTTCAAAGTACGTAACACATCCATTAACGTTGTGTTCAATAAACATTGTTCAAAGTACGTAAGATATCAGTTAACGGTTTTGTTCAATAAACATTGTTCAAAGTACGTAAGACATCCATTAACGTTGTGTTCAATAGACATTGTTCAGTCGTAACACATCCATTAACGTTGTGTTCAATTTATAAACAAATTCGAATTACTAAGGGTACTAGTCAACGTGGTTAAGATGGTTAGCGCAATGGATGTTACGTGTTCGAAACCTCGTCAGTCAAAAAACATATTGTAAGTTGTTGTTTTGTTGTTGTTTTGTTTGTTTGGTTGGTTTTTTGTTCGTTTGTTTGTTTGTTTGTTTTTGTTTTTGTTTTGTTTTTGTTTTTTGTTTGTTTGGTTGGTTGGTTGTTTTTTTGTTCGTTTGTTTGTTTTTTGTTTTTTGTTTTTTTGTGTGTGCTTTTTTTGTTTGTTTGTTTGTTTGTTAGTCTGACTGTTTGTTTGTTAGTCTGATTGTTTGTTTGTTTGTTGTTTGTTTGTTTGTTTGTTTGTTGTTTGTTAGTCTGACTGTTTGTTTTTTTGTTTGGGTTCCGACCGGCTCCGACCCAGAATTAAGTGTGCTAGAGACTTGTAACAAAGTTTGTGACAACACAGTTGGATCTCATCCATTTTGCAGATGTATCGTTGAGGGTGTTGCTCCAGTTTCCTGACCAGCACCGCAAGTGTCTGTATCTCTCGGGCCTGGTTGATGCCAGGGTGTAATATGAAAGTAAGCGTAGAGTGCAGCCCTAACACACAGTCTCAGTGCGAAATAAGAGTCCGTAGAATCAAGGTATCGTCTATATAGTCATCATTTTATTATATTGAAAAATTGTCGCAAGTTCTGTGACCTTCCATGCCCTGCTGTCATCGGTGAGGTCAGTGTTAAATCCCCTGTGTGATGAATTAGACGGAGTGGTCAACGCCAGGGGCATCTCCGTACACTATGTGCGCGAATGCATTGATATGTGTACTTCATTTTCTGTTGGTTTTCTTTTTTTTTTTTTTCCTGTTGAAATACTCTGTGTGTGTGTGTGTGTGTGTGTGTGTGTGTGTGTGTGTGTGTGTGTGTGTGTGTGTGTGTGTGTGTGTGTGTGTGTGTGTGTGTGTGTGTGTGTGTGTGTGTGTGTGTGTGTGTGTGTGTGTGTGTTGAAACGGTTATAGCCCTGATATAGCTCCATGCTGTCGGCTGGGCTTTAAGCAACAACAAGAATCAGAAAAGTGTTGGTGGGTTTGGATGCGTGTTGGAGAGTCGATATGAGGGTGGAGGGGGTAGCGACACAGGGACGGTGCAAGAGATAGGACAAAACAAACTAATAAATAAACAAACAATAAAGATAGACTGTCTGCTCGTTTATTGTTGTTTTACGACATGCGTGTTAATCTTAAATCGTAAATAAAGGGAAGGATAAAACAAACAAACAAACAAACAAACACTACAGTTATACACTGTATCCTTGTTTATAGTTGTTTTACGACATGCGTGTTAATCTTTACGTGTAATCGTAAACAAGAGAAAGGACAAAACAAACAAATAAACAAACACTAAAGATGGACTGTATCCTCGTTTATTGTTGTTGTTGTTGTTTTTTTGTTGTTGTTGTTGTTGTTTTATGACATGCATGTTAATCTTTAATCGTAATTCCTTCACCCTTTCACATCCTCACACTGCCTTCCAGCTCCCTGCAAAGAAGCTGAGGAAGGAATGAAAGGGTTAAGAATCTAGGAAGCTGGTGATTAGAGTTAGAGGATGCAAAGGTTAACTCTTTGATTCCCTCACCCTGTCCACCAGCATCCTGCATTGTTAACCATGCTACCAAAGCAAAAACTTAACCCTTTGATTCCCTCACCCTGTCCACCAGCATCCTGCATTGTCAACCATGCTACCAAAGCAAAAACTTAACCCTTTGATTCCCTCACCCTGTCCACCAGCATCCTGCATTGCCAAGCATGCTTGCAAGGCAGACACTTAACCCTTTGACTCCCTCATCCTGCAGAAAGCTGGTGGATAGGGTGAGGGAATCAAAGGGTTAAGTTTCTGCAGTTGGTGGATTTGGTGTGAGAGTGAAAGGGTTAAGTAGTTGGTGAACAGTGTGTACAGGAAACATGTGATTAAGGTGAGGGAGTGAACGGGTTAATGAAGCATGTATTAACAATATTCAGTTCAAGCTGAGAGCCAGTTACAACAGGAATAAATGTAAACATTTGTGACTTAATGTGTTTGGTAACTTGCTGCATGGGGATGACATACTGGTCTGAAGATAACGTGCACGTGCATGCCTTGAACTTTGAACCCACCATCCCTTGACGTTCTGTCGTTATAAATACTGTGATTGGTGTTTCACTTTTTTGTTGTTGTTTTTGTTGTTATTTATGTAGTGTTGTTATTTTGGTGTGGTTGTTGTTTTGGTTTTGGTTTTGGCGGTGGTGGTGGTGATGACTGAATTTTTTTTTAAATGTTAAAATAAAACTGTCATGATCTTGAATCAGAGTGACTCGCAGGTTGAACCTTCGGGCGGGTCATGTTTTGTTGTTGTTGTTGTTGTAGTTGTTGTTATTGTTGGTTGTTGTTGTAGTTGTTGTTATTGTTGGTTGTTGTTGTTGTTATTGTTGGTTGTTGTTGTTGTTGGTTGTTGTTGTTGTTGTTTGTTTATTTGTTGTTGTTGTTATTGTTGTTGTTGGTTGTTGTTGTTGTTATTATAGTTTGTTGTTGTTTTTGGTTGTTGTTGTTTGTTTATTTGTTGTTGTTGTTGTTGTTGTTATTGTTGTTGTTGGTGGTGGTTGTTATTGTTGTTGTTGTTGTTGAAATTGTAGTTGTTTGTTGTTGTTGGTTGTTGTTGTTTGTTGTTGTTGTTTGTTTTGTTGTTTGGTTGTTGTTGTTGGTTGTTGTTGTTGTTGTTGTTGTTTGTTGTTGTTGTGTTGTTGTTGTTGTCGTTGTTGTTGTTGTTGTTATTGTTGTTTTTGTTCCGCTGGTACAGTCGTTATAGCGTCATATTCATAATGGAGATTCAAGTGTCGAGCAGATCACGTGGGTTTTGTTTGTTTGTTTATTTGTTTGTTTGTCCTTTCTTTCTTTACTGGCCTGTTGGCTGACCATGTGAATGTTTCCATCATTGTGGTGACAGCAGTTAGTATTACCTGGACCTGTCTCTCCACCCTTTCCCATTTCAAGGCCTCGCTAGTGCCTAGGGTTTCGCGCAGACTCAGGGAACCTGGTAGATTTGGGTGGAGCGCATATGGACTTGCCTGAGTGTTATGAGTCCCTGTTGAACAGATTTCAGACATGTCAAAGGAACCTCGTGTGGGTTTTCCCAACCTTAACCCTAACCCTCGTGTTCTTACATCTGTGTTGGATGGGTAAGATGGTGTGGTGAAGAATGGCCATTAACCCTTTGACTCCTGCACCCTGTCCACCAACTGCAAAAACTTAACCCTGGCTAGTATGTTTGACGATGCAAGAAGCTGGTGGATAGGATGAGGGAGTCAAAGGGTTAAGATTTTGCCTGGCTAGTATGTTTGACGATGCAAGAAGCTGGTGGATAGGGTGCAGGAGTCAAAGGATTATAAAAGTGAAACACGTTTCAGTCATAATTTTTGCCACACCTGCCTCAGGTCAATAAAAGTTAATGGACTTGTAACACGGCACAGTATTTTACCTGTTTCATTTCAGGTCCTACAGTCACCATCTGACCCATGGCGTTTTCCGTCTGTATGGTTTAGAATAAGCAGTATTTAGACTGAGAACTCGTATTTGATGGACTTTACACTTTGTTCAAGACGGATTCGTGGCATTAGGACAGTTCCATATGCGCTTCACCCAAAACTTGTCACCAGCTACCTGGCAAACTCCCTCAGTCTGCGTAAAATCCTATGCACTGGTAAGGTCTTGCAATTGGGGGAAGGGGAGGGGTTGGGGAAGACGGGACGTATGAAGCGCTAAGCTGACATCACCACAATGTTGAAAACATAAAGGTGGGCAGCTTAAAGGCCATTTTTAATCCAGGTTATGACTCCTGGACGCCCTTCTGCTGTCGCTATTATTTTACTCTCATTTTTAGAAGAGTATAATTCAAATTTACTCCAAAACCTCATTCCACAATTTCCTCACACCACTGATTGTCCCCCCTCCCCCTGTGGGGATGCCGGGGGCTCTTTCAGTATAAATAGTATCCCCATCTTCTGGAAATTCTGTGCTGGAAGTTTCCTCTTTTCTGTCACTCTCTTTGTTTCTGCCTTATTCATTTGCTTTCTGTCATTTCTTCCTATCATTTTCTGCCTTAATGGTCCGTTCACCTGTAGGTTTTCTATGAAGCCTTGCATACTTTCTCTTAGGATTGAAAAGTGGGTCCATGTGTTGACTGTATTTTTGCCTCTAAATAAATTTGATGTGCAGATGCAGTTTTAGACAGTTAAAGCCAGTTGTTATGTTTTAGTGTCCTTAGTTATGTTTACATTTGTGTTCAGGTGTGCTTTTTTAAATTCTCTGTTCAGTGGTGAGGAGTTGAACAAAACGGTCAACACCAGGGGTATAGCCTTTGGATGACAGGCGCGAATGCATTGATATGTGTGCTTAATTTTCTTTTCTTATTTTTTAACCCTTTGATTCCGGCACCTTATCCAACAACTGCAAAAACTTAACCCTTTGAGTCCCTCACCCTACCCACCAGCTTTCTGCAGGAAACTGGTGGGTAGGATGAGGGAGTCAACGGGTTAAGTTTTTGCTTTGCTAGCATGTGTAACATTGCGGGATGCTGGTGGACAGGGTGCAAGAGTCAAAGGGTTAAACAAGTGTTGTGTACGTTTTGAAATGGTTATAGGCCTGATACGGCCCTGCGCTGTCGGCTGGGCTTTAAACACTAAGAAGAAATTTAAACCAGTGACTGTGAGTGTCTATACCATTACACAGGGGGCA
Organism: Monoplex corrugatus; assembly: GCA_030674185.1. Lineage (NCBI taxonomy): Eukaryota > Metazoa > Mollusca > Gastropoda > Littorinimorpha > Ranellidae > Monoplex > Monoplex corrugatus. The sequence goes on from JAPXFY010000031.1 coordinate 43,555,616, forward strand.
CCGCTACCCTCGTGGCCAGTCGAGACACACCACCATCACCACTACTACCACCACCGCTGTCCGCACGGCCCCTGGCGTCTGCCGCTGATGATGGAGCGGAAAGAGGAACGGAGGGAAGGGCGGGAGGGGTGGGGGAACGCCTGGAGCCTCCATCACCCCCTCCCCTACACCTTCCCAGTCGCAGATGTCTGAGGACTCGGCCGTGACAACGATCGGAGGTGTGCAGGTACAACTGAGACGTCGGCCCAAGGACGGGACCAACAGGCCTGACTCTGAAGCTTACAGGAGGCTGTCCAGAGCTAGACGGGTGAGTAATCTGTCTGTCTGTCTGTCTGTCTGTCTGACTGTCTGTCTCTTCGTCTGTCTCTCTGTCTGTCTGCTTGCCTGCTTGCTTATCTGTTTTTGTTTGTGTTTGTTTGTTTGTTTTGGTTTGCATTTGTTTTGTTTGTTTGTTTGTTTGTTTGTGTATGTAAGGGGCACACTAATATATTGTGTGTATGTATGTGCGTGAGGGTCACACTGTTATATTGTGTGTGTGTGTGTGATGGTCACACTGTTATAACTTATATTGTGTGTGTGTGTGTGATGGTCACACTGTTATATTGTGTGTGTGTGTGTGTGTGAGGGTCACACTGTTATATTGTGTGTGTATGTGTGTGATGGTCACACTGTTATATTGTGTGTGTGTGTGTGTGATGGTCACACTGTTATAACTTATATTGTGTGTGTGTGTGTGTGATGGTCACACTGTTATAGTGTGTGTATGTATGTAAGGGTCACACTGTTATAGTGTGTGTATGTATGTAAGGGTCACACTGTTATATTGTGTGTATGTATGTAAGGGTCACACTGTTATAGTGTGTGTGTATGTGTGTGAGGGTCACACTGTTATAGTGTGTGTATGTGTGTAAGGGTCACACTGTTATAGTGTGTGTATGTATGTAAGGGTCACACTGTTATAGTGTGTGTATGTATGTAAGGGTCACACTGTTATATTGTGTGTATGTATGTAAGGGTCACACTGTTATATTGTGTGTATGTATGTGAGGGTCACACTGTTATAGTGTGTGTATGTATGTAAGGGTCACACTGTTATATTGTGTGTATGTATGTAAGGGTCACACTGTTATAGTGTGTGTATGTATGTAAGGGTCACACTGTTATATTGTGTGTATGTATGTAAGGGTCACACTGTTATATTGTGTGTATGTGTGTGAGGGTCACACTGTTATAGTGTGTGTATGTATGTAAGGGTCACACTGTTATAGTGTGTGTATGTATGTAAGGGTCACACTGTTATAGTGTGTGTGTGTGTGAGGGTCACACTGTTATATTGTGTGTATGTGTGTAAGGGTCACACTGTTATAGTGTGTGTATGTATGTAAGGGTCACACTGTTATAGTGTGTGTATGTATGTAAGGGTCACACTGTTATATTGTGTGTATGTATGTAAGGGTCACACTGTTATATTGTGTGTATGTTGTAGGGTCACACTGTTATATGTGTGTATGTATGTAAGGGTCACACTGTTATAGTGTGTGTATGTATGTAAGGGTCACACTGTTATAGTGTGTGTATGTGTATGAGGGTCACACAGTTAATATTGTGTGATGTTGTAGGTCACACTGTTATAGTGTGTGTATGTATGTAAGGGTCACACTGTTATAGTGTGTGTAGTTGTAAAGGTCAAAAAATTTATTGTGTGATGTATGTAAGGGTCACACTGTTATATATGTGTGTATGTATGTAAGGGTCACACTGTTATATTGTGTGTATGTATGTAAGGGTCACACTGTATATGTGTGTATGTATGTGAGGGTCACACTGTTATATTGTGTGTATGTATGTAAGGGTCACACTGTTATATTGTGTAGTATGTAGGGTCACACTGTTATATTGTGTGTATGATGTAAGGGTCACACTGTTATATTGTGTGTATGTATGTAGGGTCACACTGTTATATTGTGTGTGTATGTAAGGGTCACACTGTTTAGTGTGTGTATGTGTGTGAGGGTCACACTGTTATAGTGTGTGTATGTTGTAAGGCACACTGTTATATGTGTGTATGTTGTGAGGCACACTGTTTTAGTGTGTGTATGTAGTAAGGTCACACTGTTATAGTGTGTGTATGTGTGTGAGGGTCACACTGTTATATGTGTGTATGTGTGTGAGGTCACACTGTTATATTGTGGTATGTTGTGAGGGCACACTGTTATAGTGTTGTATGTGTGTGAGGGTCACACTGTATATTGTGGTGTTGTAGGTCACACTGTTAATTGTGTGTATGTATGTAGGGTCACACTGTATATTGTGTGTATGTATGTAAGGGTCACACTGTTATAGTGTGTGTGATGTTGTAGGTCACACTGTTATATGTGTGTATGTATGTAAGGTCACACTGTTATAGTGTGTTGTAAATGTATTTTTAAGGGTCACACTGTTATAGTTTTATGTATGTAGGGTCACACTGTTATATTGTGTGTATGTATGTAAGGGTCACACTGTTATAGTGTGTGTGTAGGTAATGTATAGGTGTTAAGGCACACTGTTATATTGTGTGTATTGTATGTAAGGGTCACACTGTTATATGTGTGTATTAGTAAGGTCACCTGTTATAGTGTATGTAGAGGGTCACACTGTTATAGTGTGTGTATGTATGTAAGGGTCACACTGTTATATGTGTGTATGTATGTAAGGGTCACACTGTTATAGTGTGTGTATGTATGTAAGGGTCACACTGTTATATGTGTGTATGTATGTAAGGGTCACACTGTTATAGTGTGTTGTATGTTAGGGTCACACTGTTATATTGTGTGTATGTATGTAGGGTCACACTGTTATATGTGTTATGTTGTGTGAGGGTCACACTGTTATAGTGTGTGTGTATGTTGTAGGGTCACACTGTTAATTGTGTGTGTATGTATGTGAAGGGCACACTGTTATATTGTGTGTATGTGTGTGAGGGTCACACTGTTATAGTGTGTTATGTATGTAAGGGTCACACTGTTATATGTGTGTGTATGTGTGTAGGGTCACACTGTTATATTGTGTGTATGTATGTAAGGTCACACTGTTATATTGTGTGTATGTTGTAAGGGTCACACTGTTATATTGTGTGTATGTATGTAGGGTCACACTGTTATATTGTGTGTATGTGTTGAGGGTCACACTGTTATATGTGTGTTATCAGTATGTGAAAGGTCACACTGTTATATGTGTTGATGTATGTTATTGTTGAAGGGTCACACTGTTATATTGTGTATGTATGTAGGGTCACACTGTTATATGTGTGATGTATGTAAGGGTCACACTGTTATATTGTGTGAATGTATGTAGGGTCACACTGTTATATGTTGTGTGAATGTTATGTGTGTAGAGGGTCACACTGTTATATTGTGTTGTATGTATGTAAGGGTCACACTGTTATATGTGTGTGTATTAGTGTAAGGGTCACACTGTTATATTGTGTGTATGTATGTAAGGGTCACACTGTTATATGTGTGTGTATGTTGTAAGGGTCACACTGTTATAGTTGTGTATGTTGTAAGGGTCACACTGTTATATGTGTGTATGTATGAAGGGTCACACTGTTATATTGTGTGTATGTATGTAAGGGTCACACTGTTATATTGTGTGTATGTATGTAAGGGTCACACTGTTATATTGTGTGTATGTGTGTAGGGTCACACTGTTATAGAGGTCATGTTATATGTGCTAGTTGTGTGGGAACTGTATATGTGGTAGTTGTGAGGGTCACACTGTTATATTTGGTAGTTGTGAGGGTCACACTGTTATATGTGTGTATGTATGAGGTCACACTGTTATATGTGTGTATGTAGTGTAAGGGTCACACTGTTATATTGTGTGTATGTGTGTAAGGGTCACACTGTTATAGTGTGTGTATGTTGGTGAAAGTACACTGTTAATTGTGTGTGATGTTGTGAGGGTCACACTGTTATAGTGTGTGTATGTGTTGAGGGTCACACTGTTATAGTGTGTGTATGTTGTGAGGTCACACTGTTATAGTGTGTGTAGTGTGTAGGGTCACACTGTTATAGTGTGGTGTATGTTGAGAGGGTCACACTGTATAGTGTGTGTATGTGTGTGAGGGTGACACTGTTATAGTTGTGCGTATGTGTGTGAGGGTCACACTGTTATATTGTGTGTATGTATGCAAGGGTCACACTGTTATATTGTGTGTATGTGTAAGGTCACATGTTATAGTGTGTGTGTGATGTAAGGGTCACACTGTTATATTGTGTATGTATGTATGTAGGGTCACACTGTTATAGTGTGGTATGTATGTGAGGGTCACACTATTATAGTGTGTGTATGTATGTAAGGGTCACACTGTTATATTGTGTGTATGTGTGTAGGGTCACACTGTTATATTGTGTGTATGTATGTGAGGGTCACACTGTTATAGTGTGTGTTGTATGTAAGGGTCACACTGTTATATTGTGTGTGTATGTGAGGTCACACTTTTATAGTGTGTGTATGTATGTGAGGGTCACACTGTTATATGTGTGTGTGTGTATGTAAGGGTCACACTGTTATAGTGTGTGTATGTATGTAAGGGTCACACTGTTATATTGTGTGTGTATGTATGTAAGGGTCACACTGTTATATTGTGTGTGTATGTATGTAAGGGTCACACTGTTATAGTGTGTGTATGTATGTAAGGGTCACACTGTTATAGTGTGTGTATGTATGTAAGGGTCACACTGTTTATATTGTGTGTATGTATGTAGGGTCACATGTTATATTGTGTATGTATGTAGGGTCAATGTTATATGTGTGTATGTATGTAAGGGTCACACTGTTATATTGTGTGTATGTATGTAGGGTCACACTGTTATATTGTATGTATGTATGTGAGGGTCACACTGTTATATTGTATGTATGTATGTGAGGTCACACTGTTATATTGTGTGTATGTATGTGAGGGTCACACTGTTATAGTGTGTGTATGTATGTAAGGTCACACTGTTATATTGTGTGTATGTGTGTGAGGGTCACACTGTTATAGTGTGTGTGTGTGAGGGTCACACTGTTTATATTGTGTGTATGTATGTAAGGGTCACACTGTTATAGTGTGTGTATGTGTGTGAGGTCACACTGTTATATGTGTGTATGTGTGTGAGGTCACACTGTTATATTGTGTGTATGTATGTGTGTGAGGGTCACACTGTTATATTGTGTATATGTGTGTAAGGTCACACTGTTATATTGTGTGTTGTTCAAGGGTCACACTGTTATATTGTGTGTATGTGTGTAGGGTCACACTGTTATAGTTGTTTTATGTGTGTGAGGGTCACACTGTTATAGTGTGTGTATGTGTGTGAAGGTCACACTGTTATATGTGTGTGTATGTGTGTGAGGGTCACACTGTTATAGTGTGTGTATGTGTGTGAGGGTCACACTGTTATAGTGTGTGTATGTGTGTGAGGGTCACACTGTTATAGTGTGTGTATGTGTGTGAGGGTCACACTGTTATAGTGTGTGTGTATGTGTGTGAGGGTGACACTGTTATAGTGTGTGTATGTGTGTGAGGGTACACTGTTATATGTGTGTATGGTGTGAGGGAGCACTACTATAAATGATACTAATGTACAGTGATAAGAACACAGAACACCGGGAAGGCTAAGGAGAACACAGAACACCGGGAAGGCTAAGGAGAACATAGAACACTGGGAAGGCTAAGAGAACACTGGGAAGACTAAGGAGAACACAGAACACCAGGAAGACTAAGGAGAAAACTGGGAAGGCAAAGGAGAACATAGAACACCGGGAAGGCTAAGGAGAACACAGAACACTGGGAAGGCTAAGGAGAACACACTGTAAGTAGGACCGGTGAGCTAAGGAGAACACAGAACACCGGTAGGCTAAGGAGAACACAGAACACCGGAAGGCTAAGGAGAACACAGAACACGGGAAGGCTAAGGAGAACACAGAACACCGGAAGCTAAGAGAACACAGAACACCGGGAAGGCTAAGGAGAACACAGAACACCGGAAGGCTAAGGAGAACACAGAACACTGGTAGGCTAAGGAGAACACAGAACACCAGGATGACTAAGGAGAACACAGAACACCCGGAAGGCTAAGGAGAACACAGAACACCGGGAAGGCCAAAGAGAACGCAGAACACCCGGAAGGCTAAGGAGAACACAGAACACCGGGTAGGCTAAGGAGAACACAGAACACCGGAAGGCTAAGGAGAACACAGAACACCGGAAGGCTAAGGAGAACACAGAACACTGGGTAGGCTAAGGAGAACACAGAACACCGGAAAGCTAAGGAGAACACAGAACACCCGGAAGGCTAAGGAGAACACAGAACACGGGAAGGCTAAGAGAACACAGAACACCCGGAAGGCTAAGGAGAACACAGAACACCGGAGGCTAAGGAGAACACAGAACACCGGAAGCTAAGGAGAACACAGAACACCGGAGAGGCTAAGGAGAACACAGAACACCTGGGAAGGCTAAGGAGAACACAGAACACCGGAAGGCTAAGGAGAACACAGAACACGGGAAGGCTAAGGAGAACACAGAACACCGGGAAGGCTAAGGAGAACACAGAACACCGGATGACTAAGGAGAACACAGAACACCCGGAAGGCTAAGGAGAACACAGAACACCGGGAAGGCCAAAGAGAACGCAGAACACCCGGAAGGCTAAGGAGAACACAGAACACCGGGTAGCTAAGGAGAACACAGAACACCGGGAAGGCTAAGGAGAACACAGAACACTGGGAAGGCTAAGAGTAGAAACACAGAACACTGGGTAGGCTAAGGAGAACACAGAACACCAGGATGACTAAGGAGAACACAGAACACCCGGAAGGCTAAGGAGAACACAGAACACCGGGAAGAGCCAAAGAGAACGCAGAACACCCGGAAGGCTAAGGAGAACACAGAACACCGGGTAGGCTAAGGAGAACACAGAACACCGGAAGGCTAAGGAGAACACAGAACACCGGAGAGGCTAAGGAGAACACAGAACACTGGGAAGGCTAAGGAGAACACAGAACACCGGGAAGGCTAAGGAGAACACAGAACACTGGGAAGGCTAAGGAGAACACTGAACACCGGGAAGGCTAAGGAGAACACAGAACACCGGGAAGGCTAAGGAGAACACAGAACACCGGGAAGACTAAGGAGAACACAGAACACCAGGAAGACTAAGGAGAAACACAGAACACCTGGAAGGCTAAGGAGAACACAGAACACCAGGAAGACTAAGGAGAACACAGAACACCGGAAGGCTAAGGAGAACACAGAACACCGGGAAGGCTAAGGAGAACACAGAACACTGGGAAGGCTAAGGAGAACACAGAACACCAGGAATCTAAGGAGAACACAGAACACCGGGAAGACTAAGGAGAACACAGAACACCGGGAAGACTAAGGAGAACACAGAACACCTGGAAGGCTAAGGAGAACATAGAACACTGGGAAGGCTAAGGAGAACACAGAACACCGGGAAGACTAAGGAGAACACAGAACACCAGTAAGACTAAGGAGAACACAGAACACCAGGAAGGCTAAGGAGAACACAGAACACCAGGAAGACTAAGGAGAACACAGAACACTGGGAAGGCTAAGGAGAACACAGAACATCAGGAAGGCTAAGGAGAACACAGAACACCAGGAAGACTAAGGAGAACACAGAACACCAGGAAGACTAAGGAGAACACAGAACACCGGGTAGGCTAAGGAGAACACAGAACACCAGGAAGGCTAAGGAGAACACAGAACACTGGGAAGGCAAAGGAGAACACAGAACACCAGGAAGACTAAAGAAAACACAGAACACTGGGAAGAGTAAGGAGAACACAGAACACTGGGAAGAGTAAGGAGAACACAGAACACTGGGAAGACTAAGGAGAACACAGAACACTGGGAAGAGTAAGGAGAACACAGAACACCGGGAAGACTAAGGAGAACACAGAACACCAGGAAGAGTAAGGAGAACACAGAACACCGGGAAGACTAAGGAGAACACCAGGAAGACTAAGGAGAACACAGAACACCAGGAAGACTAAGGAGAACACAGAACACTGGGAAGACTAAGGAGAACACAGAACACCAGGAAGACTAAGGAGAACACAGAACACTGGGAAGACTAAGGAGAACACAGAACACCGGAAAGACTAAGGAGAACACAGGACACCGGGAAGACTAAGGAGAACACAGAACACCGGAAAGACTAAGGAGAACACAGGACACCGGGAAGACTAAGGAGAACACAGAACATCGGGAAGACTAAGGAGAACACAGAACACCAGTAAGACTAAGGAGAACACAGAACACCGGGAAGACTAAGGGAGACAACGAGAGAAAGGAGTGGAGGAGAAAGGAAACGTTAGAAAAGCTTTGAAAGAAGTGCACCTGTGAAAGAGGAAGAGAAACGTGTGCGCACGCACACACACACACACACACACACACACACACACACACACACACACACACACATACGCAAGCACACGCACGTACTCACACACACACACACACTCTCTCTCTCCTCTCCCCCCCTCTCCCTGCTCTATGTGTGTGTGTGTGTCTGTCTCTTTCTCTCTCTCTCACATACACACACCACATATGCATTCTCTCTCTCTCTCTTCTCTCTCTCTCTCTCCCCTTTCTGTCTCTCTCTCTCCCCCTTTCTCTCTCTCTCTCTCACAGACACACACACAAAACACACACACACACACACACACACACACACACACACACAGGCACGCACGCACGCACGCACACACACACACACACACACACACATACAGAGAGAGAGAAACTCCGACGCTTCATTGTCACTTCCTTGTCAGTGCTGACATAACTAGAAAGTGACAGTGATTTAAAGTGACATCTGCCATAATAATAATAATAATAATAATTACAATATTTATATAGCGCAAAATCTCGATAAAAATCAAATCTAAGCGCTGAACATACACTTACGCACGCGCGCACCACACACCACCACACACACGCACACATGGCTATAAATGGGGAAAAAGAATAAAAGCAATGGAAAATTATAGAGAGCATATTATATACAAATATATATTACAATGTGATTCCCCTCCGAGTGGAGACAGGCTACAGAGGGGGGGATGAGTGAGGTCAGGATTTTATGCAGAGGAGAAAAGGTGAGTTTTGAGAGCGGACTTGAAGGAGACAAAAGTAGGTTGCTGACGGACAGAGAGAGGAAGTTTGTTCCGGGAAAGTGGACCAGAAACAGAGAAGGCTCGTGGACCATAGGTATTGAGCTTGGTGCGTGGAAAGCGAAAAGTCAGAGGATCGGAGGCAGAGCGGAGGGTACGTGAGGGAACATAGATCTCAAGTAGGCTTGACAGGTAATCGGGGGCTGCGTTATTGAGGCTTTTGTAGCACATGGTGTCTAGTTTGTACTGTATGCGCTTTGATACAGGGAGCCAGTGAAGTTGTGCCAGGAGAGGAGATATGTGGTCAGCTTTTTTCTTTTTGAGTGCAAGGCGTGCAGCATTGTTTTGAATGCGCTGTAGGATGTGAATGGTGGAGGCAGGAAGACCAGACAGGAGTGAATTGCAATAGTCAATGCGAGACATTATGCCGCCTGTAGTAGCCCCATGTCATTCCATTCCATTTCATTTCACTGACGTGCACGGTAGTCAAGTGGGTAAGACATCAGACTTCCAATCAGAAGATCTGGGGTTCGATCCTGCCTGGGTACCTCCCACCTGGTGGGTATAGGGTGGAGATTTTTCAGGTCTCCTTTGTCAGCATGTGTGCAGGCTTGTCTGTGTCTAAACCTTCTTCGTGTATGTATACCTGTGTAGAATATGATATATGCACGTTAAAGATCTTTTAAGTCATGTCAGTGGCTGGCTTTTGAAAATATGAAAACATCAGCATGCAAGTAACGGCAAGTTTGAAGAAAAGAAAAAGCTTCGTAGCTAATAACTTCTACCGTTGAGAAATAAAAGTATCATTATCATTATCACTCACTCTCTCTCTCTCTCTCTCTCTCTCTCTCCTTGTTTCTCTGTCTCTTTCTCTCTGTCTCTCTCATTCACACATGCATACTCACAAACACACACACACAAACAAACACACACACACGCGCGGGCACGCACGCACGCACGGACACGCACACACACACTCTCTCTCTCTCTTTCTCTTTCTCTCTCTCACACACACACACACACACATACACACACACACACACACACACACACACACACACACACACACACACACACACACAAGCAGATAAGTGTTGGTCACTTTAACTCAAAACCTGTAGGAGATATACTAACATCAACAACAATTCAGACAGTTTCGTCGGCGGAAGCCCGTCATAGGTTCCCAACATATATAGCCCACTGGCACACACTGACACCCACTGTCTGTCACACACTGACACCCACTGTCTGTCACACGCTAAAAGCACCTCTCTGTCACGTGATCTGCCCCACATGATCATTGTTATGTACCGTGTAAACTTAACGTACAGCTGAACTGCAGTTGTGTACACCGGCGTACTGCAGAAAATACATACATGTATATAATCATATACATGTGTTCGGTGGAAATTCAGCTGTGCCTGACGTGTGTTGTGTTGAGTTTTGTATCGTCTGCAGTGTTGGTGACAAACTGGAGTGTATTGTATTGTGATGTGTGGTGATGTGCTGTGTTCCACAGTGCGGAAGTATGCTCTGTTGAGCGTGCTGTGATTCTCCTTGGGAGAAATTATCGGTTCACAGTCGGCGAGTTGGTTTTCATTGTGCTGTGTGACGTTTTCAGGCTTAATACAGATTGAATTCTGCACTCCGCGTACCGCTAGACGGGGACTGTTTCGTTTGACACAACTTTTGTCTTGGTCAAATATTGGGAGCAGGTTTGAAGATGTGGACATTTGAAAATTAACGTGAATGATCGATTTGATAACTGTTGCACTTTACCATGCTTTGTTAAAGAGGTACCGGAGAGGGGCCTGCTGTTTTTATTTGAAATTATCCATTTAGACTTTGCCAATCTTCAGTTTCAATTTCAATTTCAGTGTTGTCTATTATCTTAACCGGGTTGTCGTTTTTGATGTGGTGTTAGCCCTGATATGGCTCTAGTAGTCGGCTGGGCTATAAGCAATATGAACTCAATATGAATTTTCTCAGAACAGCGCTTCCAACGCCTCAGAATAGATTTAACATGCACCATGCGTTGGAGAAAGATGCAACGTGAACATGGGAACAAAATTACCATAGCATCAAAGTGACCATAGCATCAAAGTGATCATAGCATCAAAGTGATCATAGCATCAAAATGACCATAGCATCAAAGTGACCATAGCATCAAAGTGACCATAGCATCAAAGTGATCAGAGCATCAAAATGATCATAGCATCAAAATGACCATAGCATCAAAATGATCATAGCATCAAAGTGATCATAGCATCAAAATGATCATAGCATCAAAATGATCATAGCATCAAAGTGATCATAGCATCAAAGTGATCATAGCATCAAAGTGATCAGAGCATCAAAATGATCATAGCATCAAAATGATCATAGCATCAAAGTGATCATAGCATCAAAGTGATCAGAGCATCAAAATGATCATAGCATCAAAATGATCATAGCATCAAAGTGATCATAGCATCAAAGTGATCATAGCATCAAAATGATCATGGAATGAGTCATACTAAACTTCCGCATAAAGCCTGCTCACTGGGGTAGGATGTTGGAAGTTGTCCAGTCGTACCTTACGGGTTTTATCATTCTTGTCCACTCTTGTGTCAGTCCCTTATTGAAACAAACACAGGCGGTCAGTAAAGTCATGTGAAGGTGTGCCAAGCCCCCAAATGTCGGTTTGCTGAAATCAACTATCAAGGCCTGTTTTCTATCCGTTGTCCATCCAAGTCCTGAGTCGCCATAGAATACATAGGATCCACACTCCATACAGGCTGTTTGGTTCTTTTGGTACA
>JAPXFY010000031.1:43580084-43605084 GCA_030674185.1 Monoplex corrugatus
CTCTCTCTTTCTCTATCTCGTTCTCTGTCTCTCTCTCTCCTCTCTCTCTCTCTCTCTCTCTCTCTCTCTCTCTCTTCTCTCTCTCTCTCTCACTCTGTCTGTGTGTGTGTATGTGACAGACACAATTTTACAGTTGTTGTCCTTCCAGGGATAACGCCATGTAGTGAATAAGAGAGGACCCAATTTGTGAGTGGTTTTGAGAGACAGAGACAGAGACAGACAAGGTGAGAGAGAGAGAGAGAGACAGAGACAGAGACAGACAAGGTGAGAGAGAGAGAGAGATGTGCCTTAAAGAACGCACAATAAAGGCACTTGTTGACAAGTGCAATTCCTCTGTCAGTCATCTGTCGGTGCCTGTCTGGCCTGTTGGGAAAGAAGATCACTCAAAAGAACGTAGCTATGGTGAGCTGTTTGACCCCCCCCCCCCCCATCCTGTCCACCAGCATCCAGCATAGTCAACCATGCTAGCAAAGCAAAAAGTTAACCCTTTAACTCCCTCAACCTGTCCACCAGCATCCAGCATTATCAACCATGCTAGCAAAGCAAAAGCTTAACCCTTTGACACCCTCACCTTGTCCACCAGCTTCCCTCAGGTATCTGGCGGATAGGGTGAGAGAGTCAAAAAGATAAAGATTTTGCAGTTGGTGAATAGGGTTAGAAGGTCAAAGGGTTAATGGAAAGCTGTGTTTATGCTTTTAAAATAGTGAAATGTTTCATTCTGTGTAGTGCTCACCAGGCCTGTCGCCTGGGGCTGTTTGATCTCTTTGTTTTAAACTTGCTGTCTGTTCATTCCATTTTAAAGTATGTAAAGCCAGTGGCTGGATAGACTGTCCAACAGACAGATGAAGGCGAGAGACGGCTTTTCTATTGGTTTTTGGTCTGGTAGCTGGGCTTGACCCGATTGGTGCATATTATGTCCCGGGTTTGTCATCTTCCCCACCTTGCCATTCGGTTTGTAAGGTAACTGATGACTGGGTCCGAGAGGGTTTTGCAGCGTGTGGACAGTATCCCTTTGATTAGTGAAGGTAATTGTCCGGAGAGTGGTGAAGTATTAGTGCTCTGGGTCCCATCCGGCACCCTCGGTGTTTCTTGTTCATGGTCTTGCTGTCTGTCTGTAAGGGAAACATTCTGTCTTTACCTGTTGGGGCAGTGACTGTGTCTTTACCTGTTTGGGGCAGTGACTGTGTCTTCACCTGTTTGGGGCAGTGACTGTGTTTTCACCTGTTTGGGGCAGTGACTGTGTTTTCACCTATTTGGGGCAGTGACTGTGTTTTCACCTGTTTGGGGCAGTGACTGTCTTTACCTGTTTGGGGCAGTGACTGTGTCTTTACCTGTTTGGGGCAGTGACTGTGTTTTCACCTGTTTGGGGCAGTGACTGTCTTTACTTGTTTGGGGCAGTGACTGTGTCTTTACCTGTTTGGGGCAGTGACTGTGTTTTCACCTGTTTGGGGCAGTGACTGTCTTTACCTGTTTGGGGCAGTGACTGTGTCTTTACCTGTTTGGGGCAGTGACTGTGTCTTTACTTGTTTGGGGCAGTGACTGTGTTTTCACCTGTTTGGGGCAGTGACTGTGTCTTCACCTGTTTGGGGCAGTGACTGTGTCTTCACCTGTTTGGGGCAGTGACTGTGTTTTTACCTGTTTGGGGCAGTGACTGTGTTTTCACCTGTTTGGGGCAGTGACTGTGTCTTCACCTGTTTGGGGCAGTGACTGTGTCTTCACCTGTTTGGGGCAGTGACTGTGTTTTTACCTGTTTGGGGCAGTGACTGTGTTTTCACCTGTTTGGGGCAGTGACTGTGTCTTCACCTGTTTGGGGCAGTGACTGTGTCTTCACCTGTTTGGGGCAGTGACTGTGTCTTCACCTGTTTGGGGCAGTGACTGTCTTTACCTGTTTGGGGCAGTGACTGTGTCTTTACCTGTTTGGGGCAGTGACTGTGTCTTTACCTGTTTGGGGCAGTGACTGTGTCTTCACCTGTTTGGGGCAGTGACTGTCTTTACCTGTTTGGGGCAGTGACTGTGTCTTTACCTGTTTGGGGCAGTGACTGTGTCTTCACCTGTTTGGGGCAGTGACTGTCTTCACCTGTTTGGGGCAGTGACTGTGTCTTTACCTGTTTGGGGCAGTGACTGTGTCTTCACCTGTTTGGGGCAGTGACTGTCTTTACCTGTTTGGGGCAGTGACTGTGTTTTCACCTGTTTGGGGCAGTGACTGTGTCTTCACCTGTTTGGGGCAGTGACTGTCTTCACCTGTTTGGGGCAGTGACTATCTTCACCTGTTTGGGGCAGTGACTGTGTCTTTACCTGTTTGTGGCAGTGACTGTGTCTTTACCTGTTTGGGGCAGTGACTGTCTTCACCTGTTTGGGGCAGTAACTGTGTCTTTACCTGTTTGGGGCAGTGACTGTGTCATCACCTGTTTGGGGCAGTGACTGTCTTTACCTGTTTGGGGCAGTGACTGTGTCTTTACCTGTTTGGGGCAGTGACTGTGTCATCACCTGTTTGGGGCAGTGACAGTACAGTCTATAGATCTACGCTTGCTTTACTTGATTGTCTGTCCCCGACGGGTGTGTTCCTTTTCTATTTTTTGTTGTTGTCGTTTTTTTTTTTAATTGCAACACACTTGATCGGAATGACTAAGTGGCGACTAATTTCACGTGCCCTCATTGTGCTGTGATGAATGAACCCGGACGGAATGTGGAGTGACAGTAACCCAAAACTGCTGTTCACCTTCGCTTCGTAAGACTTCTCCTTTCGTCCCGCAGTTGTCCTCAACAGGATGTAATAACTCTCAACAACTTCCTAATGAACACACCTCACCCCTCCCACCCGTACTTTGGGTTACCAGGGGTAATGTTTGGCAGTTATGAATAGCAATCCCATTTCGTGGGTGTGTTTAAGGGGGATACTGTCTTTTGTGTCTGCTGTCTTGGGTTTTTCCCAGTCTTAGTTTTTCAGTCTCTGTCATTTCTTTTTCAATTTCCCTGTAACTTAAAAAAAAAGTTGGGGGGGGGGGTCGTTTTTTTTATTGACTGAAGGTGTTAAGTGTGTGTGTGTGTGTGTGTGTGTGTGTGTGTGTGTGTGTGTGTGTGTGTGTGTGTGTGTGTCTGTCTCTCTCTGTGTCTCTGTCTCTCTCTCACTCTCTCTCTCTCTCTCCCCCCCCCTCTCCTCTCTCTCTCTCTCTCCTCTCTCTCTCTCTCTCTCTCTCTGTCTCCGGTTGTGACTTAAATGTTAGCAAAAGTTTTCTCTGCTGTTTCTGAACACATCTTTATCAAATGTGGGTCAGTGATGAAGATCGTTGAGGAATCGCGATTACATCCATTTGGAAGTCACGGCACCAATAACAAACACCGAACGTCCCTGTTGTTTCCAAAATGTCTGTCTGTCTGTATGTATGTATGTCTGTCTGTCTGTCTGTCTGTCTGTAGCTATGACTTTCGTGGTAGTAATATTTCACCTCCACCACCACCCACCCCCCTTGGTGATGTCAGGGGCTCTTTCAGTATGAGTAGTATCCCCACCTTCTGGACATTCTGTGCTAGAAATTTCCTGTTTTCTGTCACTCTCTTTGTTTCTTCCTTGCTCCTTTCTTTCTGTCATTTCTTCCTATCGTTTTCTGTCTTGCTGGTCCATTCACCTGAATGTTTTCGATTAAGTCTTACATACTGTCTCTCAGGATCGACCATTCGGTACATATATTAAGTGTATATTTGGCTCTTGGAAAATGAAGTATGCGGAAACAATTTTAGGTCATTTAGGCCTGTTCTTGTATATGCTTTAGTGTACTTAGTCATATTTAAATTTGTATTTAGATGTTTTTTTAAAAATTCCCATGTGTGATAAATTGGACAGAGTAGTCAGCGCCGGGGACATCTCTTTAGATTATTTGCATTGATGTGTGTACTTAATTGTCTTTTCCTTTTTTTTGTCTTTTTTTTTTTTTTTGTCCTGTTGAAGTATTCTGTGTTTTGAAACGGTTATAGCTCTGATATGGCTCTACGCAGTCAGCTCGGCTTTAATTAAAAAAATAATAATAATAACAATAATAGTGTGGGTGTAAGTAAGTTGACGAGCACGTGAAATACCCAGTTGTATAACTGTAACCTACTTAGCGGCAAGTTCAAAGCCCAGTCCACTGACAGTGTAAACTTTGTGACTGTGTGACGGGGTCAGAGAACGACTGAAACTCATAGTGAGTTCATCAAACTGCCACTGTGTTGTCTGTGTGTGTGTGTGACTGATTCAGCAAACACTACAGACAGCCAGTGTGTCGTGACAAAGTCAGTAGTTATGTCCTTGTGAGTAATATAAAGAATGAATGGGGATTACTGTGTCGTGACATGACCTGTCAAGATTGTGTGTGTGTGTGTGTGTGTGTGTGTGTGTGTGTGTGTGTGTGTGTGTGTGTGTGTGTGTGTGTGTGTGTGATCAGTTTAACAATAACTCAGAATGTATTACCGATCATGTATCAACAGCTAAGTACAGCACCGATCAATTTATCCATCACCTCAAAAAGTACAGTAATCAGTTGAGCAATTGCTCAAATATGTCACAGCACAAATATTTTTTACCGAGCATTTTTGTAACAGCTCAAATGAGTCACCAATCAGTATAACAACAGGACAAATTTTTTTTACCGATTATTTTAACAAAAGCGCACATTTATCACCGATCAGTTTAATCATCCGCTCAAACCTTATCGTGCGGTGATCGATCTGTATTTTGTGTGAACTTCTCTGTGACTAATTGTACAAAGTACTGGCAAACTACTTGCTGTGCAGATTTCAGGATTCTGTATTTTGACAAAGTGGAGGTATGGATATAAAAGATGTCTGCCTGTCCCTGAACAAAGTGAGGGAATAATGTAGAGACCATGACTATCTGACAGATCTGGACTCTGTGTTTGTGTCACAACCCATGTAGAAACCATGACTATCTGACAGATCTGGACTCTGTGTTTGTGTCACAACCCATGTAGAAACCATGACTATCTGACAGATCTGGACTCTGTGTTTGTGTCACAACCCATGTAGAAACCATGACTATCTGACAGATCTGGACTCTGTGTTTGTGTCACAACCCATGTAGAAACCATGACTATCTGACAGATCTGGACTCTGTGTTTGTGTCACAACCCATGTAGAAACCATGACTATCTGACAGATCTGGACTCTGTGTTTGTGTCACAACCCATGTAGAAACCATGACTATCTGACAGATCTGGACTCTGTGTTTGTGTCACAACCCATGTAGAAACCATGACTATCTGACAGATCTGGACTCTGTGTTTGTGTCACAACCCATGTAGAAACCATGACTATCTGACAGATCTGGACACTGTGTTTGTGTCACAACCCATGTAGAAACCATGACTATCTGACAGATCTGGACTCTGTGTTTGTGTCACAACCCATGTAGAAACCATGACTATCTGACAGATCTGGACTCTGTGTTTGTGTCACAACCCATGTAGAAACCATGACTATCTAACAGATCTGGACTCTGTGTTTGTGTCACAACCCATGTAGAAACCATGACTATCTGACAGATCTGGACTCTGTGTTTGTGTCACAACCCATGTAGAAACCATGACTATCTGACAGATCTGGACTCTGTGTTTGTGTCACAACCCATGTAGAGACCATGACTATCTGACAGATCTGGACTCTGTGTTTGTGTCACAACCCATGTAGAAACCATGACTATCTGACAGATCTGGACACTGTGTTTGTGTCACAACCCATGTAGAAACCATGACTATCTGACAGATCTGGACTCTGTGTTTGTGTCACAACCCATGTAGAAACCATGACTATCTGACAGATCTGGACTCTGTGTTTGTGTCACAACCCATGTAGAAACCATGACTATCTGACAGATCTGGACTCTGTGTTTGTGTCACAACCCATGTAGAAACCATGACTATCTGACAGATCTGGACTCTGTGTTTGTGTCACAACCCATGTAGAAACCATGACTATCTGACAGATCTGGACTCTGTGTTTGTGTCACAACCCATGTAGAAACCATGACTATCTGACAGATCTGGACACTGTGTTTGTGTCACAACCCATGTAGAAACCATGACTATCTGACAGATCTGGACTCTGTGTTTGTGTCACAACCCATGTAGAAACCATGACTATCTGACAGATCTGGACTCTGTGTTTGTGTCACAACCCATGTAGAAACCATGACTATCTGACAGATCTGGACTCTGTGTTTGTGTCACAACCCATGTAGAAACCATGACTATCTGACAGATCTGGACTCTGTGTTTGTGTCACAACCCATGTAGAAACCATGACTATCTGACAGATCTGGACTCTGTGTTTGTGTCACAACCCATGTAGAAACCATGACTATCTGACAGATCTGGACTCTGTGTTTGTGTCACAACCCATGTAGAAACCATGACTATCTGACAGATCTGGACTCTGTGTTTGTGTCACTACCCATGTAGAAACCATGACTATCTGACAGATCTGGACTCTGTGTTTGTGTCAGAACCCTTCGTGACCAGACAGTCTCTGTCACTGTACCTGTGTTTTTCAGGACAAACCATCTTTAAACTGATAATAGAATGTTGTTATTATGGACTGGAAGAAGAGATACTAAATCTCCTCTGGTCGGTTCAAACGGTCTTTAACTTCACAGTAAATTGTTATTAACCTGGATTGGAAGAAACGTAATGTATGTGAAAAACCTCGGTTCCCATCGCAATTTTGTTAGGGAAGCGAAAAATGGTAAATGAAACAACCTGGCCAAGCCATTTGAACAAAGTCCCTGTTTATACCGAAATCATTACAGAAAATCCCGATCCTGCATCCCACCTCAAGGTCACTGAGATCCCGCAAAAGCATCTGATGAAACAGAACAGCGACACAAAGCGACCACGACGACACCCTGTGTCGTTATAGCCTGAACTTTTTACAGTGAAAAATTCCTGAGTTTTCTGCAACATTGGACCAAGTTCTATGCACCAAACGAACTCAAAGTCATTGTGCTGTGATGAACTCTGACCCGGTGTTTGAGGCGGAAGGCCAGTCTGACGTCATCATGTATCAGAAGAGAGGTGTGTGTGGCAGTGTCCAGGAGCTCAGAGCTCAGTTGGTCATCCTGCTAGAGGAAGAGGAGAGGAATGAGGAGGATGAAGGAGGAGAGGAGGACGGTGTGGAACGACGGGCAAAGTCTGTGTGTTCCGGTTTTGCTGCCAGAGCACAGAGATGTGTGAGAATATTTTTTTGTTTGTTTGTTGTGTGTGTTGTTGTTGGTGTTGTTGTTGTTGGTGTTGTTGTTTTGTGTGTTGTTTGGTGTTGTTTTGTTTGGGCTGGTTTGGTTTGGTTTTTTGTTGGTTTTGATTTATGGACGTTTGTGTACCAGACAAACGCTTGTTCGTGTATATTGTTAATTTAGTGACTGTTCCAGAAAGAGACACGTCTCCTTCAAAGTCTCTGCCTCCCCTTCTGTCTGTCTGTCTGTCTCTGTCTCACCTTTGCTTCTCCTCCTCCTTCTGTCTCTTTCTCTCTCTCTCTCTCTCTCTCTCTCTCTCTCTCTCTCTCTGTCTCTCTCTGTCTCTCTCTGTCTATTCATTTATATATTTATCTGTCTGTTCCTTTCTCACTCTCCTTCTCTCCCTCTGTCTCGTCATCATCATCATCTTCTTCTTCTGTTTCTTTTTCTTCTTCTTCTTTGTCCTCTCTCTCTCTCTCTTTTTCTCTCATCGTCATCATCATCGTCATCGTCACCATCAACATCATCTTTTTCTTTTTCTTCTTCCTCCTCCTCCTCCTGTTCTTCTTCTTCCTCCTCTTTTCCTCTGTCCTCCTCTCCTCCTCCTCTTCTTTGTCTGTTTGTCTGTCTGTCTGTCTATCTGTCTCTCTCTCTCTTTCTCTTCCTCTCTCTCCTCTCTCTCTCTCTCTCTCTTTCTTCTCCTCTCTCTCTCTCTCTCTCTTTCTCTCTCTCCTCTCTCTCTCCCTCTCTCTCTCTCTTTCTCTCTCTCCTCTCTCTCTCTCTTTCTTTCTCTCTTCTCCCTCTCTCTCTCTGACACACACAAAGAGACTGATTTGCTAAAGCCACGGCACACCACACCACAGCAAATTGCTTTTCGTGCCACTCTTTCATAGACACTGTGGTTCCTGTCCTGCACACACTGCACGTTATCAAATCTTTCATAGACACTGTGGTTCCTGTCCTGCACACACTGCACGTTATCAAATCTTTCATAGACACTGTGGTTCCTGTCCTGCACACACTACACTTTATCAAATCTTTCATAGACACTGTGGTTCCTGTCCTGCACACACTGCACGTTATGGTTCCTGTCCTGCACACACTACACTTTATCAAATCTTTTCACCCATGTTTACTTTTGTAACAGCGGTAGTCGGCAGCAAAACGGGACAGACAAGTTACATGAAGCTTGTTTGCTTTGCCGCGCTACATGGCCATGTAACTGACTGTTGTGGCCTACACTTGGTGTTGGGACATGTAGGCTATGAAACTTCAACTGCGTGTTGGAACAAGTTAATGGTAGTTGGTAGGCCTACCTTCGTTTTGGACGGACAAAAAGACAGCTACATAGATAGATAGTTAGGTTAGAGAGACGGAGACGGGGAGAAAGAGAGAGTGAGAGGAGGAGGAGAAGAAGAAGAAGTAGACAAGGAGGAGGAGGAGGAGGAGAAGTAGACAAGGAGGAGGAGGAGAAGAAGAAGAGGAAGTAGACAAGGAGAAGAAGAAGTAGACAAGGAGGAGGAGGAGAAGAAGTAGACAAGGAGGAGAAGAAGAAGTAGACAAGGAAGAGGAGAAGAAGTAGACAAGGAGGAGAAGAAGAAGAAGTAGACAAGGAGGAGAAGAAGAAGAAGTAGACAAGGAGGAGGAGGAGAAGAAGTAGACAAGGAGGAGGAGAAGAAGAAGTAGACAAGGAGGAGAAGAAGAAGAAGTAGACAAGGAGAAGAGTAGACAAGGAGGAGGAGGAGAGGAGAAGAAGAAGAAGTAGACAAGGAGAAGAAGGAGGAGGAAGGAGGAGAAGAAGAAGTAGACAAGGAGAGAGAAGAGTAGACAAGGAAAGAAAAGAAGATAGACAAGGAGGAGGAGAGAAGAGAAGAAAGAAGGAGGAGGAGAAGAAAAGAAGATAGAAAAGGGAGGAGGAAGAAGAAAGAAGTAGACAAGGAGGAGGAGAAGAAGAAAAGAAGTAGACAAGGAAGAAGAAGAAAGTAGACGGAGGAGAGAGAGAGTAGCAAGAGAGAAGAAGAAGTAGACAAGGAGGAGGAGAAGAAGAAAAGAAGTAGACAAGGAGGAGGAGAAGAAGAAGAGAAGTAGACAAGGAGGAGGAGAAGAAGAGACAAGGGGAGAGAAGAAGAACAAGGAGGAGGAGGAGGAAAGAAGAAAGAAGTAGACAAGGAGGAGGAGAAGAAAAGTAGACAAGGAGGAGAAGAGAAGATAGACAAGGGGGAGAAGAAGAGACAGGAGGAGAAGAAGAGAAGTAGACAAGGAGGAAGAAAAGTAGACAAGGAGGAGAGAGAAGAAGTAACAAGGAGGAGAAGAAGAAGAAGTAGACAAGGAGGAGAGAGAAGTAGACAAGGAGGAGGAGAAAAGAAGAAGAAGTAGACAAGAGAGAGGAGAAGAAGAAGTAGACAAGGAGGAGGAGAGAGAAGTAGACAAGGAAGGAGAAGAAGAAGTAGACAAGGAGGAGAAGAAGAAGAAGTAGACAGAGAGAAGAGAAGAGGAGAGAGAAGAAGTAGACAAGGAGAGAGAGAGAGAAGAAGTAGACAAGGAGGAAGGAGAGAGGAGGAGAAGAAGAAGAAGTAGACAAGGAGGAGGAGAAGAAGAGAAGAGAAAGAGAAGGAAGAAGAAGAGAGTAGACAAGGAGGAGAGAAGAAGTAGACAAGGAGGAGGAGAAGAAGAAGTAGACAAGGAGGAGAAGAAGAACAAGAGGAGAAGAAGTAGCAAGGAGGAGGAGAAGAAAAGAAGTAGACAAGGAGGAGGAGAGAAGAAGTAGACAAGGAGAGGAGGAGAAGTAGAAAGGAGAGGAGAAGAAGAAGTAGACAAGGAGGAGGAGAAGAAGAAGAAAGGAGGAGAGAAAGAAGAGAGAGGAGGAGAAGAAGAAGTAGACAAGGAGGAGAGGAGAAGAAGAAGTAGACAAGGAGGAGGAGGAGGAGAAGAGAAGAAGAAGTAGACAAGGAGGAGGGGGAAAGAAGAAGAAGAAGTAGACAAGGAGAGGAGGAGGAGAGAGAAGAAGAAGAAGAAGTAGACAAGGAGGAGGAGGAGAAGAGAAGTAGACAAGGAGGAGGAGGAGGAGAAGAGAAGAAGTAGACAAAGGAGGAGGAGAGAAGAGAGAAGTAGACAAGGAGGAGGAGGAGAAGAAGAAGTAGACAAGGAGGAGGAGGAGAGAAGAGTAGACAAGGAGAGAGAGAAGAAGAAGTAGACAAGGAGGAGGAGGAGGAGAGAAGAAGAAGAAGTAGACAAGGAGGAGGAGGAGGAGAAGAAGAAGAAGTAGACAAGGAGGAAGGAGGAGAAGAAGAAGAAGTAGACAAGGAGGAGGAGGAGAAGAAGAAGAAGTAGACAAGGAGGAGGAGGAGGAGGAGAAGAAGAAGAAGTAGACAAGGAGGAGGAGAAGAAGAAGTAGCAAGGAGGAGGAGGAACAAGGAGAAGAAGAAGATGATGATGACGGTGATGATGATGATGATGATGAAAAGAGAGAGAGAGAGAGAGAGGCATCTAATTTTTGATCGTCTTCGTCACTAATTATCGTCATCATCATATAGTTATCATCGTCGTCGTCCTCATCATTATGTTGCATCATCATCTCTCGTTCTTCTTCTTTCGGTGTTTCATAGATCCCGTCTTTATCACTCGCCCCCCCCCCCCCCCTTTCTCCATGTTCAAGACCTTGCCAGCACGTAGGTTTTGTGCAGGTTCACGGACTCTGCCAGCTAATTCCTTGCGGATTTGGATGGAGCACATATGGAATTGCGTGTGATAAACATCTCTTGAACAGACGCCAACAAACTTTGAACTCAGTCTACACTCTACTTGCCTCCTCTCTTCTTCTTCCTGCTGATCGTATTCTCTTCCTTCTCTTCCCCCCCCCCCCCCCCCCCTTCTTCTTTTTTTCCGTTTTCCGCTTTGCCTTCCCCTTCTCTTCATGTCCCTCGTTGTCATCTTCATTGCTCATCAGTAGTCATCATCAGCATTGATTATCTGTCCTACTCATCATCATTCATCTTCAGTATCAGTCATCATCAGTTGGCCAGCATTAGTCATTCATCTATTATCCAATAGTCATTCGTCAGTCAAAAAAAATCCAGATCATCGAAATACTAATTGTTCACCAACAGTCTTCCGTCCGTCAATTGTCATTTGTTATCAGTTAGTCATCACCTTTACCACTGCTACCACTGCCACATCATCGTCGTCGTCGTCGTCATCATCATCATCATCATCATCATCATCATATTTCTTCCTCTTCTTCTTCATCATCATAATCATTACGCATGTTCGTTCATATTTGTGTCTTTTCTTCTTCTTCTTCTCTCTCTCTTCTTCTTCTTCTTCTTCTTCTCCTCCTCCTTCTTCTCCTCTTCCTTCTTCTCTCCTCCTCTCCTCTCTTCCTTTCTTCTTCTATCTCATTCCTATTGTGTCTTCTTCTTATTCTTCTTCTTCTTCTCTTCCTTCTTCTTCCTTCTCTCCTCTTTTCTCTCCTTCTCCTCCTTCTTCTCCTCTCCTTTCTCTTTTCTTCCTGTTTTGTTGTTTTCTTCACCCCCCTCTACCGTGTCACAGCCTGTCCACGCTCTTCCCCGTCCTTCATGCCGACATTCGTCTCGCCATTACTTCTTCTCTTTCTTTTCGTTGCTTCTTGATGTCTTTGTGTTTCTCTTCTTATGTTGTTGACGTCTTTTCTTTAGTGTATTCTTCTCTTTGTTGTTCGTCGTGTGATGTCTTTTGTATGTCTTTATCTTTATATTCTTCGTCTTATTCTTTGTGTAATTCTGTTGACTTAATTTGTTCGTCTTTTCTTTTTTACTGTCTGTTGTCTCTAATATTGTTACTTCATTGTTCTTTGTTAATTCTTTTCTTATACTTCTTCTTCTTTCTTTCTTCTTCTTCTTCTTCTCTTCTTCTTCTTCTTCTTCTTCTTCTTCTTCTTCTTCTTCTTCTTCTTCTTCTTCTTCTTCTTCTTCTTCTTCTTTCTCTTCTTCTTCTTCTTCTTCTTCTTTCTTCTTCTTCTTCTTCTTCTTCTTCTTCTTCTTCTTCTTCTCTTCTTCTCTTCTTCCTCTTTTTTTTCTCTCTTCTTGCTTCTTATTTTTTCTCCTCCTCCTTCTTCTTCTTCTCTCTTTCTCCTCCTCCTCTCTTCTCTCCTCCTTCTTCTTCTTCTTCTCTTCCTTCTTGCTCTTCTTTCTTCTCTTCCTCCTCCTTCTCTTCTTCCACCCTCCTCTTCCTTCTCCTCCTGCATTTTCTCCTCCTCCTCCTCTCCTCCTCCTCCTCCTCATCATCATCCTGTGTTCATTCCTGTTTGTGTGTGTTTCAGATGTCCACCCCTCACCCCATCAAAAGCCGGGTGGAGAAGACCACAGAGCCACAGTCCCACAGACCCGTTCCCCTGGTCCGGTCCAGCAGCATGCCCGACAACCTGGACCGTCTGCGCCGCAAGAAAAGTTACTTCAGTCTCATTGGTCAGTGGGTTTGTTGACGTCAGTGGTGATGGTCTTTGGTGTAATGTCTGTTGACTTAAATGATTGTTGACGTCAGTGGTGATGGTCTTTAGTGTAATGTCTGTTGACTTAAATGATTGTTGACGTCAGTGGTGATGGTCTTTGGTGTAATGTCTGTTGACTTAAATGATTGTTGACGTCAGTGGTGATGGTCTTTGGTGTAATGTCTGTTGACTTAAATGATTGTTGACGTCAGTGGTGATGGTCTTTGGTGTAATGTCTGTTGACTTAAATGATTGTTGACGTCAGTGGTGATGGTCTTTGGTGTAATGTCTGTTGACTTAAATGATTGTTGACGTCAGTGGTGGTGGTCTTTGGTGTAATGTCTGTTGACTTAAATGATTGTTGACGTCAGTGGTGATGGTCTTTGGTGTAATGTCTGTTGACTTAAATGATTGTTGACGTCAGTGGTGATGGTCTTTGGTGTAATGTCTGTTGACTTAAATGATTGTTGACGTCAGTGGTGATGGTCTTTGGTGTAATGTCTGTTGACTTAAATGATTGTTGACGTCAGTGGTGATGGTCTTTGGTGTAATGTCTGTTGACTTAAATGATTGTTGACGTCAGTGGTGATGGTCTTTGGTGTAACGTCTGTTCACTTAAATGATTGTTGACGTCAGTGGTGATGGTCTTTGGTGTAACGTCTGTTGACTTAAATGATTGTTGACGTCAGTGGTGGTGGTCTTTGGTGTAACGTCTGTTGACTTAAATGATTGTTGACGTCAGTGGTGATGGTCTTTGGTGTAATGTCTGTTGACTTAAATGATTGTTGACGTCAGTGGTGATGGTCTTTGGTGTAACGTCTGTTGACTTAAATGATTGTTGACGTCAGTGGTGATGGTCTTTGGTGTAATGTCTGTTGACTTAAATGATTGTTGACGTCAGTGGTGATGGTCTTTGGTGTAATGTCTGTTGACTTAAATGATTGTTGACGTCAGTGGTGGTGGTCTTTGGTGTAATGTCTGTTGACTTAAATGATTGTTGACGTCAGTGGTGATGGTCTTTGGTGTAATGTCTGTTGACTTAAATGATTGTTGACGTCAGTGGTGATGGTCTTTGGTGTAATGTCTGTTGACTTAAATGATTGTTGACGTCAGTGGTGGTGGTCTTTGGTGTAACGTCTGTTCACTTAAATGATTGTTGACGTCAGTGGTGATGGTCTTTGGTGTAATGTCTGTTGACTTAAATGATTGTTGACGTCAGTGGTGGTGGTCTTTGGTGTAATGTCTGTTGACTTAAATGATTGTTGACGTCAGTGGTGATGGTCTTTGGTGTAATGTCTGTTGACTTAAATGATTGTTGACGTCAGTGGTGATGGTCTTTGGTGTAATGTCTGTTGACTTAAATGATTGTTGACGTCAGTGGTGGTGGTCTTTGGTGTAACGTCTGTTCACTTAAATGATTGTTGACGTCAGTGGTGATGGTCTTTGGTGTAATGTCTGTTGACTTAAATGATTGTTGACGTCAGTGGTGGTGGTCTTTGGTGTAATGTCTGTTGACTTAAATGATTGTTGACGTCAGTGGTGGTGGTCTTTGGTGTAATGTCTGTTGACTTAAATGATTGTTGACGTCAGTGGTGATGGTCTTTGGTGTAATGTCTGTTGACTTAAATGATTGTTGACGTCAGTGGTGGTGGTCTTTGGTGTAACGTCTGTTCACTGAAATGATTGTTGACGTCAGTGGTGGTGGTCTTTGGTGTAATGTCTGTTGACTTAAGTGATTTTAGACGTTATTGAGTGAGTCTGTATGTTGCTGGGCATTTTCTGTTTTCTATCTATTTTCAGTTGTAGCTTCCGTTTCAGTCTCAGCTGGAAGCTGGTAGATAGGGTGAGGGAGTGAAAGGGTTCAGTTTTTGCTGTTGGTGGATAGGGTGCGGGAGTCTAAGGGTTAAGTTTTTGCAGTTGGTGGATAGGGTGCGGGAGTCAAAGGGTTAAGTTTTTGCTGTTAGTGGATAGGGTGAGGGAGTCAAAGGGTTAAGTTTTTGCTGTTAGTGATAGGGTGCGGGAGTCAAAGGGTTAAGTTTTTGCTGTTAGTGATAGGGTGCGGGAGTCAAAGGGTTAAGTTTTTCCAGTTGGTGGATAGGATGTGGGAGTCAAAGGGTTAAGTTTTTTGCAGTTGGTGGATAGGGTGTGGGAGTCAAAGGGTTAAGTTTTTGCAGTTAGTGGATAGGGTGAGGGAGTCAAAGGGTTAAGTTTTTGCTGTTGGTGGATAGGGTGCGGGAATCAAAGGGTTACGTTTTTGCTGTTGGTGGATGGGGTGCGGGAGTCTAATGGTTAAAAACTGACTGGCCTGTTCACTACCCATGTTAATGCTTCAGTCATTCTGGTGTTGTTTGTTTCGTGTTTCGTAAGTATCTTCCCCTCCCTGCCTCCTCTCTCTCTCTCTCCATTTCAAAACCTTGCCAATATAATTATGTAGCTTTGCGCAGGCTGAAGGAATGTGCTAAGTGACAGCTGGCAGATTTGGGTGGAGCGCATATGGAATTATTCGAGTGCTATGAATCCCTCTTGGACAAATTCCACACGTTGTATGTGTTCAAGTTACAACCAGAAGTGACTACCAGTGCTCAAGCAATCCATGGAGACCAGACACTCGTGAGAACACAATGAGTTATGAGAACACGAACTTAAAGCACGAAACAAGACAAGCGTTGACTGGTCTTTGTCAAGTGTATAATAAACCACTTATCTTCTGTAGCGTGAAGAAATATCAGGGATGTTATCATCAGATCTTTGGGTCTTCTTGTTGTTGTTGTTGTTGTTGTTGTTGTTGTTGTTGTTGTTGTTGTTGTTGTTGTTGTTGTTGCTGCTGCTGCTGGCAGATTGGGGAGGGGGGGGGAGTGGATATGAAATTGTCCGAATGCGATGAACCCCTCAGTAACAAACTTAAACTATTGTGTTTTTATACAGACTTTAGTGTTGTGTTTTATACAGACTTTAGTGTTGTGTTTTATACAGACTTTAGTGTTGTGTTTTATACAGACTTTAGTGTTGTGTTTTATACAGACTTTAATGTTGTGTTTTATACAGACTTTAATGTTGTGTTTTATACAGACTTTAGTGTTGTGTTTTATAAGACTTTAATGTTGTGTTTTATACAGACTTTAGTGTTGTGTTTTATACAGACTTTAATGTTGTGTTTTATACAGACTTTAATGTTGTGTTTTATACAGACTTTAATGTTGTGTTTTATACAGACTTTAATGTTGTGTTTTATACAGACTTTATGTTGTGTTTTATACAGACTTTAGTGTTGTGTTTTATACAGACTTTAGTGTTGTGTTTTATACAGACTTTAGTGTTGTGTTTTATACAGACTTTAGTGTTGTGTTTTATACAGACTTTAATGTTGTGTTTTATACAGACTTTAATGTTGTGTTTTATACAGACTTTAATGTTGTGTTTTATACAGACTTTAACGTTGGTTTTCATAAGACTTTAGTGTTGTGTTTTATACAGACTTTAATGTTGTGTTTTATACAGACTTTAGTGTTGTGTTTTATACAGACTTTAGTGTTGTGTTTTATACAGACTTTAGTGTTGTGTTTTATACAGACTTTAGTGTTGTGTTTTATACAGACTTTATGTTGTGTTTTATACAGACTTTATGTTGTGTTTTATACAGACTTTAATGTTGTGTTTTATACAGACTTTAATGTTGTGTTTTATACAGACTTTAGTGTTGTGTTTTATACAGACTTTAATGTTGTGTTTTATACAGACTTTAATGTTGTGTTTTATACAGACTTTAATGTTGTGTTTTATACAGACTTTAATGTTGTGTTTTATACAGACTTTAATGTTGTGTTTTATACAGACTTTAGTGTTGTGTTTTATACAGACTTTATGTTGTGTTTTATACAGACTTTAGTGTTGTGTTTTATACAGACTTTAATGTTGTGTTTTATACAGACTTTAGTGTTGTGTTTTATAAGACTAATGTTTTTAACAACTTTAGTGTTGTGTTTTATACAGACTTTAGTGTTGTTTATCAGATTATGTGTTTTATACAGACTTTAGTGTTGTGTTTTATACAGACTTTAGTGTTGTGTTTTATACAGACTTTAGTGTTGTGTTTTATACAGACTTTAGTGTTGTGTTTTATACAGACTTTAGTGTTGTGTTTTATACAGACTTTAATGTTGTGTTTTATACAGACTTTAGTGTTGTGTTTTATACAGACTTTAGTGTTGTGTTTTATACAGACTTTAATGTTGTGTTTTATACAGACTTTAATGCTGTGTTTTATACAGACTTTAGTGTTGTGTTTTATACAGACTTTAATGTTGTGTTTTATACAGACTTTAATGTTGTGTTTTATAAGACTTTAACGTTGCGTTTCATAAGACTTTAATGTTGTGTTTTATACAGACTTTAATGTTGTGTTTTATACAGACTTTAATGTTGTGTTTTATACAGACTTTAATGTTGTGTTTTATACAGACTTTAATGTTGTGTTTTATACAGACTTTAATGTTGTGTTTTATACAGACTTTAATGTTGTGTTTTATACAGACTTTAATATTGTGTTTTATACAGACTTTAATATTGTGTTTTATAAGACTTTAATGTTGTGTTTTATAAGACTTTAACGTTGTGTTTTATAAGACTTTAACGTTGTGTTTTATAAGACTTTAATGCTGTGTTTTATAAGACTTTAATGCTGTGTTTTATAAGACTTTAATGCTGTGTTTTATAAGACTTTAATGCTGTGTTTTATAAGACTTTAATACTGTGTTTTATAAGACTTTAATGCTGTGTTTTATAAGACTTTAATGCTGTGTTTTATAAGACTTTAATGCTGTGTTTTATAAGACTTTAATGTTGTGTTTTATAAGACTTTAATGGTGTGTTTTATAAGACTTTAATGCTGTGTTTTATACAGACTTCTTTGTTGTGTTGTATACAATGCTGTGTGTTTACTACAGGCTTTGAGCTGCACAATTCATCCTGGAGTCAGCACAGTGGAGGGGACGATTCGTCAGACGAGTCAGAACTGTCCATGGAATACCAGAGGGAAAAGTCCCACAGTGCCCGTTCTTCCCGTATCACACTGACCACCATTGACCAGGTAACAGCACTGTGCTCCTCCCCCCCCCCCCCTAACACTGACCACCATTGACCAGGTAACAGCAATGTGCTCCTTCCCTCCCCCCCCCCCTAACACTGACCACCATTGACCAGGTAACAGTACTGTGCCCCCCCCCCCCCCCCCAACCCTTTGTTTGATCATATTTTGGTATTGTCAAAAACGACGTTTTGCTACATTTCCGTGTGGAATTTTGCTACATTTCCAGGATACTGGTTAGAGGTTCAGACTCCCGTAATTGTGGTGATAACCTGCCACAGCTGGCTCCTACCTAGTGTTCACTGTGCTGTGCACTCAGTGGGAAGACTGGGAAACCACTCAATGGAGTCTCATCCACCTCATGAATGTATTATTGACAGTTTTGCTCAGATTTCGTGACCAACGTAACCTAATGTTATTTGAGAGAGTTAGGTGGTAGAGAACTCGCTGTTCTCCTGTCAGTCTCATTCCTCTTCCTGGCTGGGTTGCCTTCCCCAACGCTGGACAGGGCCAGGTACTCATGTACAGCTGGAAGATCTGAAGGTCGCACGTGTAAACTTTTGTGAACCAGGCTTCGAACCTGTGCAGTCAGAGTAGAAGGCAGATGGGTGGGTTGTTGATTGGCTGGTTGATTGGTTGGTTAGTTGGTTGTTGTTGGGTTGTGGGTTGGTTGTTGTTGTGGCGTGTTCGTTGGCTCTTTCGTTGTTGATTGCTTACCGGTTGGTTGGTTTTTAAGTCAGTAGTTTTTTGGTTGCTTCGTTGATTGATTGCCTACTTGGTTGGTTGGTTGTTGGATGGTTGGTTTGTTGGTTGGTTTGTTGGTTAGTTGGTTGTTGTTTTTTTGTTTTTTGTTTTTTTTTAGATCAGAGAGTTACGATTGTTTTCTAGAAAGTGGGAAAGTCAGGGAATCTTGCGATTTATCATTTATAATTATAATTGAAAAATAATAAACTTAGATGGAGAGAGTAGTGCATGCATTGTTCTCTCTCCTCTCTCGCTCTATCTATCTATCTATCTATCTATCTATCTATCTATCTATCTATCATCTATCTATCTATATCTATTTGTCTATGTATGTATGTATATATGTACCTATCTGTCTATCTATCTATCTATCTATCTATCTGTTTATGTGTGTATGTATGTATGTATGTATGTATGTATGTATGTGTGTGTGTATGTATGTATGTATGTATGTATGTATGTATCTATCTGTCTTCTGTCTATCTATCTATCTATCTATCTATCTATCTATCTATCTATCTATCTATCTATCTATCTATCTATCTATCCTCTCTCTCTCATTTTTGCCGACTTTCTCTTGAATCTACAGAAAGTATTAGCATTCGAGCGATACGTCTTAAGAAAGGTAACTCTAAACCCTTTGTTCTTGTTTGTTTGTTTTGTTCTTTGTTTGGCACTATGTCAAATTGTTCTTGTTGCTATCCATGTTTTGTTTTATGTGTAGTGTAGTGTACATCTTACGTGGCTGAGGGCAGAGTTAGCACAGAGAGTTGTTTATCCCGTTATTTGCCGTGTATTAATCAGGGCTTAAAACGTTCCGCGTCTGGGCGGAATTCCGCGATTTCGGTTTGTCAAAAAATAACAAAAACAAAAACAAAAACAAAAAAAACAAAAACGAAAGGAGCAAGGCATCCGTGATCGGCTTGCAAACGTTCATAGCAACGGCGCCCAAGTTATGGCCCCTGATTTTTCTTGGAAGAAGTTTCCGGTCGGACTTCTTGGAAAAAACAAAATGGCGGAGTGCGCAGACATTGTTCAAGCGGGTCAGACTTTTGACGACTCTTTAATTAAAAACACTCAAGTTAAAGGGTGTGTGTTCATTTTATTATTATGTTTTTAACCCCATCTCCCGTTTTCCCCAAATACATGTATATCTTCCTGTAATAATTATGTGTTTACAGCAATTTTTATGCACTAAATATCTCTTGAAATTGTGTCCAGAAAGCGCGAAATGGCATAGATTTACACTTGGTTTTTAAAGAATTTTCCCGGGGGAGCATGCCCCTGGACCCTCCTAGTTTCAGTGGGGTTTTTTCCTCCTCCTGTTTTAAGCCCTGATTAATTTGAATTTTATAATGTTTTTCATTGTCTTTTACAATAATTTTGTTGGTCTTAGTTAAACGTTTCAAGTGTATATTCCAGCCTTTTTTTTTTTTTTAATCATATTTTCATGCTAGTATGATATTGGTTTGTGTTAACCTTTTGACTCCTGTACCCTATCCACCAACTGCAAAAACTTAACTCTTTGACTCCCTCATCCTATCCACCAGCTTCCTTCAGGAAGCTGGTGGATAAGGTGAGGGAATCAAAGGGTAAAGTTTTTGCTTTGCTCGTGTGGTTGACAATGCAGGAACCTGGTGGACAGGGTGCGGGAGTCAGAGGGTTAATGTTAACGAGGCGAGGGCTTGATATGAAAAAGTCATGTGTTGCTTATTCTGCTGTCTTTGTAAATACAAATTTGTCTTTGTTCTTGTTGATGTTTTGTTGTTTTTGTTGCTGTTGTTGTTGTTGTTGTTGTTGTGTCTTTTTCTTCCATCATTTAGTCAGTTAATTGTGAGTATTTTCTTCTCATTTATTCCATATTAACCCTTTGACTCCCGCACCCTGTCCACCAGCTTCCTGCATCGTCAACCATGCTAGCAAAGCAAAAACTTAACCCTTTGACTCCCTCATCCTATCCACTAGCTTCCTGCAGGGAGTCAAAGGGTTAACTTGATTGTTTAACCCTTCTGCAATGATTAGACCCGTGTGGTAGCGCCTGGTGGTTGAAGGCTGGAGATTTTTCTGATCTCTCGATACTACATGTGCAAACCTGCCAGTGTTTGAACCCCAGCCCCCCAGCCCCCACTCATATGTGTATACGTCATGGCCCACTTCAACGTCTCTGACCACCAGGCTCCGTGGCAGCCGGCAGAAATTAGAAGAAAACGGCCACGTTCGTCGCCAGGTGTCGCTTGGTCATGTCTGGGGCGAAAGAAGGAAGAAAAGAGAGATGAAAGAGAGAGAGGAAGAAGAAGAAGGAGAAGAAGAGAAAGAAAAGAAGAAGAAGAGAGAAGAGAAGAAGAAAGAGAACGAAAAAGAAGAGAAAGAAGAGAAGAAGAAGGAAGAAGAGAGAAGAGAAGAGAAGAAGAAGAAGAAGAAAGAAGAAGAAAGAAGAAAAAGGAGAAAGAAGAAGGAGAGAGGAAGAAGGAAGAAGAAAAGATCAGGAAGAAGAAGAGAAGAAAAAAGAAGAAGGAGGAGGAGGAAGAAGAAGAGAAAGAAGAAAAGAGGAGGGAAAAGAAATGACGGAGAAGAAGAAGAAGCGAAGGAGGAGGAGGAAAAAGAAGAAGAAGATGATGAAGAAGAGGAAGAAGATACGGAAAAGGAGGAGGAGAAGAAAAAGAAGATAAAGAGGAAAAACAACAACAACAACTGCAATGACGACAGCAACAACATGACAAATAACAACAATATGTTAACACACACAATACATCGAAATAATGCACGTTAAAAAGATCCTGTACAGTTTCAGCATTAAGTAGCTTATGGAAACATAAACATACTCAGCAGAAGCAGGCCCGGAAAAGGACTATGACTGCCTACATGACAGGGTGACCCACCGTAGATGGCGTGTGCACACATGATGACTTCACAGTTTGGACTTAACAGCCAGAACAACTTGCATACATACCCAAGAAAAACATTGCTCGGAAAAGAGAAAAAGAAAAAAAAAAAACGAAAGAAAAACATACACAAACACGCTGGCCGAGTCATGTTAACATCTCCATTTTTATGGTACAATTATTACAGAAAGTCCAGATTCTCTACTTCTCAAAGTTGCTGACCTTGAAGAAGCTTCACATGAAATAGAACTGGACCTAAAGTAAGGACTGTGGTAAAATGTCACATCAGTACAGATTTTAAATATTGTGTAAAGTTCTTGTGATAACACTGTTAGTACACCTTCTTTAAAAGGTGTTGATTTGAGGTCCCCTCCCTCTTCTCCCCCCCCCCCCCACCCAGTCCGTGTGACCCTGACCTTGATACGGTGTCGTCTAATTAAAGCATTCGCGATTCCTCAATGTTCTACACTTTTGACATGACATTTGGGGAACATCCATCCTGAAGCAGACGTGAAGATCTATACAACATGTTTTGGTCACTCATACACACACGCGCGTGTGCACATACACACACACACACACACTCACACACACTCACACACACACACACACACACACACACACACACAACACACACACACACACACACACATATTTACACACACTCCACAACACACACACACACACACACACAACACACACACACAGCACACACACACACACTAACACACACACAACACACACACATTTACATGCACTCTCACACATACACACACACAACACACACACACACACACACACACACACACACACACACACACACACACACACACACACACTACACACACACACACACTAACACACTAACACAACACACAACACACACTAACACACACACACATACATGCAGATAGACAGACACATAGGTCTCTCTGCTCGAGATGAAACAATCCCGCCTTCCCCCCCCCCCCCCCCCTTTTTTTTTTTTCTGTTTTCTTTAATAAAGCAAAGAAATGGAGATTGAAAAGGAAAAAAAAAACTGCCGCGGATGTGTTCCGAACAGTCTATAGGTGCTAGAAGACTCTCAAATCGTAATGAATTATTATCAACCCTCTGACTCCTGCACCCTATCCACCAACTGCAAAACTTAACCCTTTGACTCCCTCACAGGATGCTGATGGACAGGTTGCGGAAGTCAAAGGGTTAATTGCAGTGACCAGTCGCCATAGTGCAACGGAGGTTGTGAGTTCCATCCCATCAGTCATGTCAAGTTCAGTGTGAAATGATTCGGCCCTGACCGGCCCCTGTCCAGACTTGACTGTGCTATGGGCTCATTGGGAACACTGGGACCACACAGCCGGGTTTCACCCTCTTCACAGATGCGTTAGTGAGGGGGGTTGCTCGAACTTCTCGACCAACACCGCTGGTGTCTGTATCTCTCAGGCCTGGCTGACGTCCAGGATACATTATGAATGAAAGGGAGCGTAGAGTACAGCCCTGTCACGCTGTCTCACTCCTGAAAGGAACTCCATAGCATCATGGTTATCATCTCCATCATCGTGCCTCATTATAGCATTGTGCAAAACGTATTGAAGTGCTGTAGAAAATGGGTTGGAAAAAATTAATGATCGCCCTGTTTGTTTTGTTGTTCTTTCAGATGATGGAGGAAGATAACCTGACCTACGCCGAAGCCTTGTGGGATCACGTGACCATGGACCCGGATGAGCTGGGCTTCCGGGCAGGGGACTTAATCCGTGTGGCAGACAGCTTGACAAACACTGGTGGTATGGCTCCACGGAACATCGTGAGGGATGGTTCCCTTCGGCTTTTGTCAGGGTCAGTTTGCTTTGTTGCTTTGTTTGTTTGTCTGTCTGTCTGTCTGTTTGTTGTTTGTTTGTTTGTTTGTTTGTTTGTTTGTCTGTCTGTCTGTTTGTTTGTTTGTTTGTTTGTTGCCTCCTGTCCTGTTTAGTTCATAATATCGCACATTTACAAATCAGAAAAAAAAACAAAGTAGAATCAGAAAACACATTTGATATAACAAAACGAGACAGGCGCAAATTTTCGCCCACCTGTCCTTTGTCAAGCGTACAAAGAAAAGACAACAAAAAATAAACGCACAACATTTAGCACAAAAACAGAAGACATCTGCCATTTTGTCCTGCTGAACACTACGTTTGGAAAGTCGTCTGCTGTTTTTTTGTGCTAATTGTTATGCATGTGATGTTTTGTATACGCTTCACAAAGGCCAGTTGGTGGAAAATTTGTGCCTATCTTGTTTTGTTTTATTGAATATGTGTTCTTGTTCTATTTTTGTGTTTTTCTGGTTCGTATCTGGTTGAACGCTGGCAGTCATTTTGATTCAGATTTCAGTCGTAACATTTGTGAAATCAAGTTCAGTGTCATCTCCAAAGAGAATTACCTGTGGTCTACATAAAAGTGCAACATTACACACGTAATTATTGAAGTCGTATTAACTTGGAACTCAACTGGAACACATTCGAAATTGATATGGAAAGTTAATGTGCACATCCTATGACAATATATGCACATACATCTAACACACTGTCATAACACACCATACACATCCATACCACCACATCATACACAACACACACCACACACAACACCACACACCAACACACACACATCACACACACACACCACACACACACATCACACACACACACACCACAACACACACACACACAACACACACAACCACACACACACACCACACACACACACACACCACCACACACACACACATCACACACACACCACACACACACACACACACACCATACACACACCACAACACACCAACAACACACACACATACCACCAACACATACACACACACACACACACACATCACACAACACATCCATACACACAACACACATACACACACACACACACATCCATTCCACACACCACACATACACACACAAAACCCCATCATCCATTACACACACACATACACACACACACACACACCAACACACACACATCACATACACACCACACACACACACACATCCAACACACACACACACACACACAATCCATACACACACACACACACACATCCATGCACACACACACACATCCATCACCACACACACACATACACACACACAATCCACACACACCACACACACACACACATCCACACACACACACACACACACACACACACACACAATCCACACACACACACACACATCCACACACACACACACACACATCCACACACACACACACACACACACACACACACACACACACAAAGACACCAACACACCATCACCACCAACACGAACACCACCAACATTACCATATAAGGTACTCAGTCATTGAGTTAAATTGATCAGAAACTAAATAGACCAATAAAGCAACTAAACGTATTTGAATGCATTCGTACACGCACATGCAAATGTGCATGATATGCACACACATACAAACACACAAACACACACTCACATACACACACACTCACACACACACACACACACACACACACACACACACACACACACACACACATACACACACACACACACACACACACATGCACACACACACACACACACACACATACAAAC
>JAPXFY010000031.1:43612584-43622584 GCA_030674185.1 Monoplex corrugatus
CAATTCGCTTTGTTACCTTTCTGAAGTCTTGGTCAAAAAAGAAAAAAAAATTGTCAGAGACAGCAAGACAGAGTACATGCTGATCTCTAGGAAGCAGTTGGCAGAGGATGAAAATCCCCAAAATGGTTAGGACTGAAGTGACTCGAACCCGTAACCTTCCAGTCGTTAGCTTGCTGTGTTAACCGTATGACTCCCCGCACCCTATCCACCAGCTGCAAAAACTTAACCCTTTGACTCCACCGGGTTCCTGAAAAAAAAAAAACCACCCAAAGCTCTTGCTTTGCTATCACTGATGACGATGCGGGATGCAGGTGGACAGGGTGAAGGAGTAAAGGGTTGTCCAGTTCGTTAAGACTCAGACGACAGAAGTTAAATCTCCGAGTGTGATTGTACATCTGTGTCAAGCTTGGTCATGAATCCTCTGTAAACAACAGACAAATCCTTCCTGACTCGTTTTCATTTGATCAATCTCAACTTTCAGACATATAAAAATTCATGGATTTTGATAAGCTTTTACTTATAGGCGTTCATACTTATACTATTCACGGCTTCTTGGCCAACTGCACCTTTTTTAACCCTTCGACTCCCGCACTCAATCCACCAGCTGCAAAAACTTAGCCCTTTGATTCCCTCAGCCTATACACCAGCTTCCTGCAGGAAGCTGGTGTATAGGCTGAGGGAATCAAAGGGTTAAATTTTTGCTTTGCAAGCATGGTTCACAATGCAGGATGTTGGTGGACAGGGTGCAGGAGTCAAAGGGTTAAATAAACTCTTAGACAGATTCACTCTTTAATAAGCTTTTAACCATTCTGCATTTAGACGTATAAAATTCTTTGCTTCTTGACCAGTTGCACCTTTAAATAACTATGAGACAGGTTCGTCTACAAACAGCCGATAGTCTTGTCAGAAAATTAAAACAGAAAGATTCTGAGGTCACACTGGCCCAATAATACGGCCCATAAGAGGCTGACTATTTAATACACATTTGATTAAAAACCTGACCACAAATACCCGTGACACAGCTGCAGAGTTTTCGTATGGGCTTAATGGAGGTAGCCGCTGTCCATCGCATCGCCAAGATGACCTCGGCTGTGAAGGAACGAGTTTTAAAAGCAAGCAGATTGTGTGTGTGTGTGTGTGTGTGTGTGTGTGTGTGAAAAGTTTAATACGAAAGGAAGCGCAGAGTGCAGTATATGAAAGGAATTGGGAGAGTTCATTTTAATCAAGCAGTTCCTATCCTGACAGAAAGCTTCATATCGCCATTACCATCGGAGAGTCCCATGCGTAAAAAGTGTGAAACTTTGTTCCAAATTCAATGGCCGTGCTGTCATTGGTGTCGTCATTTTTTACATCTGGGAGGTGACGTGGTGAAGATGGAAGTGAGTGACGTGTTCAGTGACGCAGAAGTAAAAACTGGAACACAAAAAGAAACAGAGGTGGGGAGGAGAGGGGAGGGGAGCGGCGGGAAGAACGTACATTTCCTGTCCTCATTTTGTCCCTGAAACGGAAACCAAGTCCTGAAGTCGTCTGTACTGACTTCTTGACAAGCCCCCAGAAGACTTCATTGTATTTGTGTTTTTTGGGCTTGGTCCAGTTTGAGGTCAGTCTTAGGGCAGGTGACTCTTTGACATGAACCGGGGGTTATTTAGTGCGGTCTGATCATCTCGGTATCTATTTCTTTTTATTTTTGTCGTTTCGGATTTTAGACAGGAAAAGGAGGGCATGCTGGGAAACAAACGAAAAAGCCTGAAGTGGACTGAAAACACATTGTTGGGCTGATTAGTGAATTTTATGCTTGACCAGCGTCCACACTCGCTTGACTGCGTGGACAGAGACTGCGCGTCAGCGAAAAGTTAGGAAGGCGTGTGACCCAGCCGACCGTGACCTTGTGACAGCAGTTGACGTTCAAGCCTCTCTCCTGTCCCCTCGCTGAGCTTCCAGAAGCATCTTTGTTCTACCAGTCGCCGTAATGCCGTGCTTAGCGTAGCGGACTGAGGACTTACTGTTATTGACTGTTAGTTTTGTTAAAGCCCAGCCGACTGCGCAGAGCCATATCAGGGCTATAACCGTTTCAAAACATGCACAGAATACTTCAACAGGAAAAAAGGAAAAAGAAAACTAAGTACACAATCAATGCATTTGTGCACATGATCAAGGACATGTCCCTGGCCTTGACCACTCCAATTTATCGCACAGGGGATTTTAAAACATGTTGAATACAAATTTAAACATAACCAAGGACACCAAGGTGACTTAAGGTTGTGGGTTCGAATCTCATTAGTTCTCCCTCCCCTCCCTGTCCGTGGGGATGCCGGTGGCTCTTTCAGTATGAATGGTATACTTCTAGCAATTTTGTGCGAGAAGTTTCTTCTTTTCTGTCACTCTCTTTGTTTCTGCCATGCTCCTTTGCTTTCTGTCATCTCTTCCTGTCATTTTCTGCCTTGCTGGTCCATTTACCTGTATGTGTTCTATAAAGCCTTACGTACTTTCTCTTAGAATTGATAATTATGTGCATGCATTGCCTGCACATGTATTTTTGGAGAAACGAATCAGACCCGTGTGCCTTCTGACCTGCACATGCTAAAAGTACCCATGGCAGTTGAAAAGCGTGAAGAGTTGCCCAACATAAAATAATGGAAAGACGGGTTCGTTGTCCAGATCCCTCCCTTTGAAAGCCAGTTAGCCTTCTTGCCTTTCTGAAGTCTTGATAAAAAAATTTGGGGTGGCGCTGCACCGCGGCGACGTGCTCTCAACGTAGAGAGTAGCCCGAGTTTTGCATAGTAAAATCCAATGAGACAACAACAACAACAAAAAAGAAAACGAATATTGATATATGTATAGTATTTTGGAGCGATTTGGGAGTCAAACCCACGTCCTGGCAGTCAGTAATCTGTTGTCCTAACCACTCCGCCACATTGACAGTCGTTTGTTTGATTTTGTTACCTGGTCATAGCCTCTGTCTGAGTTGTCTTCTCGTCACTAAGTGTGAGAACTTCAGGGCCGAAACACTTCCCTGAGTGAAGGAACCAGAAAAACAGGAAAAAGAATCAGAAGGCGTATTTGATACAACCAGACAAGACAGGCTCAAATGTTCGCCAACTGGCCTTTGTCAGCTTTAACGTAAGGCCACGAAGGAATAAACACCAAATACAAAAATTAGGAGAAAAAGAGTAAAACTTCCCTGTTGCTTCGTCCAGTGGAAGAAAAGGACTCAAATGAGTGAAGGAGAGGGGGGGGGGGGGGGGGTCTCCACTGAGGACCTTGTGCTGTCCGGCTTTCCCCACAGTTTATGGCAACCCATCATGTCATCTTCCATAAGTTTTCTCCTCATCACTATTTCCTCGATACAGATGTTCCCCAGTCAGCCGCCGCTGTTTGTCTGTTGTCTGGTCCACACAACTGGACCGATCTTCCACTGTCTATTCCACACTCGCATACTTTGTCTTCCTTCAAGTCTAACGTGAAGACATATCTTTTTGTCCAGCAGTGATTCTGGTCTTTACTGACACCACGGTCTTTACTGACACCATGGTCTTTACTGACACCATGGTCTTTACTGACACCATGGTCTTTACTCACAGTCTGGTCCTCTTTATTGACACTGTGGTCTTTATTGACACCATGGTCTTTACTGACACCATGGTCTTTACTCACAGTCTGGTCCTCCTTATTGACATCGTGGTCTTTATTGACACCATGGTCCTTATTGACACCATGGTCCTTATTGACACCATGGTCTTTACTGACACCATGGTCTTTACTGACACCATGGTCTTTACTGACACCATGGTCTTTACTGACACCATGGTCTTTACTACAGTCTGGTCTCTTATTGACACTCTGGTCCTTTATGACACCATGGTCCTTATTGACACCATGGTCCTTTGACACCATGGTCCTTATTGACATGTGGTCCTTATTGACACCATGGTCCTTATTGACACCATGGTCCTTATTGACACCATGGTCTTTATGACACCATGGTCCTTATTGACACCATGGTCCTTATTGACACCATGGTCCTTATGACACCATGGTCCTTATTGACAGCTGGTCCTTATTGACACTGTGGTCCTTATTGACACCATGGTCCTTATTGACACCATGGTCCTTATTGACAGTGTGGTCCTTATTGACACCATGTCCTTATTGACACAGTCCTATTGACACTGTCCTTATTGACACCATGGTCCTTATTGACACCATGGTCCTTATTGACACTGTGGTCCTTATTGACACCATGGTCCTTATTGACACCATGTGGGCCTTATTGACACCATGGTCCTTATTGACACGTGGTCCTTATTGACACCATGGTCCTTATTGACACCATGGTCCTTATTGACCGTGGTCCTTATTGACACCATGGTCCTTATTGACAGTGTGGTCCTTATTGGTACCTGGTCCTTATTGACACCATGGTCCTTATTGACAGTGGTCCTTATTGGTACCGTGGTCCTTATTGACACCATGGTCCTTATTGACAGTGTGGTCCTTATTGGTACCGTGGTCCTTATTGACACCATGGTCCTTATTGACAGTGTGGTCCTTATTGGTACCGTGGTCCTTATTAACACCATGGTCCTTATTGACAGTGTGGTCCTTATTGACCATGGTCCTTATTGACACCATGGTCCTTATTGAACATGGTCCTTATTGACAGTGTGGTCCTTATTAACACCATGGTCCTTATTGACATGTGTCTTATGGTCCTTATTACATCTGGTCCTTATTGACACCATGGTCCTTATTGACACCATGGTCCTTATTGACACCAGTGGTCCTTATTGACACCTGGTCCTTATTGACACCGTGGTCCTTATTGACACCATGGTCCTTATTGACACTGTGGTCCTTATTAACACTGTGGTCCTTATTGACACCATGGTCCTTATTGACACCATGGTCTTATTAACACTGTGGTCCTTATTGACACCGTGGTCCTTATTGACACTGTGGTCCTTATTAACACTGTGGTCCTTATTGACACCATGGTCCTTATTGACACTGTTGGTCCTTATTGACACTGTGGTCCTTATTGACACTGTGGTCCTTATTGACACTGTGGTCCTTATTGACACCGTGGTCCTTATTGACACTGTGGTCCTTATTGACACCGTGGTCCTTATTGACACCATGGTCCTTATTGACACCATGGTCCTTATTGACACCATGGTCCTTATTGACACTGTGCATGTGGTCCTTATTGACACTGTGGTCCTTATTGACACTGTGGTCCTTATTGACACTGTGGTCCTTATTGACACCGTGGTCCTTATTGACACCATGGTCCTTATTGACGCTGTGGTCCTTATTGACACTGTGGTCCTTATTGACACTGTGGTCCTTATTGACACCGTGGTCCTTATTAACACTGTGGTCCTTATTGACACCATAGTCTTTACTGACACAGTGGTAGCGTGGCAAACGTACAAAATACCAAGAATTCTTTGTAACGCCTGATTTCCAAGCTGTGGAAATACAAGGAGATGGACCCCCAGTAAAAAACACACACAAAACACACACATAAAAGCCTGAACTTTATCTAAAGACCTGACAATTAAACAATTAAATGACAGTATAAACAGGCGGCGTCTGCCGGCGAGTGTCGGCTTCGTTTGAAACCTTTTGTTTTAACAAGCGTGCCGATGTCTTTGTGGGGGATGTGTGTATGCACGCTGTTTTGCCCTCATTGTGCAGGGGGTGTACATGTCTGCTCTGTCTGCATTCTCTGTATTCGATGAGCGTGCATATGCCGGGTGTGTTCTTGTTTCTATAAAATACTGAAAAGACAGGTTTAGGAGAAGGGTGGCAGAATGGTTCAGACGTTCGCCTGCCAGTAACTAAACTCGAAGTTCCAGAGTTCGTTTCCTGTTGAGGCCTGTAGCAGAAACAAACAGTATGGTGTTAAATGGACAACAGGAGTATGTGTACAGGGGGGGGGGGGGGGTGCAAAAGTAGGTATACAGTAAGTATCACATCATTATAATAATGCTTAATTCTGCTCTCGATTAGAGGAGTGTGTGAATACCGACGGCAAGCAGTTTGAGTATCTGAGGGATTAAGACTGTGCTTGTTATTACATGTATATGCAATATTCATTTGTTTGT
Source organism: Monoplex corrugatus (assembly GCA_030674185.1). NCBI lineage: Eukaryota > Metazoa > Mollusca > Gastropoda > Littorinimorpha > Ranellidae > Monoplex > Monoplex corrugatus. Next base: position 43,618,695 of record JAPXFY010000031.1, read on the forward strand.
ATAATAAATGCAATGTGAGTATTGTACGTGTTTTCTTTATTCATAACTGTATACTTACTTTTGCACCCCCCTGTATAAGGCAGGAAGCTGTTAAAGCCAGTTGAATTCAAACCGTTGATGACGTAACTCTGGTTGTCTGTCGTGAACCGTCAACAGATTTCTGAAGTTGTCAGGAGGCTGCATGGCTCCTATTTATCACAGAGTACAGTCTTAGCCCTTGTTTTTAATCTGTTGTAGTTTCTTCAGCTAACATTGTGAGCACACGCGTTCATTAGAAAAATCAGATCTTAATCGGTCAGACTGGAAGGCGGAGTTACAGAATATGACAACATTTGCGACGCGGGCCACGGCCACCAAAAATTTTTGAAATTGCATTTAAGGAAGAAAAAAAACTGAGCGCACACACACACACACACCACACACACACACACACACACACACACACACACCACCACCACCACCAACCACCACCACCACACCACCACACCACATCACATCGCACACCATAACACATACACACACACACCCACCACACACACACACACCACACCATGCGCGTGCGCGCGCGCGCCACACACACACACACACACACACACACACACACACCACACACATCACACCAACACCACAACAGAGACAGAGAGAGGGGAGTCTCCAAGTCTTCACACACAAGGAACCTACGTGCCAATTTTCAAACCGAATAACCAGTACCTTGTGCCAATTTTCAAACCGAATAACCAGTACCTTGTGCCAATTTTCAAACCGAATAACCAGTACCTTGTGCCAATTTTCAAACCGAATAACCAGTACCTTGTGCCAATTTTCAAACCGAATAACCGTACTTGTGCCAATTCAACCGAATAACCATACCTTGTGCCAATTTTCAAACCGAATAACCAGTACCTTGTGCTAATTTTCAAACCAAATAACCAATACCTCGCTTGGATTACTCCCGCCCTTTCGTAGTGCGCATGCTTCTAGATCCGTTGAGTCGGAAGTTTGGGGCTTAACGAGTGTTTATGTGGTAACAGTCGGATTGTTTTGAACTGCTTGCCTGCTTGCTTGCTTGCTTGCTGTCGGATGGGAGAAGATTGTGCACACTGTTCGTCAGTCTGGCGTAAAACCACGTTGTTGTCTTTTGTTGGCCTCGTGTGTGCATTTGCACCAGAGGATGTGTAACCGGGTGAAGTAGCCTACAGTGAAGGATCGCACGTGTTCTGTCACGTGTTGGACACGAGTTGGTAAACAGACCTACCTGTCTACAGAATGCCAGTCAGCTGGAATCGTTGTTTGCTGTGTGCAGTCAGGTTTTCAGTGCCCACACACAAAGTCAGAACAAGACTGAAGCAACTGAATTATGGTTTCAAAGAAGAATGTTGAGAGTTCCATGGACAGCAAAGAAAACAAACGAGACAGTCTTGAAGGAGCAGATACAGGGAGAACATTGATAAAGAAGATAAGGAAAAGACAGGCAACATTTATAGAAAAGATTAGAGCATATGGTCACAGCAGGAAAGCTGGAGGGGAAAGAGAGCACCAGGTAGACACAGGGAGAAAATATTGGACGGACCTGCAGACTGGCTGAGAACAGAGAGGAGGGGGATGTACTTGCAGCGACAAGGAATAGATTCGTGTGTAGGGTCATGATCGCCAACGCCATGCGGCAGGGCACATGATGATGATGATGATGACACTCAAGAGCTCGGATCGAATCGACAAGCAGGAAATTACGAGAAAATTTCTCTCTCCACACACACACACACACACACACACACACACACACACACACACACACACACACACACCACACACACACCACACACACACACACACACACACACACACACACACACCACACACACACACACACACACACACACACACAGTCCGGGTCCAGCCCTGTCTTCCCCCACTCCACACTTCATCGTGTTCATCTAGAATCTTTTCCTTCTCCCACTCGTACAGAAAAGGTTGATATAGCTTATGAATGTCGCACATGTTCAGACTGATGTTTTCACTGGGATTGAACTTGAGATGTCAGATCTTGAGTCCTATATGTTTTCAAAAGATTAACCCTTTGACTCCCTCACCGTATCCACCAACTGCAAAAATTTAACCCCTTGATTCCCTCACCCTATACACCAGCTTCCTGCAGGAAGCTGGTGGATAGGGCGAGGAAATCAAAGGGCTAAGTTTTTGCTTTACTAACATGGTTGACAGTGTAGGATGCTGGTGGACAAGGTACAGGAGTGAAAGGGTTAATGAAGGTTATGTCAAAAGTTGCTACAAAGGAATAAATCTGATAATGATAAATAACAAGCAATGAAAAAAAAAAAAAAACACCTGTAGGTTTTGCTGTCTGCTTTTCAGCTGTCCTGACGAACGCAGATCACAATAGGAGTGACCGCCAGTATTGGTTGGCAGAAACGTATGGCCCTCCTCCCATTTGTGTCTCTCATAGACAGCCCCCTCCGCCTCTTCTTCAGAAATTTCAGGAATATTGCGGTCGGTTTCTTTCTGATGTCTCGATCGTAACGCCTGCCTACGTTCCCCCGGGTGGATGCCATGGGCTCTTTCAGTATAAATAGTATCCCCACATCTGGAAATTCTGTGCTAGAAATTTCCTCTTTTTTCCCCGTCTGTCTTTGTTTCTGTCCTGCTCCTTTGCTTTCTTTCGTCTGTTCCTGTCAACTTGTGCTTTGCTGGTCTATTCACCTGTAAGTTTTCCATAAAACCTTGTGCTTTGCTGGTCTATTCACCTGTAAGTTTTCCATAAAACCTTGTGCTTTGCTGGTCTATTCACCTGTAAGTTTTCCATAAAACCTTGTGCTTTGTTGGTCTATTCACCTGTAAGTTTTCCATAAAGCCTTGTGCTTTGCTGGTCTATTCACCTGTAATTTTTCCATAAAACCTTGTGCTTTGCTGGTCTATTCACCTGTAAGTTTTCCATAAAACCTTGTGCTTTGCTGGTCTATTCACCTGTAAGTTTTCCATAAAACCTTGTGCTTTGTTGGTCTATTCACCTGTAAGTTTTCCATAAAACCTTGTGCTTTGCTGGTCTATTCACCTGTAAGTTTTCCATAAAGCCTTGTGCTTTGCTGGTCTATTCACCTGTAAGTTTTCCATAAAACCTTATGCTTTGCTGGTCTATTCACCTGTAAGTTTTCCATAAAGCCTTGTGCTTTGCTGGTCTATTCACCTGTAAGTTTTCCATAAAACCTTATGCTTTGCTGGTCTATTCACCTGTAAGTTTTCCATAAAACCTTGTGCTTTGCTGGTCTATTCACCTGTAAGTTTTCCATAAAACATTGTGCTTTGCTGGTCTATTCACCTGTAAGTTTTCCATAAAACCTTGTGCTTTGCTGGTCTATTCACCTGTAAGTTTTCCATAAAACCTTGTGCTTTGCTGGTCTATTCACCTGTAAGTTTTCCATAAAACCTTGTGCTTTGCTGGTCTATTCACCTGTAAGTTTTCCATAAAACCTTGTGCTTTGCTGGTCTATTCACCTGTAAGTTTTCCATAAAACCTTGTGCTTTGCTGGTCTATTCACCTGTAAGTTTTCCATAAAACATTGTGCTTTGCTGGTCTATTCACCTGTAAGTTTTCCATAAAACATTGTGCTTTGCTGGTCTATTCACCTGTAATTTTTCCATAAAACCTTGTGCTTTGCTGGTCTATTCACCTGTAAGTTTTCCATAAAACCTTGTGCTTTGCTGGTCTATTCACCTGTAAGTTTTCCATAAAACCTGCTTTGCTGGTCTATTCACCTGTAATTTTTCCATAAAACCTTCTGCTTTGCTGGTCTATTCACCTGTAATTTTTCCATAAAACCTTATGCTTTGCTGGTCTATTCACCTGTAATTTTTCCATAAAACCTTGTGCTTTGCTG
>JAPXFY010000031.1:43635084-43750084 GCA_030674185.1 Monoplex corrugatus
ATTAGAGCAACTAGCCACAACGGGAAAGGTGGAGGGAAAGAGAGCACCAGGTAGACCCAGCGAGAAAACATTGGACGAACTCGCACAGTGGATGAAGACAGAGAGGGAAGGAGATGTACGTGCAGCAACAAGGGATAGATTCGTGTGGAGGGCCATGATCACCAACGCCATGCGGCAGGGTACATGATGATGATGGTGGATTGATAGTAGTGGAGTCGTCAGTGTTTGTTTGTCCTTTACACGCCTGAAAGCTAACACGCCATCGTGCGGATGCCAGGAGATCTGTCAGTATAAACACTACCCCCTCACCCCCACACCTCTATTCTGGAACTGAATTCTTCCCTAGAACGTTCCTCTTTTCTGTCGCTGTCTTTGTTTCTGTCTGTTTTCTCTCTATCGCTTCTAACACTCTCTTTGTGCCTTATCTGTCCATTGATGTGTAGCTTTTAAAAAGTTTTGTTTTTTCTTGCACTGTTTGTGTGTGTGTCTGTCTCTCTCTCTCTCTGTCTGTTTATGTATGTATGTATGTATGTATGTATGTATGTATGTATGTATGTATGTATGTATGTATGCATGCATGCATGTATGTATGTATGTATGTATGTATGCATGTATGTGTGTATGTATGTATGTATGTGTGTATGTATGTTTGTATGTATGTATGTATGCATGCATGTATGTATGTATGTATGTATTGTATGTATGTATGTATGCATGCATGTATATGTATGTATGTATGTATGTGTGTATGTATGTTTTATGTAATGTGTGTATGTACTTACTTACGTATGTATGTATGTATGTATATATGTATGTATTGTATATATGTATTATGTATGTACATATGTACGTGTGTGTAAGTAAGTAGGTAAGTATGGATGGACGGATTGATGGATGAGTGGGTGAGTGGGTGGCTGGCTGGCTGGCTGGCTGGCTGGCTGGCTGGCTGGCTGGATGTGATGGATGGATTGAATGGATGGATGGATGGATCCAATTACCGAACAGGGAATATGCATAGTGTGCAGCAACAGTACACTACCCACCTATCAGAACCAGGAACATACATGCATGGAGCCAACATGAACACACCTCACACCCTGCACGAACTGACAGTACTTGTGTTCCAACACGGAAGAAGCTGTTGGGAGTTTAGACTTCGTTCAAGTGGATTCATTGCGCTCGGAAAGTTCCATAATGCGCTCCACCCAAAATTGCCAGCAGTTATCTGGAAGACTCCCTGAGGCCTGCGCAGAACCCTGTATGCTGGCAAGGTCTTGAAAAGGGGGAAAGTGGCGGGGGGGGGGGGGGGGTAGAGGCTTAAGAAATACTAAGCTGATAGTACCAGAATGATGGACACGTTAAGATGGGCAGCGAACAGGCCAGTTTTTAATGGTGCGGGTTGAGGTTGAACCCGATATATTTGATCTTAAGCCCAGGGCTCTTTCAAAGAAACCAGTCTGTGTTAAGAGGAAGGTAGTGGGAGGGTTAGGGGTAGGATAGGGAGATCTTAATGGAAAGTCTTGTATGTAAGCCACGGTGATGTCTGTCTGTCCGTGTGCGGACATTCTCCTTGCGCGTGGACGTGCTTGAATGTTTACCAATGTCAAGGACTCAAAAGGACTGGTTAGTACAGCCAGTGTTTACACAGAGTAAGCTGACGACAGCAGTGCTTACAGGGCACAATTACATAGAACAGCTCACAACAGCTGCTATTCAACAGACAAGGGACTGGCAAAAGCAGAACCCAAGGCCGCAGGATGCCTTCCCATGCAGCGCCTGAGGAAGAACGTGTGACTCCAGGATCGGTCTTGTGTCCCACATGGAGACCCACACCAGGCACTGAAGACATGTATGCTTGCTGTCCATCCTTTGGATCGAGGGGAGAGTCCCATTATCATCGTCGTCATCACTGTCGTCGTCGTCATCGTCGTCGTCGTCGTCATCATCACCACCACCATCATCGTCGTCGTCATCATGGTCATCATCGTCGTCAACATCATCAGTGTCATCATCACCACCACCGCATGGAATTAATGTGTCACTGTGATTCACTGGGGGAACGACGGCCCCATCACCACCACCACCACCATCATCATCATCATTATCATCATCATCATCATAATAATAATATCAACATCATCATCCTCGTCGTCGTCATCAATATCATCATCAACAACTACATCATCACCACCAACATTATTATCATCATCATCATCAACATCAACATCATCATCATCACTACCATCACCACATGGATTTAATTTTTTACGGGATTCACTAGGTGGACGACAATTTCACACGTCATCAACGTCATCATCAACAACATTATCATCATCACATCATCATCGATTTCATTGTCATCATTATCAACAACAACATCAACATTATCATCATCGTCAACATCATCATCATCACCACCATCATCAACATGGTCATCATTATCATCATCATGATCATCATACACAACACACAACAACAACAATAGCAGCAGCGGCAGCAACATCAACAGCAACACCACCATCATCATCATTATCATCACAGTCGTTTTCGTCGTCGTCGTCATCGTCATCACCACAGGATTCATGGCGAGACAGCTCACCATCATTGGCCACTGGTCCGACAAAACAGTATGACAGTGTACTTTTGGGCCACTGGTCCGACAAAACAGTATGACAGTGTACTTTTGGGCCACTGGTCCGACAAAACAGTATGACAACCTAGTTGTGTACTTTTCAACAACCGGCTAACCGACTTACCAACCACACCCTAACCCCAGTGGAGCAAAGGGTACAATAGGCAGACAGCATGCATAATGCGCCTCATTGGGGTGTGAGTACAGTAAACAGCCTTGGGGGTTGTACTGGTGTACCAAGTGACCTGCCACATGTATACCATGTTTTAATGTCCCTTTTTAAGGGAGATTAGTTTAGTATCAACATGGAGGGATCTGTTCGTTCGTTCTTTGATTTAACGTCTGTCTGTATGTATGTACCTACGTATGTATGTATGTGTGTATGTATGTATGCATGAGTGAGTGTGTTTGTGCATGCGCGTGTATACATATGTATGCATGTCCCGTTGTTTCCCTGTAAACAAGTTGTCAACAAACATTTCCTAGCTGTTCATTGATTGATTGCCACCAAACTTTATTCCTAGCACTTTTCAGTGAGTAGTCACGAGCGCATAAGTATGGATCAGGGTGCTCTTAAATGTTAATATCTTCATTTTAATATATTTCGTTCATTTGAGGGCGGATTTTAAAATGAGTTGGGATTAAAAAATGTGTTGCCAAAGATAAATTTTATTGTGTAAATTTCACTGATATCCGTCAAAAGTCAAGGTCAAATTAAGTGAAACGTGTAAATAAATGACAGTAACGATTTTCCAACAGATATTGACCAAACGGACCACGCGTTGTGTCTGGTACATGATTTTTCTTACATGACGTCTAAACACACATTGGAGCAGTGTTTGAACCGTTGATGTGAATTGTTTCGAGTAGGCTACTTACATCTCGGCTGTTTCTGAACTGATCTGAATAGAAACTTTCAAGCCGTGGACTTAAAATCTGATCAGTATCTGGAGTTCAATCCCAGCCCACAGCATTATAAACTGACATGTTTGCTGTCTGATCTTTACGCTTCCATCATTCTGGTGGTGTCAGCTTACTGTTTCCTATGTCCCTTTTTCTTCTCCCCCATCCCCTTCCCCATTTCAAGATGTTGCCACTGCATAGGGTTTTACGCAGGCCCTGGGAGTCTGCTACTTTGTTGCTGGCATGTTTGGGATGCAGCACATATGGAATTGTCTGAGTACGATGAATCCCTCTTGAAGTGGACTGTGTGTTTGATGCTTTTTTAGCAAATTCATCTCTGAAAAAAAATGTCACTGAAATCAGTGGATTCTCTACGTAAACAGAGCCCGAAGGCCAGCCGACGGGTTGGCTGTTTTGATAAAGCCGTGGACTCCAGTTCTTGTGTCTTGAGTTCAATCCTAACCCGCAACACACAAAACTGGTTTGTTCGCTGCTGTCTTGAAGTCTTCAGTCATTCTGATGGTGTCGGTGTTCCAGAATTTCAGTCCCCCTCCCCATGCCATGAATTTACCAGCGCAAAGAGTTTTAAGCAAGATCGAGGTGTTCACCTGATAATTGCTGGCAGATCTGGGTAAAGCCCGCAATCACAGAACTGTCTGCATGCAATGAATCCCTCTGGAACGTGGTGTTGAAAAGCCTATCAGCATCAAACATCTTATTGAATACTTGGACTTGCACGACGCTAGACATAAACACAATACGGCAAACTCCATAAAGAACTCCTCTGAGATGTTCCTCTGGATGCAATTTTCAAGTATGTATGTATATATACCAGTGATCAATACATTTCACCTTATCTGATTATACGTATGAGAGAGATTTTTATATACATGTCAGTTAAACTGGAAAGGATAATTGTGGGCTTAATTTTGGCTGTTGTAAGCTGTTTTTAACGTGACATTGGCCCTGATACGGCTTTTGTGGTCTATAAGCAATATGAACTTGAATTGGCGTGAACAGAGAGATTGTTGATATAGCGTATCCACCTTAAGTTGTTTTCTTTTTTTAGGGAGTGGGAGATGGACGGAGAGCAGAACGGGGAGGGGATCGTCGACGTGTTATTGTTTTGTGTCGTCGTGTGGCATGTTTATTTACCATCAGGTAGTGACCAACAGTCTCCACGGTGCCGTGAAATCTGGCGTGCCTGAACCTGTTCCCCTCTGACTACAGTTACACACACTCTGTCTCTGTCTGTCTCTGTCTCTCTCTGTCCGTCTGTCTCTGTCTCTGTCTCTCTCTCTTTGTTTCTCTTTGTGTCTGTGTCTGTTTCTGTCTGTCTATCTGTCTCTCTGTCTCTGTCTCTCTCTCTCTTTCTATCTCTGTATGTCTCTGTCTCTCTCTCCCTCTCTGTCTCTTTCTGTCTGTCTCTGTCTCTCTCTCTTTCTATCTCTGTATGTCTCTGTCTCTCTCTTCCTCTCTGTCTCTTTCTGTCTGTCTCTGTATCTCTGACAGTCTGTCTCTCTCCTTCTCTCTTTCTCCCCTCTTCTCTCGCTCTCTGTCTCTTTCTGTCTCTCCTCTCTTTGTCTCTCTCTCTCCCTCTCTCTCTCTTCTCTCTCTGTCCTATCCCCTCCCCATAAAGTAGCCTATCTCTCTCTCCTCATCTGCTGCTTGTTCACAGTCGTCGTCGTCCTCCCTCCCCCTCCTGCTCTTTTCTTCATGTCTGCTCCTTCCTTTTCTTCCATCGCTTCTTCTTTTCTCTCTTATCTTCCTTTTTTTATTCTCCCCCTTCCTTTCTCATAAAAAAGATGGGGGAGATTATTTGGTACAAATTGGAGACAGGTGTGTGTCTGGGTTTGAGTCTGACAAAAATGTGTAGACAAGATTTTCTCAGTTCCTTATAGATGGACCTTTGCCATGTTCTTAATCAAAGATGCGGACTGCTGAGAACGCGCCAGGGTGTAGGCTTGGAAGGTAAGGCACGAAGGTCAAGGTCACCCCCTTTCAAAGAAAAAAAAAAAAAAAAAAAAAAAAAGAAAGACATACCTAAAATCGGCCGTTTTTGAGAAAGGTGTATGAACAGAATTTTCAGAATAAAAGTTGTTTGGTGTAATCTTATCTAAATTTCTTCTTCAATGTGTGTTTATTTTTTGAGGTGCGTCGGTTTGACCTCAGCTGCCATGAGAATATCGCCACAGTCAGGAAAAAATATGCTTTTGAGCGTTTTCCAATGCCTACAGAATTTTTACAAAATTGATTGATATACGTTGAAGGGAAACAACATTATGCTGCTATAAACAGCGTTTGCCCGTTATATATGTATCGAAAAATGCTTCGCTTGAAATGTTAAATCAATTTGTTCTCTGCTCAGGACCTGATTCCTTTTCTCTGTTCTGACAAGCCGTATATGACGTCAAGAGTACCTCATATTTATAATGACAAGCCAAAACAACTGTGACTGCCTGTGTTCAAGCAAACAGGAACCAGAAAAAAAACATGAAAAAAGAAAAAGACAAGGCATGCGCAAATTTTCGGCCAACTGGCCTTTCTCAAACGTAAGATCACAAACAAACACCAGATACAGCGTAAGATCACAAACAAACACCAGATACAGCGTAAGATCACAAACAAACACCAGATACAGCGTAAGATCACAAACAAACACCAGATACACAGATTAGGAGAAAAAGACTGAAACTTCCCTGCTGCTTCCGTCCTGTGTGAGAAAAGGAATAAACTTGACTAAAATGACGTAATGACGTAAAATGACGCGGGCAGAGATTCAGATCTAGATCAGTCATGAGGAATCACGTTCTGTTCTGTTCTGTTCTGTTCTGTTCTGGTCTGGTCTGGTCTGTTCTGTTCTGTTCTGTTCTTCTGTTTTCGTTCTCCGTCTACCAGGTCAGGCCACGTCTGGCCATGATTATGGTCCGTTTGTCCGGTTCCTGCAGGCTGCCATGGAGCTTGGTGGTCAGAGGAACTGTAATTCAGCACTGTCGTACTAACACAAGAAAATTTTCTTTTTCACATCGAGTAGCCCCTTTGTGGAATAAACTCCCAACTAACATAAAATTTGCACAAGATACTAACAAATTCAAGAATTTTTTGGACGAAATTCCAGAATTCAAAGAACTTTTCATCGATTTTGATGATTAAAGGCCTGATTAGGCTTGTGCAAACAAAAGAAAATGCGCATTTTAACACCTGTATTAGAAATAGTTGAGAAAGAGGGGACGTAAATAAGCCGCAAGGCCTAGGCCATTGAAAGCCAGTCCCTACTACTACTACTACTACTACTTGGCCATGTGTCCCGCCACTCCACTTGATACAGCTGTCATTAGTGCATGTCTTCAGCTACCTGGTCCTCTTGACCACAGGGGGCAGGTTGGTGATGACGTCAGTTTCACCTTACGGTTCACATGGGTGTTGAGACTGTTGTGGCTGGTGTGGAGTCCCATCAAGATCACTTATTGCTGTCTGGACAGAAGGTGGTTGTCGTTCCTGTCTGTCCATGCCTTTAAGGGTGATCTGATGCTATTTTTAATGTAATATAGATGGTGGTCTTTGATATAATGTCTATTCACTAAAGTGATTTTAGAGAGGAAAAAAAAGAAAGAAAGAAAGGAAAAGAAAGAAAAAAAAAGAAAAGAAAAAAAAGTGGATAGAGGAGGCGTGAAGAGGATATTTGAAAATAGTCAATTTTGATCTTGAGAAAAGTTGATCCAGAAAACAACTGTTTCGAGGAGGGGAAGGTTCTATATATAGAGATGTGAGCGCGCGTGCTTTGGCAATCTGCGTATGGGTGTGTGTGAGTACGTGAAAGAGAGAGAGAGAGAGTATGCAAAAGGAACTTTACAAAATCTAAAAAAGCCACTTGACTGCCCTTGTAACATAAAAAGTTCGGTCCGATCTGACGATATGTATTGGAGCGTTCATTGCACTTTGGTGGTTTGTGGGCAGCCTGCCCCAGTGAACTGAGACTACTTACTAACCGCTGTCAAAGTTTTCATAGTGGATAGTAAGGGGTGGGGGGGGGGGGGGAGTAGTGTGGGACTCCATTAAGTAAACCTTCTTGCCGTAAAAACAGAAAATAATACTTAAGAAAACAAATGAACAATGGATAAAAACAGAAAATAATACTGAAGAAAACAAATGAACAATCGATAAAAACAGAAAATGATACTGAAGAAAACATATAAGCAATCGATAAAAACAGAAAATGATAGTTAAGAAAACAAATGAACAATCGATAAAAACAGAAAATAATACTGAAGAAAACAAATGAACAATGGATAAAAACAAAAAATGATACTGAAGAAAACAAATGAACAATGGATAAAAACAGAAAATGATACTGAAGAAAACAAATGAACAATCGACAAAAACAGAAAATAATACTTAAGAAAACAAATGAACAATCGACAAAAACAGAAAATAATACTGAAGAAAACATATAAGCAATGGATAAAAACAGAAAATAATACTTAAGAAAACAAATGAACAATGGATAAAAACAGAAAATAATACTTAAGAAAACAAATGAACAATCGATAAAAACAGAAAATGATACTTAAGAAAACAAATGAACAATGGATAAAAACAGAAAATGATACTTAAGAAAACAAATGAACAATGGATAAAAACAGAAAATAATACTTAAGAAAACAAATGAACAATCGATAAAAACAGAAAATAATACTGAAGAAAACAAACAATGATAGAACTCGTCAGTTTGGTAGACCTTCAAGACCTCACCTGTGCCTAGGGCTTATGTGTATGCTTGTAGCACATGATTATATCATGGAGAGAAGAAGAGACAAAGAGAAATAGGAGTATGCACAAGGAACTGTAGGAAGTCAAAAAGGGCAATTTGACGGTCTGTGTGACATGACCTTTCTAATCGCGGTGCATTTGTGGTGTTAGTGCGTAATCATAGGAGCGCAGCAACGTCGGTTTAAGATAACTAAAACTGAAGTTTTTCTTTCTCCCCTCCCCCCCCCCCCCCTTTTTTTTTTCTTCTTCTTTTTAATGTTTTTATTATGATTTTTTTTTTTTTCTATTCATCTTTGATAATAAATCTAGAACCAGTCTTGCAAACATGACTGTTTCCCGTTGACATACATGTCTACGTCAAAGACTTATCAGCCTGTGTGATAAGAAAAACAACAACAAATGGCACAGTCTACGTGATATTGATTTTGTATGTGGCAAAGGTAGACAGACAAGATTATAAAGATGGTCAGGACTCTTTTTTCATACCATGAAATAAACACATATGTGCAATCGCATTCTGTCCTTTCATACTATGAAATAAGTATATATGTGCATTGACCCAAACACTAGAAGAAAGATAAAAAAATAAAAATAAAAAAGAAAGAGGGGGGGGGGGGAAGAAAAATAAATGAAAAAAAGAGGAAAAGATCAAGAGATCAAACTATGCTAACAATCTCCTTTCCTCAAACACACACACACACACACACACACACACACACACACACACACACACACACACACACACACACACACACACACCTTTTTGTGTGTTTCTCTCACTGGAAAAGTACCTACAACCAACCGGAATGTTTGTGTATATATATATATATATAATATATATATATATATATATATATATATATATATATATATATGTGTGTGTGTGTGTGTGTGTGTGTGTGTGTGTGTGTGTGTGTGTGTGTGTGTGTGTGTATACACACTTCAATTTTCCAAGACAATCAACAAGGGCATTGACTATTTTCTCCAATATTTCACAGACACAGAGACACAGACGCAAACACACACACACAATGTGTGTGTTTGTGTCTGTGTCTCTGTGTCTGTGTCTGTGTCTGTGTCTCTGTGTCTGTGTCTGTGTCTGTGTGTGTGTGCATCTCTGTGTGTGTGTGTGTGTGTGTGTGTGTGTGTGTGTGTGTGTATCTGTGTGTGTGTGTGTGTGTGTGTGTGTGTGTGTGTGTGTGTGTATGTGTGTCTGTGTGTGTGTGTGTGTGTGTATCTGTGTGTGTGTGTGTGTGTGTCTGTGTGTGTATGTGTGTCTGTGTGTGTTTGAGAAAGGGAGATTGTTAGTATGGTTTGATCGTCATGATCTTTTTCCATTTTCCTGTTCTTTCTCTTCTTCCTTTTCTCGTGTTACCCTTTGATCATTTTCCTTTTTCTTCTTTTCTTTTGTCTTATCATTTTCCTCCTTTTTCTTCTTTTCTTTTGTCTTATCATTTTCCTCCTTTTTCTTCTTTTCCTTTCTTTTCTCTTATCATTTTCCTCCTTTTTCTTCTTTTCTTTTGTCTTATCATTTTCCTCCTTTTTCTTCTTTTCTTTTGTCTTATCATTTTCCTCCTTTTTCTTCTTTCTTTCCTTTCTTTTCTCTTATCATTTTCCTCCTTTTTCTTCTTTTCTTTTGTCTTATCATTTTCCTCCTTTTTCTTCTTTTCTTTTGTCTTATCATTTTCCTCCTTTTTCTTCTTTTCTTTTGTCTTATCATTTTCCTCCTTTTTCTTCTTTTCTTTTGTCTTATCATTTTCCTCCTTTTTCTTCTTTTCTTTTGTCTTATCATTTTCCTCCTTTTTCTTCTTTTCTTTTGTCTTATCATTTTCCTCCTTTTTCTTCTTTTCTTTTGTCTTATCGTTTTCCTCCTTTTTCTTCTTTTCTTTTGTCTTATCATTTTCCTCCTTTTTCTTCTTTTCTTTTGTCTTATCATTTTCCTCCTTTTTCTTCTTTTCTTTTGTCTTATCATTTTCCTCCTTTTTCTTCTTTTCTTTTTGTCTTATCATTTTCCTCCTTTTTCTTTTCTTCTTTTCCTTTCTTTTTCTTATCATTTTCCTTCCTTTTTCTTCTTTTTCTTTCTCTTTCCTTTCTTTTCTCTTATCATTTTCCTCCTTTTTCTTCTTTTCCTTTCTTTTCTCTTATCATTTTCCCTTTCCTTTCTTTTTTCTTTCTTTTTCCTTTCTTTTCTCTTATCATTTTCCTCCTTTCTTCTTTCTTTTTTCTTTTCCTTTTCCTTTTCTTTCTTTTCCTTCTTATCTTTCCTCCTTTTTCTTCTTTTCCTTTTCTCTTATCGTTTTCCTCCTTTTTCTTTCTTTTCTTTTCTCTTATCGTTTTCCTCCTTTTTCTTCTTTTCTTTTTTTCTTTTTCCTTTCTTTCTTTTTCTCCTTTTCTTCTTTTTCTTTCTTTTCTCTTATCATTTTCCTCCTTTTTCTTCTTTCTTTCTTTTCTCTTATCATTTTCCTCCTTTTTCTTCTTTTCCTTTCTTTTCTCTTATCGTTTTCCTCCTTTTTCTTCTTTTTCTTTCTTTTCTCTTATCTTTTCCTCCTTTTTCTTCTTTTTCTTTCTTTTTTCTTTATCCTTTTCCTCCTTTTTCTTTTTTTTCTTTTCTCTTATCATTTTCCTCCTTTTTTTCTTTTCTTTCTTTTCTCTTATCTTTTCCTCTTCTTCTTTCTTCTTTTTCCTTCTTTTCTCTTTCTTTTCCTTTTTCTTCTTTTCTTTTTTTTCCTTTCATTTCCTCCTTTTCTTCTTTCTTTCTTTTCTCTCTTCATTTCCTTTTTCTCTTTTTCTTCTTTTCTCTCTTTCTCCTCTTCTTCCTCTTTTTCTTTTTTCTCCTTCTTTTCTCCTTTTTCTTCTCTTCTTCCTTTTCATCTCTTGCTCCTCTTCTTCTTTATTTCTTGTTCTTTCCGCTTTTTTTCTTTGTCATTTCTCTTTGGCCTCCACCTTCTCTTGAAACCAGTGTACCTGTCTTTTAAGAAGAAGAAAACAAGGAAAGGAAGAAAACGTGGTTCACGGCAGACTGGTCAGTGTGGTGAGATAGGCACAGTCCAGCAGAGCCAGACCAGAACGTGCCCCTTTCAAAGGCCGGCCGACAGTGTGCTTTAGTTGTCCAAACACGTCTAATCTATTTTCTCGGTTCGCACTGAACCCCCTGCTACGGCGTCTGTTGGCGTCTCCAAGACTGAAAGCGACAGTAGACTGTATGGTAGACAGTAGTGTCCCAGAGGGATAGTTTCAGTTTTCTTTGATAATTTTTTTAAGCAGGGGATTAGAGCATTTTCTCAATCTCTCTCTCTCTCCCCCTTCCCTTCCCCCTCTCTCCCTCCTCTCTCTCTCTTCTCTTTCTCCTCTCTCTCTTTGTCTGTCTCTCCCTATCTCTCTGTCTGTCTTTCTCTGTCTGCCTCTGCTCTGTCTGTCTCTGTCTCCCTGTCTCTGTCTCTGACTTGTCTGTCTGTCTCTCTGTCTCTGTCTCTGTCTCTCTCTCTCTCTCTCTCTCTCTCTCTCTCTCTCTCTCTCTCTCTCTCTTTCTTCTCTGTGCATGGCTGGTGTGTCTGTGAATACATGCGTTCATTTGCATTGTTTAGCTCTTCTTTTTTTTTTTTAACTATGGTTCACAACTGTTATATTACTATGGTTCCTAATACTTATATTTCTGTGATTCCTAATACTTACATGTATAGTACTATGGTTCTCGATATAATACTTATATTCGTTTCATGTTTTGTCAGTGTGTCTGTTTTTTCTTGATAATGGTTTGATTATGTTCTATTCTTGTAAAGTGCAGCGAACATGTTTTGGACATGGACCGTTTGCGCTGTTTAAGTGAAAATATTAGTATAAGTATTATCATCATCATCATCATCATCATCATCATCTCAATCGTCATCGTCATCGTCATCGTCGTCGTCGTCGAAATAGACTGTATGGTAGACTGGTTTTAAAAAGATGGTCAGTTTGTTTCCACAGGGAAAATTGTAAAATGCTTCATTTTGGTTTCCACAGGGAAAATTGTTAAATGCTTCAGTTTGTTTCCACAGGGAAAATTGTTAAATGCTTCAGTTTGGTTTCCACAGGGAAAATTGTTAAATGCTTCAGTTCGGTTTCCACAGGGAAAATTGTTAAATGCTTCAGTTCGGTTTCCACAGGGAAAATTGTTAAATGCTTCAGTTCGGTTTCCACAGGGAAAATTGTTAAATGCTTCAGTTCGGTTTCCACAGGGAAAATTGTTAAATGCTTCAGTTCGGTTTCCACAGGGAAAATTGTTAAATGCTTCAGTTCGGTTTCCACAGGGAAAATTGTTAAATGCTTCAGTTTGGTTTCCACAGGGAAGAAGTTGTTGTTTAAGGAGTGCTTCAGTTTGATTTCCACAGGGAAAATTGTAAAATGCTTCAGTTTGGTTTCCACAGGGAAAATTGTTAGATGCTTCAGTTTGATTTCCACAGGGAAAATTGTTAAATGCTTCAGTTTGGTTTCCACAGGGAAAATTGTTAAATGCTTCAGTTTGGTTTCCACAGGGAAAATTGTAAAATGCTTCAGAGATAAAGACTGGGTTTTGTTTGTTTGTTTGTTTGTTTGTTTGTTTTTGCTTGTTTTAATCTGAATCAAAGTGACTGCCAGTATTCAGGCGAACCAGAAAAAAAATGGAATTAGAATACGTACGTAATATAACAAAACAACACAGGTGCAAAACATTATAGGCTACACATCTGTCATTTTCTCCTGCTGCACGCCTGGGAAGTTGTTTTTTTCCCCTAAATGTTGTACATTTATTTTTTTGTTGTCTTTTGTTTCGCTTCACAAAGGCCACCTGGCCGACAATTTGCGCTTTTTTAAAGTGAGTATGCAACCAATGACTTCTTCTCGTCCAAAGGAATCAGTTGGGATTGTTTTGCATAATTCTGTTTATGGCTGTTTCCGATTGTCGTTGACTTTGTGATCCAGAGATAAATGTAAGTATACGAATATGATTATCTGGAATGAAATTCTCTACGAAACAAAATCTGTACGTTGGTATATTAATCAAAGGACACAACTCTTGAGAGTTTGCTGAATGGGTAGCGCAAACTGTGTTAAATTTGAGAAGTACTACATGGGAGATAATTCTCAAGAGTTGTGTCCTTTGATTAATATAAAAATTCTCCCTGCTTCCCTCTTATTTCTTTGGTATTATTTTTTTGTACGTTGGAATGTTTGCAAATTTGGGTTTCATCATGTTGAGACCTTCAGCAAGATAGGGCTGGTCAAACTTTGGAGCATGCCTTTATATACAGATTCCACAAGATGATCATGCATGTGTGACTTTTCGTTTTTAGATTTTGATGTGGGAGAACAGTCAGTGATCGATGTCCTTTTTCTAAAACTTATAGTTATCACCATTTGGTGTACTTTTAAGTTACGATTACCTACAAAGCAAATTCAAAAGAAAAAAAAATGACCTGTCGTATGGTTTACTGCTACATAATTCTGTTTAATCAGCAGATAGAATGACATTGTCACACGGTGCACGCTGCACATGCACAGGACTTGTGCCTTTTGATGATCATTAACCTTTTCACTCCCGCACTCTATCCACCAGCTGCAAAAACTTAACCCTTCTTGCAGGAAACTGGTGGATAGGACGAGTGAGTGAAAGGGTTAAGTTTTTGCTTTGTTGTCATGGCTGTCAGTGCGATATGCTGGCGGATAGGACGAGTGAGTGAAAGGGTTAAGTTTTTGCTTTGTTGTCATGGCTGTCAGTGCGATATGCTGGTGGATAGGACGAGGGAGTGAAAGGGTTAAGTTTTTGCTTTGTTGTCATGGCTGTCAGTGCGATATGCTGGTGGATAGGACGAGTGAGTGAAAGGGTTAAGTTTTTGCTTTGTTGTCATGGCTGTCAGTGCGATATGCTGGTGGATAGGATGAGGGAGTGAAAGGGTTAAGTTTTTGCTTTGTTGTCATGGCTGTCAGTGCGATATGCTGGTGGATAGGACGAGGGAGTGAAAGGGTTAAGTTTTTGCTTTGTTGTCATGGCTGTCAGTGCGACATTGGATAGGACGAGGGAGTGTAAAAGGTTAAGTTTTGCTTGTGTCAGGCTGTCAGTGCGATATGCTGGCGGATAGGACGCAGGATGAAAGGGTTTGTTTTTGCTTTGTTTCCATGGCTGTCAGTGCGATATGCTGCGGATAGGATGAAGGAGAAAAGGGTTATGTTTTTGCTTTGTTTCATAGGCAGTCAGTGCGATATGCTGGCGGATAGACGGGAGTGAAAAGGGTTAGTTTTTGATTTATTTCATGCTGTCCAGTGCGAATGCTGGGGATAGGACGAGGGAGTGAAAGGGTTAAGTTTTTGCTTTGTTGTCATGGCTGTCAGTGCGATATGCTGGCGGATAGGACGAGGGAGTGAAAGGGTTAAGTTTTTGCTTTGTTGTCATGGCTGTCAGTGCGATATGCTGGCGGATAGGACGAGGAGTGAAAGGGTTAAGTTTTTGCTTTGTTGTCATGGCTGTCAGTGCGATATGCTGGCGGATAGGACGAGGAGTGAAAGGGTTAAGTTTTTGCTTTGTTGTCATGGCTGTCAGTGCGATATGCTGGCGGATAGGACGAGGGAGTGAAAGGGTTAAGTTTTTGCTTTGTTGTCATGGCTGTCAGTGCGATATGCTGGTGGATAGGACGAGGGAGTGAAAGGGTTAAGTTTTTGCTTTGTTGTCATGGCTGTCAGTGCGATGCTAGCGGATAGGACGAGGGAGTCCAAGTTAAAAGTAAAGATGAAACGTTACCAAAGAGATCATAATATCAGAATCTAATCATTACAGATAAATTGACTTCTGATTACTCCCCTTCCCCCAACCAAAACAAAACAAACAAACAAATCAGAAAGAGCTTGAAAGGAAACATTGACAAAAATCGTATTTATCACGTGAGATTCATTTTACTGTTAGCACTGTCAAATTGTAATTGGACAGCGAAATTGTGGGGTTTTTTCCAATGTGACGGTGGTAGTGTCCATAGTAGCGAGCGCTGTTCGGAGTGCCAATAATAAGCACCTTGGGTTGCGCCGGTCAGGGCTGACGTAGTCCTTGTTGCTTTTGCACGTTGCTTTCGCTCCGACGATCCCGGGGACAGGACAGGTAGAGTACAGTGGCTGACTACTCGAGTAGGCGGGTGAGACTGCTGGGGTACACTGCCTCATGCATATGTATCAGGCGGGGGCTGCTCGCTTGTCTTGGGCCCGGTGTCAGACGGGGTCTGGGGTTTCGGCGCACGCCTCCGCTTCCTCTCTCCTTCTTCGTCTTCGGTTAAAATGGCTGGTGTTGTAATCGGGGTGGGATGACAGTGATGAACTGGCTGGTGATGGGTGCAGTTGGATCTAGTGACAGTGAAAACTACATTGTACCTAACTAGGCTCGGACCGTAATGATGGAAGTGTTTTTTAATTAGTGTCTGACGAGCACAGTGAAAGTATCTGGTGCGTCTTAATTAATGTCTGATGACAAAGTCTTTAATTAGTGCTTCATAAGAATAGATGAAACGTGTGTAAAACAAGGACCAGTGGACAAAAGGTGAAATCACTGTGATGTACGCTGTATTTGCTCCTTGCATCAGGGCTGGACATCGTGCTGACTGACAGTACCGGTGTTTTTCTGCCTGGTTGGAACAGACGTGCGTTTAGGGAATGTAAAAACAGTCCTCGTGTTCCTTTGTTGTGTTGATAAAAACTTGTCTGTTGGCCGGACAGTGTATTCCTTTAACGTAGGATGAAGTGGAATTTCCCGGGATTAGAAGGAACCATGTGGCATACTTAGTCACCAGCAGTCTTGTCGTGAAGAATCGCCCACTCTCCTCGTGCTGGCGTCATCCTCCAAAAGAAGAAACAAAAACAAAAACATAAAAACAAAAACAAACAAAAAACACGTCTTCCTTTCGTGTCCATCTCATTGACGCCAGTCGTGATTTCTGCAACTCAGATATCAAGATCAAGAACGTAGATCAGAACGTAGGGGAGAAAACTCAATGGAAGCTTTAATGAACTCGATGGTAGCTATGGATGCCTTCTGACCTAACAACTGTTGGCATGAGCCCACAGGGACAAGCAGATGAAATGACTTCAGGGCCAAACCTCCTTCACACTCACAGTGAGTTGCTCAGGCAGCTGACGGACACGTGGGCTGGAGACCCTTCAGACATGCTGGAACTGATCCAGTCCAGGGCCAGACCGTTCCGCAGACCCTCCCTGACAAAGAAAGCGGAGAAGAAAGCGCAGCCTTTTGTCGTGTTGTGGTTGTCAAGAGGAACAACGAGTTTTTCACCACCTCCACTACCACCACCATCAGCAACAGCACCAACAGCCATCAGTCCAGTCACATTCTTAGCAGTTACAGCAGTTCCACCATTTCCAGTCATGTTGAAAACCGTGCTGGACAATCTCCACTCACAGGCGAAGACCTGGAAGTGAATGTGGAGTCCGCTGGTCAGTCTCCCACCAACACCAGACATTTAGAGATGAACTTCAGGTCTGTGGAACCGTGCTCCATGCTGTCAGATTCTGACAGGAATGGCCAGTCTTTCATTAACAGGCAGCAGGGGCAGAACAAGCCCCATCCGGTGACTGATCAAACAGTCACCAACTTTCATTCACCCATAAGCTGTTCAACGCCTGTGTCCTGTCAGCAGTCATCAAGCAAGACGTTTACAGCAGATCTCATTTTGTACAACCCATCAGACTCGTTCTGTGCACAGGAGAAAGACGCTTGTGTCCACGAAAAGAGTGAATCCCATGTCACTGACAGAAATAGTGGAACTCGGTATTTGAATAGGACATGTGGAAATGACTACAGTAATGTGAATGGTAGAGTACAACCAGCTTGTGTATACAGTGAAAATCCTGTTTGAAAGGACCAGTGAAACCAATCGTGATAGGAACAGCGCAGCTAACGACACAGTTCATCATAACAGGCAGCAAAGTGTGACCCACTGTGAAAGTAAGTGTGAACACCAGCACTTGCACAGGAACATTGAAACACGACATGACAGTAACAGTGGAAGCCTGTCATGAACAGACCAGAGAAATCTGTCATGAAGGGAACAGTCAGCATGTAGACAGTAATGGCGTACATCAAGTTTCGTCACTTAATTTACCACACACTACGTACTCTTTTCCTCAGCTTAAGGTTCTCCGACGTCCCCATACCATCACTGAAAGACTGAAAGGATCACAGCCACGAATCCATCCAGTGACTCTGCACAAACTGAAGTCCTTTACCAGCAGCTCAGAGTCATCAGAGGACCTTGGACCCGCGGAAACCTCCAGCTGCCCGGAGCCACAACATCCTGTACAGAAACTGAAGACGTTTTCTGTTGGTGTAAAACCTCCACAGCCCTTTGACAAAGTGAACACGTTGTCTGGCAGGATGCAGTCACCTCAGCCTTTAGTGAAACTGAAGACCTTCTCCAGCCACGTACAGCCACCCGAGTCTTCACATCAACTGAAAACGTTTTCCACCAGTTTGGAACCACAGTCTTTCCATAGGTTGAAGACGTTTTCTAGCGATAAAGAACTACTCCAGCCTCCAAAGAACTTCGATGTTCATCTGTGTGGAAACCATCTGTTTGTAGACAAACCAAGAATTCGGGACGAAAGGATTTTGCTGTCTCCTGAATCCAGTTATTTCTCACCCATTGTGTCAGGACGTTGTTTCAGAAGACATGGCAATGTTTCGGATTCAGATGGAGAAAGAAGTCTATCTCCATTTTCGCAGGACGCTGTCTCACCCATGGCTATGCACATTCACGAGGAGGAAGAGCAGAAAACTATTGAGCAAGGAAGTCATCACAATGACGAACTGGAGATCAGTTCTGGTCTTAATCAAGACAGTATGAAGCAAAAGGCAACGAAACTTTTCAGCAGCCATCAGCATCAAGAGCAAAGCTGTAGCAATAACTGCAGGCTTCAAATGTGTCCTGACCAGAGTCAGGACAGAGTTGTGTCAGCTCACCAAGTCTGCCATCTTCATCATCTGAAAGCATTTCCATCTTCTGATGTACATCCTCCTGCAGACATCAGACAAGAGTCAGACTGTTCTCACCACCACTGTGACACACAAACAACAGACAGCTTGTCTTTCTGTCAGCACCATGACCAGACACAAACAGAAAACTGTCTCCAGTGTCTGCTCCGGGAACTCCAAGAGCATCAAGTACAGCTACAGCTGCAGATAGAATCTGCTCAACTTCATGAAGGTCAAAACCAGTCACACCAGTCTCGTCCATTTCAACAGCAAATGTGCCAGAAACAAGACAGTCAGCCACTTTTGTTTCGACAGCAGCCTCACCCCGCATCAGATATCAAGACCCCTGCACAATCTAGTCCTGTACCAGACCCCAGAGAACTGGTTCGTCGTTTGTTTCGTAATCTAGATGAGAGAGAGGAAATAGAATCGCTTCGTTTTCAACGTCAACAAGGCTCAAAACGAAACGTCCAGCTTTCCCCTGTACGCTATAGTTTTGATGAAAAAGAACTCTATCGTCATCGCTATCAGCAGCAGCAGGAAGTCCTGTCTCACCGTCAGGGAGATCAGTCACCAGACCTGCCGGAAGATGGGAGGCAGCAGTCCACGTCTTCTCTACTGACAGGTCATCAGCAAGACTTCAAACAGCTTGCCCAACCTGTCGTCTTTCGCCGTAAGAACCGAAAACGTTTTCAGAACCTTCGTGAGAAACGGTTCTCCATGATGAACTGGCCGTTATCTGCTGTCTTTGGTCGGCCTCTTCTCAGGGACAGTAAACCCAAAAGGAGCGTGCCCAGCAAATATCATTCCATGGAAATGTTTGCACAGACACTTCTGAACCCCACTTCTTCAGAAGATGACCTGGACATGGGATACAGTGAAGATTTTACATCTTCAGAAAGTGTCAGCACTCCTAGGAATTCTCGCTACTTCAAGCGTGTGCCGTCCACTTTCAAAGAGCAGTCCACCCAAACGGAGTCAGAAGGTGTGTCATCCGTCACAACACTGTCTGATTTGGAAGAGGTGGAGGACGGAGAGAGCGAAGATCCCACTGATCTAGAAGTGGGGAATATTTTTGCCCTCTCTCCCATCAACAGCTGGTCTCTGTCACCTCCCTATGTGTCCCCTCTATGTTGTCGCTCCATGAACGACCTCAACTATCCGCCCATTTCACTTTCCCGGGGCAACATCTACCTTCCCATGTCCGCCTTCTCCAGTCACATGTCGTCCTATTCCCGCTCTTCGCCCGATACTGACTCCCCGCTTCCTCACCTGGCTTTTGAGGATGACTTACCGCCCCTTCCAACTCGCAAGAACACAAAACAGGCTTCCAGAAGCCTGAACCTAAGAAAACTGAAAACCTCGGCTCTCAAGAAATGGGAGAGTTTGAGGGCGGGAGGAAGGGGTGAGTTTGTGAGACTGGGGGCACGGGGACGCAGGTTCAAGTCCCGCAAATGGGAGAACTATAAAATGAATCCTTTTCTCCTGCAGCTGCGGGTCAACCAGGATGACCTTGAGGCGGAGATGACCTTGAGGATCCAGGAGGAAGAGGAGGAGGCTCAACGGCAGTTACTGAGGCAGGTGGCCTCCACCCCCTCCCCCTCACACAAGACACAGCTACGGGCCAACGTGGTGAAGGAGATCATTACGGCGGAGTCAGAGTACGTCAAACATCTGCGGGATGTCATTGAGGTCAGTGCTCTGTGTGTTGCTTTTGTTTTGTGGTATTCCTTGGTCTGTCTCTGTCTCTGTCTCTCTCTCTCGCTCTCTCTCTCTCTCTCTCTCTTTCTTCTGTCTCTGTCTGCCTGCCTGCCTGCCTGTCTGTCTGTCTGTCTGTCTCTGTCTCTGTCTCTGTCTCTCTCTCTCTCTCTCTCTCTCTCTCTCTCTCTCACTCTGTTGTCTGTTGTCTGTTGTCCGGTTGATTTGTTCATTGAATGTTATTTTCCTATTCTGCATTTATTTAAACCCGGTTTTGAATTTTTGTTTATTTGCTTTGTTGGGTTTTTTGTTTTGTTTTGTTTTGTTTTGTTTTTTGTTCAGTTAGTTGGTTGATTGCATTTTGTTGTTGGTGGTGGTGGTGTTTTTTGTTGTTCTTTGTTGTTGTTTTTTTGTTTGTTTTTTGTTTTTTGCTTTTGTTTCTTTAGGGGGATTGGTTGGTGGCTGGATGATTGGTTGATGTATTTTTTCCAGTTTGATATTTTACCAACTGATTGTTGGAGTTTTATTTCACAAACTGTTAAAGAGAGTCATTGTGTCTTCCATTTAGTGTTTTATTCATTTGTCAGTCCTGGTTCTTCCTTACCTACTACTTATGTGGCTTTTGTACTGGCATGTTTTATCTGTTTCTGTTCGTGCAGACAAGTTGTTCGTGCTGACCACATATCTCCTCTCCTGGCACAACTTCACTGGCTCCCTGTATCAAAGCGCATACAGTACAAACTAGACACCATGTGCTACAAAAGCCTCAATAACGCAGCCCCCGATTACCTGTCAAGCCTACTTGAGATCTATGTTCCCTCACGTACCCTCCGCTCTGCCTCCGATCCTCTGACTTTTCGCTTTCCACGCACTAAGCTCAATACCTATGGTCCACGAGCCTTCTCTGTTTCTGGTCCGCTCTCCTGGAACAAACTTCCTCTCTCAGTCCGTCAGCAACCTACTTTTGTCTCCTTCAAGTCCGCTCTCAAAACTCACCTTTTCTCCTCTGCATAAAATCCTAACCTCACTCAACCCCCCTCTGCAGCCTGTCTCCGCTCGGAGGGGAACACTTTGTTATAATATATAATTGTATATGATATGCTCTCTATAATTTTCCATTGCTTTTATTCTTGCTTTTATTGCTTTTATTCTTTCTCCCCATTTATAGCCATGCGTGTGTGTGTGTGTGTGTGTGTGTGTGGTGTGTGTGTGTGTGTGTGTGGTGTGTGTGCGTCGTGGGCGTGCGTGCGTGCTTGCGTGCGTGCGTGCGTGCGTGCGTGTGTGTCTGTTTCAGCGCTTAGATTTGATTTTGTCGAGATTTTGCGCTATATAAATATTGTAATTTTATTATTATTTACATAGTCGTGCATACAATGACCCGCATCCCTCTCTCAGCAAAGTCTTTCCTTTCCTAAGACATTGAAACATGCAACCACAAGATGAAAATATATTTACACGAAACTTGCTTTGGATGGGAAAATTATTCTTTGTTGGAAACAGCCTCCAAATCCAAGATTAATCTGCAAACCTGACTGATTCATCATCATCATCATCAGGTGCCTTATCCGCATGGCGTTGGCGATCATGGACTTCCATCTGTTTCTATCACTTGTTGCCTCAAGCATCTCTTCCGCCCTCCTTGTCCCCAGCCACTCTGCAAGTCTGTCTAGTATCTTCTCCCTGGGTCTACCTGGTGCTCTCTTTCCCTCCAGCTTTCCCGTTGTGACCAGGTGCTCCAATTCCCTTTTCCTCATAAAATGGCCTATAAATGTTGCCTGTCTTTTCCTAATCTTCCTTATGAATGATCTACTTGTGTCTGCCTCCATCAAGGCTGTCTGGTTTGTTTTCTTTGCTGTCCATGGAACTCTCAGCATTCTTCTTAGAAACCACATCACTGATTATGTATTGCTATTTTTTGTTTGTTTGCTTGCTTGTTTATTTGTTACTAACTCATGTATATTTACCATGTTCTTTGGTAAAATGTATATTGTGGTGTGCACTATCCTAGTTTCACAAAACTGAAAAGCATGAGTGAAAAAGAATAGAGAAAGGATGAAGAGAGAACAGAAAAAACCGTAAGGTCTGGCAAGATCTTGAAATAGGGACAGAGAAAGGGGTTGGGGTAAAACGGGACCTATGAAACACTAAGCTTATGACACCAAAATGATTAAGATAGGCATTAAGCATTAAGATAGGCTGCAAAAAGGCCGGATTTTATGTTGCGGGCTGGGATTGAATTTGAGAAGTCAGATCTTGAGTCTACGACTCTGTCAGCATAGTCAGCCAGCCACTTCCACTGTGGGGGAAAGAAAAGGAAAGAAAATCCCTGCCCATCTGAGGGTCAAACGCATGACTACTGTGTTAATCAGCAAGGATTGAACTGTAATGATGTACACGAAAGCTGGTAAAACCCGCTATGGCTGTGATTCACAATGCTACCTCAAACAAGCCCAATAAACCCGCTCTGTGACTGGTTTACAGTGCTACCTCAAACAAACCCAATAAACCCGCTCTGTGACTGGTTTACAGGGCTACCTCAAACAAACCCAATAAACCCGCTCTGTGACTGGTTTACAGTGCTACCTCAAACAAACCCAATAAACCCGCTCTGTGACTGGTTTACAGTGCTACCTCAAACAAACCAAACAAACCCGCTCTGTGACTGGTTTACAGGGCTACCTCAAACAAACCAAACAAACCCGCTCTGTGACTGGTTTACAGGGCTACCTCAAACAAACCCAGTAAACCCGCACTGTGACTGGTTTACAGGGCTACCTCAAACAGATCCAGTAAACCTGCACTGTGACTGGTTTACAATGCTACCTCAAACAAACCCAATAAACCCGCACTGTGACTGGTTTACAGGGCTACCTCAAACAGACCAGAAAGCGGCCCGAGATGTTCCCAGTGGAGAAGGTCACAGTCATCTTCAGCAATATTGAGGTCATCTACGACTTCGCCACCAAGCTTCTGGCGGACCTGCGGGCAGCAGTCAATATGGAACAGCCCCATCTGACTCAGTTTGGTCACTGCTTTCTGAACAAGGTGCTTTGGTGATGTGTGTGCTGCTCCTTGGGGTGGTGAGGGTGGAGGGTATGTGGGAAAGGGTTTTCCTGTGTGGTGGTGGTGGTGTCGTTTATATATGTATGTGCGTGTGTGTGTGTGTGTGTGTGTGTGTGTGTGTGTTGTGTGTGTGTGTGTGTGTGTGTGTGTGTGTGGTGTGATGTGTGTGTGTGATGGTTTTGTGTTTATGCCATGCTCATTTTCGGATCTTCTCGATCACATGATATCAGTGGCGTCGATGTTTACTCCAGTGCAGAGGCGCTATTTCGAGAAACATTAACTGAAACTGTGCATGATGAAATCTTGAGAGAGTGGATGACAGAGTCAGACTCAATATGCCCATGTTCTGTCTTCTCTAAAAAGAAACAGCATTGGTAGAAAGTTGGACGTCATTATGTACATATTACGATTTATGATTCCGTTGGTGATGAGCAGGCCTATCGTCAGTTTTGTAAACGTCTGAAATATGTATGTTCAGAGGAATACATTTCTGCATACAGACTTTGGACTCAGTTCACAAAGTGTTTATTGCACTCGGATAATTCTGTATGCTTACCGCCCAGGTCTGTCAGCAATTACTTGACAGACTTCTGAGCCTGTGCAAAACCCTGTGCGCTGTCAAAGTCTTAAAATGGGCGATTTGGGTTTGGTGGGGGTGAAGATGGGACCAATGAAACAGTCAGCAGATACCATAGAGTGAAAGAAAAGGTGATATGGGCAGCGAACAGGCCAGTTTTTAATGTTGTGGGCCAGGCTTGAACTCAAGGTATCAAATCTTGAGTCTGTGACTCAGTCAAGAGAACAGATCTTCTGCAAAAACTGAAAATAAATATTTACTGTCAAAATCTATGTTTGTGTTTGGAATTTAGTGTAATTAGTCAAGTTATAATCCATTGGACTTTGAGACCGTAATTATGATTTTTTTCCCCATGAATAAATATTTACTGTCAAAATCTATGTATTTGGAATTTAGTGTAATTAGTCAAGTTATAATCCATTGGACTTTGAGACCGTAATTATGATTTTTTTTCCCCAGACTCAAGACTTTGAGATTTACAGTGAGTACTGCAATAACCACCCAGCTGCCTGCGAAGAACTGCGAGAGTTGTACAGGATCAAACGGTACCGTCACTTCTTTGAGGTCAGTGCATGGTGTCATGGATTGGACTAAACACACACACACAAACTCACACACATACACACACACAGACAGGATGCTGAGGAAGGTACACAACCTTCCAAGTGTGTGACTCTTGACCAAACTCTTGTTGAAGCAATAGAGACAATGAAAAAAAATATAAATGCGTGTTTATGCCCTTTCTATGCTTTGCTAAAGTGCCTTTTTCTCTTTCATCATCCAGCAATTGCATAAGTTTATACAGTACGAAATATAGTGTGATGTTTTGACGTAATATTCCTTTTTGAAACCAGACAAAACTTTTTCAAGCCAGTGAACTATAGATCTAGTTATTTGCATGTGTATACTCTTCAGCCACCAGAGGTCAAGGCCGACAGTATCGTGACTTCGCTTGAGTTGAACGATTAAACGTTTGTCAAACTTTTAAGTTTTCTGTTTTAGAAATAGTGCTGTCAGTCGTTTCCAGTTTTGGTTGTTAGATTAAATTAAGAAAAACATAATTTGTTTCATATAAACAAAAACATGGTGGACTTTTTATGCAATGGTCATTTCCGATGTTCACGCGGAAGGACAATGGTAGGCGATTCGACACTGTCGTCTGCACGAGTGATCTGAAGAATCGGCTACCAGTCTTTGGCTAATGTATCTTGAAACTGCAATTTTTAAGACAGCAGGGAAAAGATGAGATTTTGTCACTGCATTGTTGTAATATTATTGTGTTGTTTAATATTAACGTTCGGTGATATTTCTTCATTTTCACTTAACTTTCTTCAATCGGTAATGTTCCGTCAAGTCTGAACGGCAGAAGTTCGACTTCGAGTTGGAAGAGTAAGCGCCGCCAAGTTTTATCTTGCAGAAAAATACGAACATGAAGTGCACCCTTCCTTTCACTGTAGTCCTTTCCCTCAAGTATTTTGTTTGATTACTCTTTTTCTCATCACTGTTTTTCTTCCAAAGTTCCATAATTCACTATAAGTAATAGCATTTGTGAATTAGATCTATTAACAAAAGTTTTTTTTTTTTTTAATTAGATCTGGATCTATTGTATCGCCATAGAAAAATTTACGTTGTATGTCACTTATGATACACAGTTTTGGAGAACGATACATATGCATACTTACGTGTTCATGCTCACACACATACACACAAAACAAACGCACACTTCCATACACATGCAGCCTTCTCTCTCTCTCTCTTCTCTCTCTCCCTCTCTCTGTACTTTCTCATCATTATTATTTAAATTAAACAAAATAAAAAATATATACATACTTCGTTTCCATAATTTTGATAACTTCACCTTTTGAAACAATAAAAATGGTTAGAAATTACATTCTTGTATCAAAAGGTCAGCATTTAACAAATTGTGAATAAGTTTTAGTACTTTTACAGTGTAGATCTGTTCCATTCTGATATGTAACTTTGTAAGTGTAACGATTCAAGTGTCCAGATTTTATTTTATGTTTTAGCTCATACATATATACACAAAACAAAAACATATTCCTGATTTTTACGATTAAAATTTTTAATTTCTTATCATGTTTTAAAATTACCAGCATGTACCTTTTTTTCTTTTTTCTTCATTTGATGTTCTTGATAAGTATTTGAAGGAGTGGAACTCATGTCCTTTTTTTTCTCTCTCTCTCTCTCCTCAGGCATGCCGACTCCTTCAAGAAATGACAGAGATTCCACTGGAAGGCTTCCTACTGACTCCAGTGCAGAAAATCTGCAAGTACCATCTTCAGCTGGCCGAGCTCTTGAAATACACCCCCGAAGAGCATGCAGACTACTCCAATATAAAGTCGGCAGTGGAAGCCATGAAGAGAATGGCCAAGCTGGTGAATGAGAGAAAGCGGAAAATGGAGAGCATCGAGACTTTGGCTGAGTGGCAGTCGCTAGTAGATGACTGGGAGGTAGGTTTGGTTTGGTTGTAGAGTAGCTCAGCTTGATAGTTAATAAATGGATGGTTAGGCTGGTTGAGTTAGATAAATGGATGGCTTGATTTGGTTGGTTAGTCGGTTGATTGATTGGTCAGTTGATAGTTGGTTGGTTGGTTGGTGAACAGAAGAGCTATTGGTTGCTCATAACTGTTCCAACTCGATCCTTTAGTTGTAGAAGCCCCTAGCTGTGACCTAACCTTATTTCAGCTGGAGAGGGCAGACCATGCACACTATGCCTGCTGATAGCGGTAGTGCAGTGGAAGGAAGAAAAATTAGCTAGTTTCTAAATAGTCTTTAAGTTTTACAGCACCTTTTTGCAGTCTGTCTGATAGAAATAGCTTTAAAGTGATACCAAACCTGACCAGATTATTCTAGTAGGCTATGCTGCTACAGCCTGTACAAAACAGGCTTAATTTTACAAAGTAGAGCGACATTGTCAAGATCTCAGGGTTTGTTTGTTTGGTTTTGGTTTTTTTTTTCTCGTAACTTTCAACCCTTCTAGCCAAGCTTGTGAGGTTTTCACACACTATTTAAACTGTATTACACAAACTTCAACTCTTCAGGAAGCATCTTTCTCCTCTCTGTCTCTCTGTCTCTCTGTCTCTGTCTCTGTCTCTCTCTCTCTCTCTCTCTCTCTCTCTCTCTCTCTCTCTCTCTCTCTCTCTCTCTCTCTCTTCACAAGTATGTATACTTCTTGTTTTACTACCCTATTTTTCAGCATCACTTTAGTGACTTCCCATTTTGAGCCACTACTTTTGATTCCTCGATACAAATCTACACCCAGGTGTTATACTTAATACTTTATAATAACCTGCAATCCCAGTGGCAGGAAGTTCATATGGATCTGTATTAATATGAAAGTGCCGTGAGAGCCAGCCATCAGGAAGGGGGTTCTTCACAGCTAGTGAGCTACAGGCTGACATTGGTGGACATCAGTTATACGTGTTCTGATGGCCCCCACTATCGCAGTTGTTTAGAGTGTCATGCTGGTAATGCTGAGGTTGTGGGTTTGATCTTCAGATGGGCCACACATTTTATTTTTGATGGAATTGTCTGAAGTGCCTTGAATCCTTCTTGAATAAAAATGAAGGAACAAAACAAGTCCAAACTGTAGTACTATGCAGTAGGTGACATCAAACATATATAGAACAGCGCCTACAAAATTGTTCCCAGACCCCATGAACATCCCTTGGTATGGAGACTGTTGTCATTAGTGTGGGGGGGGGGGGGGGGTTGAAATCTGCAAGTTGATGTGTAAAGAACTTGAGGTATTTATCACGTTTGGACAGTTCCACCCAGATCTGTCAGCATGGTGTTGTCTTAAAAAGAAAGAAAAAAACAAGTCATCAGCAACAGACATTTTCCAAGCCCTGATCAAGCTGTTCATTGTTCATAGTGTTATCTTAAAGAGACAAACATTGTCAGCAACATAGATTGCCCTTGAACAGACTGTCTGTTGTCCATGGTGTTGTCATAAAACAAAGAAACGAATGGTCATCAACATAGATGGCCTAAGGCCTGACCAGACTGTTCAGTGCTCATGATGTGTTGTCTTTGTCCTCAAGGGTCCAGACATCCTGGATGACAGTTCTGAGTTGATCTACTCTGGAGAGCTGAACAAGATCAACCCTAACGGCTGGTCTCAAGAACGCTACTTCTTTCTGTTTGACCATCAGCTGGTCTATTGTAAAAAGGTAATTTATGTCTGTGTGTTGGGGTATTTTGTCTTTAGGTTTGTTTGTTTCTTTTTTGTTCAAGGTCTGTTCATACAAAGTGGTATTCAAAAACAAAAAGGAAAAAATAAAGAAAAGAATATAATTTAAAAAGATAAAAGAATAAGTAAACAAAAGCAAAGACAGATAAGTGAGTAAATAAATAAGTAATGTGGCTGCCCCTTCAAATTGAAACAAATTTTGAAAAACTCAAAATTAAAGTCAGAAACTGAAAGACATGAAATTAAAGTCAAAGACTTATGGGACTCATTATCAAATTGTACTTTCTGTCAATAGTAAGTGATTTGACGAAACTATTTCTACAGAGTCTACATCAGTACATGATTTGGAAATGCGCTCTATAACATGACCTCTGTATTTGTGTGAGTGTGTGTGTGGGAATGTCTGTGTGAAAGAGAGAGAGGTGAGATTAGATAAGATAATCTGTATTTTTGAGGGTAACAAACTAACATGTAATCATATCGACTACTTTTATTTTTATCTGGATTCCACTGTAAGAGAGGCTACAGTAGTAACTTAGAGTGTAAACAACGAATGACGAGAAGAGAAAAAGAGAGGGTGTATCTGCATGTGTGTGTGCCTGCGGGCTGGTGTGCAATGATGTGTTCTCATATATGTGCTCATATTCTTCTAGTTCTGTGTTTAGGTACGTGTGTATACATTTATTGGACCATTTGTGAAACTTGCTTTTTGTGGACAACACATTGATTAATTCAAGATGTGCTGTCTACTGTATCCTCTGTCTGTCTTCATGTAGTGTGATGATTTCAGGACTTGCTGAAGAAGAACAGTTTTGGTTACAAGGGCAGGATTTCCATGGACCAAAGTGTTGTTCAGCCGCTGCCGGATGGGAAAGGTCAGCATCCACTTTGTGTCAGTTTAATTAGTTATGAGATACTGTGACTGTCATAAGGCCATTATCATAAAGCCACTGTCATAAAGCTACTGTCATAAGACCATTGTCGATTCTATTCAAGTCCATCTTTATTTTCTGAGCCCTTCTGTGTACATGGTAATGCAGATAATATTCATTCAAGTCATTCTGTGCAAAGGTGTGTGTGCATGCTGTGTGTGTGGTGTGTGTGTGTGTGTGTGTGTGTGTATGTGTGTGTGTGCATGTGTAAGTGTGTAGGTGATCGTTTTTGACGTCTTGTTTATTTGAGTGAATGAGAGTTGGTTTGAATGAATCTTGATATTAATGTTTATGCCATAGTATTTCTTTTTTTCAGTATTTTGTTTAAATTCTCTATTGCTGTGCCAATGTCTAAAGCTGTCTTTTGTTGGTTGTTTCTCTCTGTCATAAATGAATGGTTCAACTCTTGTCTTATACTGTCAGTGCCACAGTTCTCATGATTTGCTGTCGAAATTCTCAGTTCTGTTTTTCACCGTAATGCCAAATTCTCATGATTTGCTGTCGAAATTGAATGGTCAGGTCTGTTGTTTATAGTTAATTCCACAGTTCTTATGATTTACTGTCCAAATACTCAACTCTGTTTCTCACAGTAATACCAAATGCTCATGATTTGCTTTCGAAATTGAATTGTCAACTCTGTTGTTTATAGTTAATGTCACAATACTCCATGATACGCTGTCCAAATAACTCTGTTTTTCACAGTAATACCAAGTTCTCATGATTTGCTGTTGAAATTGAATGGTCAGCTCTGTTGTTTATAGTTAATGCCACAGTTCTCGTGATATGCTGTCCAAACACTCAGCTCTGTTTTTCACCGTTAGTTTACAGATGTCATAATTTCTGTATTCCTCACAGACGCGCAGTACAGTGTAACAGTACGCAACGCCTTCAAAGTTCATGACCAGCAACGCAGCAAGTCCTTCCTTTTAGTGGCCAAGACAGCCCAGATCAAACAGTGCTGGCTCAAAGCTTTCGCAGATGAACGCCGGCGTGTACATGAGGACAGAGAGAACAGTGAGTGACAGGACATTTTGTTGCTTTCTGTTATGTTGCTGCACAGTTTGCAAGCTCTGTGTTTCATGGGCATGCATGGTGGGTGTTTTCATGTTTCCACAGGCTGTCATCCATCAGCGTGTCTTACAGGATCTTTAATGTGCATATTTGATACTGATATCATATATGTGCATTACATATGTGTGATGAAACTGAAAATAAGAATTTTATGCTGCTTAATTTGTCCTGTTATCATGTATGGATGTGAAGCCTGGACTTTTAAGAAATATGATGAAAATAGAATAAATGCAGCAAAAATGTGGTTCTACAGGCGTCTTTTCAGGGTAAAATAGACAGACAGAAATGAAAGCGTGCTAAAGGAGTTAGCTGTCCAACGTGACATGCTCCCAGAGATCAACAAAAGAAAATTGAATATTGGGCACATGAGCAGAAACACAAGAACTGGTTGATGACATCAGTCCTGCAGGGGAGAGTAGAGGCAAAGAGAAAACAAAGAAGGCCAGCCAAATCCTTCATGGACAACATCACTGATGCCTGCAAACTGGGGCTCCAGGACATTACACACAGGAGCAGAGACCATGTTGCCTGGCCATCTGTCGTGACAAAGTGGAGCTCCCGCCATCATCCACGGTGATGGAGATAGATGAGATGAGATGAGATATGTGCATGAAGAGATTAAGGCACTAAGTGGTTTGCACACCTGTTGACCTTGAGGTTGGAAAAATGTCCACCCTTTACCCCCTGCAGTAGTACACATGCAGGATTGAACTTCAGACCTAATGATTGGAAGTTTGATGACTTACCCACTTTACTACCGACCTGTCTCTAATGGTTTGTATTTGTGTCATTGATTTTGAGGGCCCAGTCCTTGTGCTTGTAAGGACAGAC
Organism: Monoplex corrugatus; assembly: GCA_030674185.1. Classification (NCBI taxonomy): domain Eukaryota; kingdom Metazoa; phylum Mollusca; class Gastropoda; order Littorinimorpha; family Ranellidae; genus Monoplex; species Monoplex corrugatus. Next base: position 43,665,756 of record JAPXFY010000031.1, read on the forward strand.
TAACCAGCTCAACAAACTATGGACTGGAAGATCATTGGTTTGAACCTCCATCAGTCCATAAAATTTTTGGGCCCTGAACAGCTCTCGCCTAAGCATGTTATGGGCTTGCTGGGAAGACGAGGATCACACAAACCTCATCCACTTTACAGATGTGCTATTCAGGGTATTGCATAAATTTCCCAACCAACACTGCAGATGTGCCTCTTGGGCACAGATCAGTGAAAAAGTATATATCATGTGTGCACAAACACACACAGTCACACACACACACATGTAAAAATCTGTTTTTCTCTCTCTTTCCACTGTTTGATGTGAGAAATAAGTGCATAAAGGTGCAATTGCAGAGGCAATTCCTGGATCTCTTTCACTTGGTTCAGGTGAGGATAATTCCGAGTGCAGAGACATTATCTTCAGAAACTAATACTGTTTGTTTGCATTTTTGTTATTTGCATTTTTGTTTGTTAGCATTTTTGTATGATTAGTTGGTTGGTTGGGAATTTACTTGAACATAGGAATGATCTATTCATGTGATTTTTTTTTATTGTCCTGAATTGGTGTAAAGCATAAATTAGAGTGGAAAAACAATATGGACAACAAGCAAAGAAGTGATTAACTGAGATGACGTCAGAGAGGATGAGTGACTGTCAGATATTGACATTGTGTGTGTTTCAGACTTCAACATTCCTTCACACCTGTAGCAGGCAGCTGTGTTCACCTTCAATATCATTGACAGACATTGTGTGTGTTTCAGACTTCAACATTCCTTCACACCTGTAGCAGGCAGCTGTGTTCACCTTCAATATCATTGACAGACAGTGTGTGTGTTCGACTTCACATTCCTCACACTGTACAGCAGTGTGTCACTTAATATCATGCGAATTGTGTGGTTTCAGCTTCACATTCTTCACACCTGTAACAGGCAGCTGTGTTCACCTTCAATATCATTGACAGACATTGTGTGTGTTTCAGACTTCAACATTCCTTCACACCTGAAGCAGGCAGTCGTGTCCACCTTCAAGCAAAAGTCCAGCGGGCAGAAATCCAAACGTGAGTTGATGGAATCATTTGACAGCTCTGTCACTATTTCTGTCCGTCTGTCCATCTGTCTGTCTGTCTGTCTGTCTGTTTTTTTCTGTCCCTCTTCTCCAGTCTCTCTCTCTTTCTGTTTTCTGTTTTATCTTTTTTTCCCTCCTGATCTACATCACTCAAGTCACACACACACACACACACACACACACACACACACACACACACACACACACACACACACACACACACCTACAAACACACTACATAATATTATATACGCATCCCTTTACACAAATATAAAATGACATGAATATATAACAGAAAATACGTAACTGAGAAATGCTGACATTCTGTTTACACACACTTACACATGCACACAGTCACTTAAGCATGCACAGACATTATGCATATATGTAAGCGCTCACAAACACTAGTTCCAGAGTACATCCATAAAACAGCACAACGCTCACGTGCACATGTACCCCACAAGCTTTAGGCTAATATCAGTATTGCAACGTAGAACCACTAGACTTGTCACTGCCATACAGCGACAAGTTGCCTAGAAATACCGTGCTGACGATGATGACGCTGTTCCAGGCCTGTTACTGTGGTTATCACGCAACAAAACTGATCGCTGACACTGTGAAACTAGAGTGTTCTTACCTGACAGGTATTTTGCCCTTCCCTTCCCACCCTCACTGGCTTGCTGTATGCCTTGACCCACCTGCCATTTGATGTAGTGTTAATCTGCATGGTGTGGATTGGGACTGCTTCCATGACTGACAACCACATCATACTGTAACATACATGTAACTGATCATCTGTATTGTTTATCTTGAAGATGGAAATACTGATCTAAGAGGATTATGGCAACAGTACAAATCAGAGACAAATGAAAAATATTTCCAGCAAGCTTTGCTGCCTAATGTATGCTTTCCCCTTAGAAGAAGACAACAGCAAGGATAGAGAGACAAGCACAGGCAGCAATTGAAAATACTTTGCTACTGGCTCAAGTGCAGGAATATTAGAGATTGAGCCAAATGAAAAAAAAAGTTGATATTGAGCCAGATAAAAAAAGAAAGTTGATATACATCTGTGGGCAAACACCACTTTTGGCAGTATAAGTTGCGACTCAGTATTTTTCTATGCCAACAGAACAGCTGTTATTTGATAATAGTTTAATAATAACTGGTGAACATTACATTATTAGTATGCATGACTTATGGTGTAGTATGTGTCATGCAATGGACAGTTTAAAATATTTATTAATATTTTACAATATATCATCATTCCTGATTTTATGTTGACCTGATACGCATGAGTATGAGCTAACAGACAATATGGATGATCATGTACATCATATCACCATTTTGTGTCAAAAGAAAAAAGGTAGGAAGGAGAGAAGGAAAGGAAGAGAGAAACAGAAAAAGAGGATGTCTGAATAGAATATGTAAGAAAGATCTCATGCACCCCTTTAAAAAATGAAAAGAAAAAAAACTCATTGACAACAGTGTAACCAGTATGTAACATCTGTGTAATATCCTGTGTGTGTTTTCTTCAAGTGAGTGACTATCACAGCATATAACCACAATGTAATTCACTTCTACAGTGGTGTCATATCCTTTGTGACTGATCAGTGTAACACACAACAGCAGTGTGACATAATGCACATGTGATATAATTTGTGACTTTAATGTTGCATTATGTATTATTAACATTCACATTGTATTCTGATCCTTCCCCACTTTGTGTGTTGTTTCTTTTGACATCTGTTCACATCAGTTTAGCTTTTAGGCAACCAAGTGAGTGGATGAAAAAAATAGTGTTGGGGTGGATGGGTGAAGGGTGGCAGCGGTGGAGGATTATCAGTTTAATTAAAAGCCATTTAAGTGTATTCAGTACTTATCAAATAAGCAAACAATGAACAACAGAATATAAGAAATTGATGTGTGTGTCTGTGTCCGTGCTTACTCGTGTATGTGTTCGTTATTCAAAGATAATGATAATAATGGCCTTCAAAAGGCAGCGTGATTTGTTCAGGTAATAACGAGAAGTTTTTTTGATTTAAATCTGTGTCTGATGCAGGAAAAGTTGGTTGCATTTCATGATGACAGTTATGTATAGTGTGACACAAAAACAGAGTGAGAGTGCTTATTTAATTGACAAAACAAGATACTGCAACTTTTCAGCCAGCTGGCCTTTGTCAAGTGTGTATAAAAGACAATAAATACTCAAAATGTAGATAAAAAAACAACACAACTTCACTGCTCTTTATGTATTTTTTCTTTGTTGTCTTTTGTATGTGTGACAAAGGCCAGTTGACTGAAAATTTACATCTGTCTTCTTTTGTCAGTTAAATAAGCGCTGTTATTGTATTTCCTTCTTTTGAATGCTGGCAGCCCCTTTGGTTTAGAAATGCAGTAAAGAGAATGGGTTTGGTTTGAGTTTTTTACCCTTTGGCTGCCATGCCCAGTCCACCAGCATGCTGTATTGTCAACCATGCTAACAAAGCAAAAACTTGACACTTTGACTCCCTCACCCTATCCACCAGCTTCATGCAGGAAGATGGTGGTTAGGGTGAGAGTATCAAAGGGTTCAGTTTTTGCGGTCAGTGGATAGGGTCCATGAGTTAAAGGGTCCACACACTCACACACACGCACGCACACACACACACACACACACACACACACACACACACACACACACACACACACACACACACACACACACACACACACACACACACACACACACACACACACACACACAGAGTGTGTGCTGATTCAATATCAAGGTATTCCGTTAACGTATGCAGTTTTACAGAATGTTGAATAGTTTGATGAGTGATTGTATTACATATCAGCAGTGTGATATTGTACTTTATTTAATATACAGTTAATGCAGTGAATGTACTAATACAATAACTTCAGTAGTTCAACATCAGGCAGTGTGGTTCGATCTTGCCATCATGATCATGATCTGAGCGGTCACAAATTCTGGTGCATAGAAACTGTAGTATGTAGTAGTTTACTTCTAAAGTGGAGTTTATTGTTCTTGATATTATCTTGTATCTTTTTGAAAATAAATCTGTTCACAAACCACACTTGTGACTGCTTGCAAACAGACGCACTGGTATATAGTATACACACACACGTACACACACATGCGCGCACGCACATATGTGCATGAACTCAATCCAACAGACTGCAATCTGAAGAATCTTTTGTATTTATTTAGCTTAGCAGCATGGAGAAAGTTCACTTGAAAGTTGCGTGTAGTCATCCAGCACTTAGAAAGACATCACAAGAACAGAACAGTTCAATGGCTCAGAGAGAGGCATGTCTGTTTCAAATAATGTTGGTTGGTCGGTTGGTTGGTTAGTTGGTTGGTTGGTTAGACTGGTAAACCAGTTTGGTTCTAAGTTATTTTTAGACTAGTAGACCAGTTTGGTTCTAAGTTATTTTTAGACTAGTAGATCAGTTTGGTTCTAAGTCATTTTTAGACTTGTAGACCAGTTTGGTTCTAAGTCATTTTTAGACTAGTACTAGTAGACCAGTTTGATTCTAAGTCATTTTTAGACTAGTACTAGTAGACCAGTTTGGTTCTAAGTCATTTTTAGACTAGTACTAGTAGACCAGTTTGATTCTAAGTCATTTTTAGACTAGTACTAGTAGACCAGTTTGGTTCTAAGTCATTTTTAGACTAGTACTAGTAGACCAGTTTGGTTCTAAGTCATTTTTAGACTAGTACTAGTAGACCAGTTTGGTTCTTAGTCATTTTTAGACTTGTACTAGTAGACCAGTTTGGTTCTAAGTCATTTTTAGACTAGTACTAGTAGACCAGTTTGGTTCTTAGTCATTTTTAGACTAGTAGACCAGTTTGGTTCTAAGTCATTTTTAGACTAGTACTAGTAGACTAGTTTGGTTCTTAGTCATTTTTAGACTAGTAGACCAGTTTGGTTCTAAGTCATTTTTAGACTAGTACTAGTAGACCAGTTTGGTTCTTAGTCATTTTTAGACTTGTAGACCAGTTTGGTTCTAAGTCATTTTTAGACTAGTACTAGTAGACCAGTTTGATTCTAAGTCATTTTTAGACTTGTAGACCAGTTTGGTTCTAAGTCATTTTTAGACTTGTAGACCAGTTTGGTTCTAAGTCATTTTTAGACTACTAGAACAGTTTGGTTCTAAGTCATTTTTTTAGCACTAGTAACTTAGTATTTTAGACTCAGTTTGATTCTAAGTCATTTTTAGACTTGTAGACCAGTTTCGTTCTAAGTCATTTTTAGACTAGTAGACCAGTTTGGTTCTAAGTCATTTTTAGACTAGTACTAGTAGACCAGTTTGATTCTAAGTCATTTTTTTAGACTAGTATAGTAGACCAGTTTGGTTCTAAGTCATTTTTAGACTAGTACTAGTAGACCAGTTTGATTCTAAGTCATTTTTAGACTTGTAGACCAGTTTGATTCTAAGTCATTTTTAGACTAGTACTAGTAGACCAGTTTGGTTCTAAGTCATTTTTAGACTTGTAGACCAGTTTGTTCTAAGTCATTTTTAGACTAGTACTAGTAGACCAGTTTGGTTCTAAGTCATTTTTAGACTAGTACTAGTAGACCAGTTTGGTTCTAAGTCATTTTTAGACTTGTAGACCAGTTTGGATTCTAAGTCATTTTTAGACTAGTACTAGTAGACCAGTTTGATTCTAAGTCATTTTAACTAGACTGTAGACCAGTTTGGTTCTAAGTCATTTTTAGACTTGTAGACCAGTTTGATTCTAAGTCATTTTTAGACTTGTAGACCAGTTTGGTTCTAAGTCATTTTTAGACTTGTAGACCAGTTTGATTCTAAGTCATTTTTAGACTTGTAGACCAGTTTGGTTCTTAGTCATTTTTAGACTAGTACTAGTAGACCAGTTTGGTTCTTAGTCATTTTTAGACTTGTAGACCAGTTTGGTTCTTAGTCATTTTTAGACTAGTACTAGTAGACCAGTTTGGTTCTTAGTCATTTTTAGACTTGTAGACCAGTTTGGTTCTTAGTCATTTTTAGACTAGTACTAGTAGACCAGTTTGGTTCTTAGTCATTTTTAGACTTGTAGACCAGTTTGGTTCTTAGTCATTTTTAGACTAGTACTAGTAGACCAGTTTGATTCTAAGTCATTTTTAGACTAGTACTAGTAGACCAGTTTGGTTCTAAGTCATTTTTAGACTAGTACTAGTAGACCAGTTTGGTTCTTAGTCATTTTTAGACTTGTAGACCAGTTTGATTCTAAGTCATTTTTAGACTTGTACTAGTAGACCAGTTTGATTCTAAGTCATTTTTAGACTTGTAGACCAGTTTGGTTCTTAGTCATTTTTAGACTAGTACTAGTAGACCAGTTTGGTTCTTAGTCATTTTTAGACTAGTACTAGTAGACCAGTTTGGTTCTTAGTCATTTTTAGACTTGTAGACCAGTTTGGTTCTTAGTCATTTTTAGACTAGTACTAGTAGACCAGTTTGGTTCTTAGTCATTTTTAGACTTGTAGACCAGTTTGGTTCTTAGTCATTTTTAGACTAGTACTAGTAGACCAGTTTGGTTCTTAGTCATTTTTAGACTTGTAGACCAGTTTGGTTCTTAGTCATTTTTAGACTAGTACTAGTAGACCAGTTTGATTCTAAGTCATTTTTAGACTAGTACTAGTAGACCAGTTTGGTTCTAAGTCATTTTTAGACTAGTACTAGTAGACCAGTTTGGTTCTTAGTCATTTTTAGACTTGTAGACCAGTTTGATTCTAAGTCATTTTTAGACTTGTACTAGTAGACCAGTTTGATTCTAAGTCATTTTTAGACTTGTAGACCAGTTTGGTTCTTAGTCATTTTTAGACTAGTACTAGTAGACCAGTTTGGTTCTAAGTCATTTTTAGACTAGTACTAGTAGACCAGTTTGGTTCTTAGTCATTTTTAGACTTGTAGACCAGTTTGGTTCTAAGTCATTTTTAGACTTGTACTAGTAGACCAGTTTGGTTCTTAGTCATTTTTAGACTTGTAGACCAGTTTGGTTCTAAGTCATTTTTAGACTTGTACTAGTAGACCACTTTGATTCTAAGTCATTTTTAGACTTGTACTAGTTGTAGACCAGTTTGGTTCTTAGTCATTTTTAGACTAGTACTAGTAGACCAGTTTGGTTCTAAGTCATTTTTAGACTAGTACTAGTAGACCAGTTTGATTCTAAGTCATTTTTAGACTTGTAGACCAGTTTGGTTCTAAGTCATTTTTAGACTAGTACTAGTAGACCAGTTTGATTCTAAGTCATTTTTGGACTTGTAGACCAGTTTGGTTCTAAGTCATTTTTAGACTAGTACTAGTAGACCAGTTTGATTCTAAGTCATTTTTAGACTTGTAGACCAGTTTGGTTCTTAGTCATTTTTAGACTAGTAGACCAGTTTGATTCTAAGTCATTTTTAGACTTGTAGACCAGTTTGGTTCTTAGTCATTTTTAGACTTGTAGACCAGTTTGGTTCTAAGTCATTTTTAGACTAGTACTAGTAGACCAGTTTGATTCTAAGTCATTTTTAGACTTGTAGACCAGTTTGGTTCTAAGTCATTTTTAGACTAGTACTAGTAGACCAGTTTGGTTCTTAGTCATTTTTAGACTTGTAGACCAGTTTGGTTCTAAGTCATTTTTAGACTAGTACTAGTAGACCAGTTTGATTCTAAGTCATTTTTAGACTTGTAGACCAGTTTGGTTCTTTGTCATTTTTAGACTAGTACTAGTAGACCAGTTTGGTTCTTAGTCATTTTTAGACTAGTACTAGTAGACCAGTTTGATTCTAAGTCATTTTTAGACTTGTAGACCAGTTTGGTTCTTAGTCATTTTTAGACTAGTACTAGTAGACCAGTTTGGTTCTTAGTCATTTTTAGACTAGTACTAGTAGACCAGTTTGGTTCTTAGTCATTTTTAGACTTGTAGACCAGTTTGGTTCTAAGTCATTTTTAGACTTGTAGACCAGTTTGGTTCTTAGTCATTTTTAGACTTGTAGACCAGTTTGGTTCTTAGTCATTTTTAGACTAGTACTAGTAGACCAGTTTGGTTCTTAGTCATTTTTAGACTTGTAGACCAGTTTGGTTCTTAGTCATCTTTAGACTAGTACTAGTAGACCAGTTTGGTTCTTAGTCATTTTTAGACTAGTACTAGTAGACCAGTTTGGTTCTAAGTCATTTTTAGACTAGTACTAGTAGACCAGTTTGGTTCTTAGTCATTTTTAGACTTGTACTAGTAGACCAGTTTGGTTCTAAGTCATTTTTAGACTAGTACTAGTAGACCAGTTTGGTTCTTAGTCATTTTTAGACTAGTAGACCAGTTTGGTTCTAAGTCATTTTTAGACTAGTACTAGTAGACCAGTTTGATTCTAAGTCATTTTTAGACTAGTACTAGTAGACCAGTTTGGTTCTAAGTCATTTTTAGACTTGTAGACCAGTTTGGTTCTAAGTCATTTTTAGACTAGTAGACCAGTTTGGTTCTAAGTCATTTTTAGACTAGTACTAGTAGACCAGTTTGGTTCTAAGTCATTTTTAGACTTGTAGACCAGTTTGGTTCTTAGTCATTTTTAGACTAGTACTAGTAGACCAGTTTGATTCTAAGTCATTTTTAGACTAGTACTAGTAGACCAGTTTGGTTCTAAGTCATTTTTAGACTAGTACTAGTAGACCAGTTTGGTTCTAAGTCATTTTTAGACTTGTAGACCAGTTTGGTTCTAAGTCAGTTTTAGACTAGTAGACCAGTTTGGTTCTGTCATTTTTAGACTAGTACTAGTAGACCAGTTTGATTCTAAGTCATTTTTGGACTTGTAGACCAGTTTGGTTCTTAGTCATCTTTAGACTAGTACTAGTAGACCAGTTTGGTTCTAAGTCATTTTTAGACTAGTACTAGTAGACCAGTTTGGTTCTAAGTCATTTTTAGACTTGTAGACCAGTTTGATTCTAAGTCATTTTTAGACTAGTACTAGTAGACCAGTTTGATTCTAAGTCATTTTTAGACTAGTACTAGTAGACCAGTTTGGTTCTAAGTCATTTTTAGACTTGTAGACCAGTTTGATTCTAAGTCATTTTTAGACTTGTAGACCAGTTTGGTTCTAAGTCATTTTTAGACTTGTAGACCAGTTTGATTCTAAGTCATTTTTAGACTTGTAGACCAGTTTGGTTCTTAGTCATTTTTAGACTAGTACTAGTAGACCAGTTTGGTTCTTAGTCATTTTTAGACTTGTAGACCAGTTTGGTTCTTAGTCATTTTTAGACTAGTACTAGTAGACCAGTTTGGTTCTTAGTCATTTTTAGACTTGTAGACCAGTTTGGTTCTTAGTCATTTTTAGACTAGTACTAGTAGACCAGTTTGGTTCTTAGTCATTTTTAGACTTGTAGACCAGTTTGGTTCTTAGTCATTTTTAGACTAGTACTAGTAGACCAGTTTGATTCTAAGTCATTTTTAGACTAGTACTAGTAGACCAGTTTGGTTCTAAGTCATTTTTAGACTAGTACTAGTAGACCAGTTTGGTTCTTAGTCATTTTTAGACTTGTAGACCAGTTTGATTCTAAGTCATTTTTAGACTTGTACTAGTAGACCAGTTTGATTCTAAGTCATTTTTAGACTTGTAGACCAGTTTGGTTCTTAGTCATTTTTAGACTAGTACTAGTAGACCAGTTTGGTTCTAAGTCATTTTTAGACTAGTACTAGTAGACCAGTTTGGTTCTTAGTCATTTTTAGACTTGTAGACCAGTTTGGTTCTAAGTCATTTTTAGACTTGTACTAGTAGACCAGTTTGGTTCTTAGTCATTTTTAGACTTGTAGACCAGTTTGGTTCTAAGTCATTTTTAGACTTGTACTAGTAGACCACTTTGATTCTAAGTCATTTTTAGACTTGTAGACCAGTTTGGTTCTTAGTCATTTTTAGACTAGTAGACCAGTTTGATTCTAAGTCATTTTTAGACTTGTAGACCAGTTTGGTTCTTAGTCATTTTTAGACTTGTAGACCAGTTTGGTTCTAAGTCATTTTTAGACTAGTACTAGTAGACCAGTTTGATTCTAAGTCATTTTTAGACTTGTAGACCAGTTTGGTTCTAAGTCATTTTTAGACTAGTACTAGTAGACCAGTTTGGTTCTTAGTCATTTTTAGACTTGTAGACCAGTTTGGTTCTAAGTCAATTTTAGACTAGTACTAGTAGACCAGTTTGATTCTAAGTCATTTTTAGACTTGTAGACCAGTTTGGTTCTTTGTCATTTTTAGACTAGTACTAGTAGACCAGTTTGGTTCTTAGTCATTTTTAGACTAGTACTAGTAGACCAGTTTGATTCTAAGTCATTTTTAGACTTGTAGACCAGTTTGGTTCTTAGTCATTTTTAGACTAGTACTAGTAGACCAGTTTGGTTCTTAGTCATTTTTAGACTAGTACTAGTAGACCAGTTTGGTTCTTAGTCATTTTTAGACTTGTAGACCAGTTTGGTTCTAAGTCATTTTTAGACTTGTAGACCAGTTTGGTTCTTAGTCATTTTTAGACTTGTAGACCAGTTTGGTTCTTAGTCATTTTTAGACTAGTACTAGTAGACCAGTTTGGTTCTTAGTCATTTTTAGACTTGTAGACCAGTTTGGTTCTTAGTCATCTTTAGACTAGTACTAGTAGACCAGTTTGGTTCTTAGTCATTTTTAGACTAGTACTAGTAGACCAGTTTGGTTCTAAGTCATTTTTAGACTAGTACTAGTAGACCAGTTTGGTTCTTAGTCATTTTTAGACTTGTACTAGTAGACCAGTTTGGTTCTAAGTCATTTTTAGACTAGTACTAGTAGACCAGTTTGGTTCTTAGTCATTTTTAGACTAGTAGACCAGTTTGGTTCTAAGTCATTTTTAGACTAGTACTAGTAGACCAGTTTGATTCTAAGTCATTTTTAGACTAGTACTAGTAGACCAGTTTGGTTCTAAGTCATTTTTAGACTTGTAGACCAGTTTGGTTCTAAGTCATTTTTAGACTAGTAGACCAGTTTGGTTCTAAGTCATTTTTAGACTAGTACTAGTAGACCAGTTTGGTTCTGTCATTTTTAGACTTGTAGACCAGTTTGGTTCTTAGTCATTTTTAGACTAGTACTAGTAGACCAGTTTGATTCTAAGTCATTTTTAGACTAGTACTAGTAGACCAGTTTGGTTCTAAGTCATTTTTAGACTAGTACTAGTAGACCAGTTTGGTTCTAAGTCATTTTTAGACTTGTAGACCAGTTTGGTTCTAAGTCAGTTTTAGACTAGTAGACCAGTTTGGTTCTGTCATTTTTAGACTAGTACTAGTAGACCAGTTTGATTCTAAGTCATTTTTGGACTTGTAGACCAGTTTGGTTCTTAGTCATCTTTAGACTAGTACTAGTAGACCAGTTTGGTTCTAAGTCATTTTTAGACTAGTACTAGTAGACCAGTTTGGTTCTAAGTCATTTTTAGACTTGTAGACCAGTTTGGTTCTAAGTCATTTTTAGACTAGTACTAGTAGACCAGTTTGGTTCTAAGTCATTTTTAGACTAGTACTAGTAGACCAGTTTGATTCTAAGTCATTTTTATACTTGTAGACCAGTTTGGTTCTTAGTCATTTTTAGACTAGTACTAGTAGACCAGTTTGATTCTAAGTCATTTTTAGACTTGTAGACCAGTTTGGTTCTTAGTCATTTTTAGACTAGTAGACCAGTTTGGTTCTTAGTCATTTTTAGACTAGTACTAGTAGACCAGTTTGATTCTAAGTCATTTTTAGACTTGTAGACCAGTTTGGTTCTCTAGTCATTTTTAGACTAGACTAGTAGACCAGTTTGGTTCTAAGTCATTTTTAGACTAGTACTAGTAGACCAGTTTGGTTCTTAGTCATTTTTAGACTAGTACTAGTAGACCAGTTTGGTTCTTAGTCATTTTTAGACTTGTAGACCAGTTTGGTTCTTAGTCATTTTTAGACTAGTACTAGTAGACCAGTTTGATTCTTAGTCATTTTTAGACTAGTACTAGTAGACCAGTTTGGTTCTTAGTCATTTTTAGACTAGTACTAGTAGACCAGTTTGGTTCTAAGTCATTTTTAGACTTGTAGACCAGTTTGGTTCTAAGTCATTTTTAGACTTGTACTAGTAGACCAGTTTGATTCTAAGTCATTTTTAGACTAGTACTAGTAGACCAGTTTGATTCTAAGTCATTTTTAGACTAGTACTAGTAGACCAGTTTGATTCTTAGTCATTTTTAGACTAGTACTAGTAGACCAGTTTGGTTCTAAGTCATTTTTAGACTAGTACTAGTAGACCAGTTTGATTCTAAGTCATTTTTAGACTTGTAGACCAGTTTGGTTCTTAGTCATTTTAGACCAGTTTGGTTCTTAGTCATTTTTAGACTAGTACTAGTAGACCAGTTTGGTTCTTAGTCATTTTTAGACTTGTAGACCAGTTTGGTTCTAAGTCATTTTTAGACTAGTACTAGTAGACCAGTTTGATTCTAAGTCATTTTTAGACTTGTAGACCAGTTTGGTTCTTAGTCATTTTTAGACTAGTACTAGTAGACCAGTTTGGTTCTAAGTCATTTTTAGACTTGTAGACCAGTTTGATTCTAAGTCATTTTTAGACTTGTAGACCAGTTTGGTTCTAAGTCATTTTTAGACTAGTACTAGTAGACCAGTTTGATTCTAAGTCATTTTTAGACTTGTAGACCAGTTTGGTTCTAAGTCATTTTTAGACTTGTAGACCAGTTTGATTCTAAGTCATTTTTAGACTAGTACTAGTAGACCAGTTTGGTTCTTAGTCATTTATTGCAGAGAAAATAATGTGTATAAATTGTATTTCAGTATTGTCTCATCAATGTCCTTTGGATTTTACCTTGACTGTATTAACTCTGCTCAGTTTGACTAATAAGCTCCTATTTTTATAGTTAATTCATTCATACCATTTATAAAAAAATGTTAAATATATTAATTTTCTTGTTCTGTTTCTTGATATGAATTACATTGTTTATTGAAACACAACTGTGTATTTTTTTATGTTATCATTTTAAGTAATATGTGTTTATAGACATATGTTTAGTTTTCATGAAACTGAAGGGTTGCATAATGTACAGTGTAAAATTTTAATGAATCTGAGATGATGGGATGTATACAGCACAGTTTTTGGGTAATGAAGTATACTGTACATATCAGCTCGAGAAACAAAATGAGAACAAACAAACTGTGTAAAATCCAGTGTCTGTTAATTTTGGATGGGGATACCATTTTCTGTGTACCCTGTACCATTTTTATGCATGTGTGTGTGTGTTGTGTGTGTGTGTGTGTGTGTGTGTTATATTTCCTTTAATCTGTAATAAAGTGCAATATACAAAGTTCAGTTGCAGACAGTATAAAAGGATAAATTGTTTGTCAGAGATTTCATTGTTCTACCAAGACAGAAGAGGTATTCAGCTTTCAGAATCAGTTTTCACTCATGTGTTTTCTGTTTTCAGTGAAGAGTAAAAAGGCTCGTTCCAGTATGCGTTCATCAAAATCCAACTCATGGGTTTCAACAAATGCCACCCTTCCAAGAATTCTGAGATTTTCATCACAGACATCGACGCAGGATTCCACATCTCTTCATACCCCCAAACTCATGACCTTCCTTCTGGGAAACAAGAAGAAATGATCCAGGCTGACTGAAACCAGCTGTCCCCATCGTGACAACTGAAGCGGTTGACCGATATCAGTCACAAAGTGGAAGACCAGTCCCAGATCACAAAACCAGTTTGCTGATATCGGTCACAAGGAGTGGAGTTGACTGATGCGAGGTGTGCCAGTCACAGGGTGGACGCAAGTTTATTGATGTGGAATTTAAGAATGAAGACATCCAAACTGGACTTGGTAGATGTGGTACAGAGATGTGGATGCAGTTTAATCCCTTGCAATTATTGTACTGCATTACACAAGTTTTGTGTAGGGACGGCTGATCTTCACAAGCTTGTGTGCTAAACAGTCTGCTTGGAGTGTGATTTTCACCATAATTACATCTGGACATGAACATCTGTGCTTGACAAGTTCCAGCAAGAATTCATTTCAGTAACTTGTGTCTACACCTGGAAATAGTTCCACATAGAACGCAGCTGTTTGATTCTGTGTGTGTTGTTGCCATCAGGTGTCTAAGATGGAATGGCCAACACCATTCCTTTCTTTATATTATGAAAAGGTTGACATCAGCCACTCTATTTAGCGTGTGAGATGAAATGGTTGATGTTCACTGCAGTATGGAAAATCTGCAATGTGAAGTGGTTTGCCATACTCATCCTCAGTCTGTGTCATAGTATTGGAAGAAATGATATCTCATACTCACAGCCATAAAAAGCTTTTCTGCTAAAGCAGTCACAGAATAAAAGAATGAAGACTTGAGCTGTGATACGTAGATACTTTTGTGCTCAAACCAATCATGATTGGCAGGATACTGCTGAGGAGGCCGAGAGAAATCTCCAAGAAAAAGTGATACACACCTTCCAGTCAATTACCATTGGGTAGTCACTATTTGTTTTCATTTTTTTCGTGTATGCCTTGTGTGATGCCATGCCCAGTCCACAGCCATTGTAGTGAGTGGAATCCATTCCCTCCTTTTGTGTGGACTGTGCCAGTCTGCACAGAGAACTGCAAGCAAGATGTGACCATTGAAACTTTGGCCTACTACATCTTCACAAAACGCCTCTCTGAGCTTGCAGACAGTGAACATGGGAGGCCACCAGATTGTACATAATTCTTGGAGGCTGATATTTTTTTTTAAAGCTTTCCTATTTTTCGTGGATGTGTGTATGCAGGTTGTTTTGCTCGTCAGTCCAGTTCTCATCGTATGAAACATGGACACATCATGTACAGCTGTGAGATTTTCGTGTTTGGGGATTTGTGATGTTAATACGTTTGTACCATAACCACTTTGATCTCCTTCAACAAAGTAATGGTGGTTTGGAAGAAAAATTCTGTAAGTGAGTTTGTTCTGGTCAAAACATGATTACTCATAAGAGATGCATTTGTGAAAAAAAGGATGTAAGTATTCTGTTACTTTTTGTAGTTAATGTAACCTTCCATAGCATTCACTACAGAGCTCAGTACAGAAATCACTCGTGACAGGTGCAGATATATATTCTGCACTCAACAAGATTGCTTTCACTGTATTATCAGCCATTAACTATTTTCTCATAATATTGGTATGTATGGATGGTGAACATGTTTGGACTAGACTTTTGCAAAAAAGATGCTACACATTGAAAAACTGAAATTGTGATGGAAAGCCACTTAACCTAAAAACATCTGTGGAATACACAGATACAAGGTGTATAGATATATTTATGGCAATACAAGATGTAGAATTTTAGATGGAGGTAATTTAAACAAAATCATGGTGGAAAAGTATTCCAGGCAAAAGCTGTGTTGAATAGAGTTAGTAGTGAAAAGCAATAATATCGAATACCATCTGAAAGCCGCAGCAGGAAACATCATCATGAAGAAAGGCCAAGAGTACTTACACATGCCCAAGTCTAATCGGATTGTGTTCAGAATATGCTGCTTGTGAAGTAAGGTTAAAAATGTGTGTTGCCATCTGTGTGTGGATGCAATTTTGTGTCTGTGTATGCTCAGTGTCAAATCAGTTGTGGAATGATTAGAACTGGTGTGTGTGTGTGTGTGTGTGTGTGTGTGTGTGTGTGTGTGGTGTAGTATGTACATGGTGTAGTATGTACACTGTGTGTGAGGAACTAGCTAGTGTTTGTGTGTGTATGCTGTGCTAGCTTGTTTTGTCTGAAGTTAGTTGTTGTCGAATGATTATAACTGGTGTGTGTGTGTGTGTGTTGTGTGTGTGTGTGTGTGTGTGTGTGTGTGTGTGTGTGTGCGCACATGTGCATATATGTGAGGAATAACTGGTGACTGTGTATATATGATGTGCTGCCTTGTTTTGTCTTATTGGATAGAATTGTTGGACCACCGGTTTTTACACCATGGACCATTGTGTAGTTTAGGTAAAGTGGACCATTTTATTAGAATTATTACTTTTAGTTTTATTATCATTGCTGTTATGATGTCTATTGTCCTGTATTGAATGAAGTTTTCAGTATTATAAGTTCTAGTGGTGTATTCTTCTGTCAGTTGTCAACAGTTTAGCTCAAAGTTACCATTTGACTAAGTACTGTGTGTTGTTTAGTATCCTGTCTTTTTCTCATAGACAAATCATTCACTGCATCTGTTCAACCCTTGGAGTGATTCAGTGTCTGGGTTAATATGTAAAGTAACAGTGTAAGTACTGTAGTTTCATTTTCTGTTGCTGGATGAGCTATTGCATGGGATTTTTCCACTCAGTGTATGTCTGTCACGCCATCTTAAACTAAATAGATGGAGGTCTGCATTCTTTTAGAGGTGTGGCGCGCGCGCGCGCGTGTGTGTGTGTGTGTGTGCATGTGTGTACATGCATGAGAGGGAGAGAGAGGTGGAGAAAGTGTGTGTGAGAGAGAGAGAGCATGTGTGTGCGGTGTGTGTGAGAGAGAGAGAGAGAATGAAGCCAAGAATTCATGGTAGTAATATTGCGGAAATGTTTAAATGGTGGTAGAATAGAATTAAAATATGTCTACCACGTTTGTACTTACCTTGAACTCGGGTATATTTGTAAAGTAAATGGTGTGTGGGTATGTGTGTTTGAGCATGCGTATTTGAGCATGCATGCGTGTGTGTGTGTTTGTGCGTGTGTGAGAGACTTTAGTGTGCTTTGAATGTCAAGAAAAAGTATTATAGTTAGTGTTTGCTAACTTAAATCATAATTTTAAAATGTCTTTTCTTTTGAATATCAGTTCTGTTTTGAGTTTTCTGTTTCTTGTTTTTTGTTTGTTTGTTTTTGTTTGATCTATTTTCTTCTTCTTCTCTCTCTTTTCATTGTGATAGTAGCAATAGTATTGAATGAACAGCTGCACCATCTTGTGTACAGCTGACACTTGACCATTTGTCAAATAACACAAAAGACAAGTCCAACTGGGCATGGTGGTGTTGTGTGTTGGAGGAATGTCAGAGTGATTGGACCAGGTGTGTGTCTGTGTATAATCTGGTCACTTTACATCAGATTTAGTAAGGGGTAGTCTGTGTGAGGAAAGACACTTGACGTAAGACGGTGGGGTTGCCATTTTAAAAACGTCCATAAGACTGAGAGGTCTGGTTGGCATGGAGATACTCCTCCCAACGTCCAGTTCGACTGCATGTTGGCATGGAGATACTCCTCCCGCCATCCACTTCAACTGCATGAGTTTAAGTTCAACTGGAGAAAAACTCAGTTGGTGCATATGGACTCAGACTGTCCAGCTGTTAATGGATGTCTGACCCTGTTCAGGGTTGTGGAAGGTAAAGGAGGGAGGAAAAGATGGGACACCACCCTCATGATAGCGGTCCTTAAAAACATTCAAGTCTTGACCACTTCACTCCCCTACAACCTTAGGGTTATGGGACGACCATTACCTTTACATGGATGTAGTCATCTACCACTTAATTTACTTTGGCAGCTGTTAAGAATGTTTATACTGTAGAATTACAAAACTGTACAGGCAAGTTTATCCTTCAGTGAATATGAGCTAGTCTGTGACAGAAAGCATGCAGTAAAGAATTCATCCATTGGTGAATGGTGTATAGTTTTAGCACTTTCACTTAATAAGTTATATGATTAAACAATCCTTCCCAGAACTGGTTACTCCCTTCCCAGAGTCGGTTACTGACAAGAGGAGTTCATCAGCATGAGCGTTGGCAATGTGATTGGGCAGATGACAGTTACAGGAAATGAGGTGTTGGTAGATAGGAGGAAGTTTGAGTCCTTCATCTTTGCTTAATGACAGTTAAGCGTTTATGATTTCTAGCACTTCCCTAATTGGTCTTTTTGAATTGCATTTTCTGTAGGCCAGAATTTTTATGTTTCTCCATGAAAGTCAATGTCCCGTTTCTTCACAGTATTCTATTCATAACTGAGTCACAGAGAGTGTCTAAGAAAGCATGAGGTCCTTGTACTGTTTTGATGCTCTTTCACTGTAGTGCATGGTCTGCTGGCATCTCTCCCATGTAGTTTTTTTTATGCTCTTTCACTTCAGTACTTTGGTGTTCTAGCATCTCTATCACGTTGTGTTTTGATGCTCTTTCACTTCAGTACTTTGGTGTTCTAGCATCTCTATCACGTTGTGTTTTGATGCTTTTTACTTCAGTACTTTGGTGTTCTAGCATCTCTATCATGTTGTGTTTTGATGCTCTTTCACTTCAGTACTTTGGTGTTCTAGCATCTCTATCACGTTGTGTTTTGATGCTCTTTTACTTCAGTACTTTGGTGTTCTAGCATCTCTATCACGTTGTGTTTTGATGCTCTTTCACTTCAGTACTTTGGTGTTCTAGCATCTCTATCACGTTGTGTTTTGATGCTCTTTCACTTCAGTACTTTGGTGTTCTAGCATCTCTATCACGTTGTGTTTTGATGCTCTTTCACTTCAGTACTTTGGTGTTCTAGCATCTCTATCACGTTGTGTTTTGATGCTCTTTCACTTCAGTACTTTGGTGTTCTAGCATCTCTATCACGTTGTGTTTTGATGCTCTTTCACTTCAGTACTTTGGTGTTCTAGCATCTCTATCACGTTGTGTTTTGATGCTCTTTCACTTCAGTACTTTGGTGTTCTAGCATCTCTATCACGTTGTGTTTTGATGCTCTTTCATTCTGATGCCTGACAAAGTGACATGCTGCCATGCTGGCATCTCTCTCATGTTGTGTTCTGATGCTAGCTCTTTCATTCTGACACATGACATGCTGGCATCTCTCTCATGTTGTGTTCTGATGCTAGCTCTTTTATTCTGACACATGACATGCTGGCATCTCTCTCATGTTGTGTTCTTATGCTAGCTCTTTCATTCTGACACATGACATGCTGGCATCTCTCTCATGTTGTGTTCTGATGCTAGCTCTTTTATTCTGATGCATGACATACTGGCATCTCTCTCATGTTGTGTTCTGATGCTAGCTCTTTTATTCTGACACATGACATGCTGCCGTGCTGGCATCTCTCTCATGTTGTGTTCTGATGCTAGCTCTTTTATTCTGACACATGACATGCTGGCATCTCTATCACGTTGTGTTTTGATGCTCTTTCACTTCAGTACTTTGGTGTTCTAGCATCTCTATCACGTTGTGTTTTGATGCTCTTTCATTCTGATGCCTGACAAAGTGACATGCTGCCATGCTGGCATCTCTCTCATGTTGTGTTCTGATGCTAGCTCTTTCATTCTGACACATGACATGCTGGCATCTCTCTCATGTTGTGTTCTGATGCTAGCTCTTTCATTCTGACACATGACATGCTGGCATCTCTCTCATGTTGTGTTCTGATGCTAGCTCTTTCATTCTGATGCATGACATGCTGGCATCTCTCCTTAGCGCACACCTTTCATGATGTTAATGGCTCAGTGTGTTTGTTGTCCTATCTGATTTTGACATTCTGATCTTCATAGAGATTTTATGAGGGCAATGAGGTGTGTTGGAAAGCCCATTGTCTCAAGGGTAGCAAACAGCTTTTGATGGTCAACGTAGTCAAAGGCATTGCTGTAGTCAATGAGGATGATGTACACCTGATGAAGACCATGCTAACTGCAAAATACTCAACAGAGTGGTCAAGAAATCAATTAAAAGATGTCAACGCCACTGTCACATCCACCCTATCCCGGTACACTGTCGAATGACCATTGTCCTCTTTGTCTCAATGCTCCGCAGCATCCAGGCCATCCTCTCTGCACAGCCTGTCTTTGCGTGCCTGGTTGTATTCCCCAGTTCACAGTTTTTATACCTTGTCAGTGTTTCTCTGTTTTGATCAAAAGTGTTTACCACTCATTCTTTACTTGCATTGTGCTCCTCTCTGATCCTTGAAACATATCACTTTCCTTTTTCGCTGATTTATACAGCTTTTGGAAGTCTTGTTTTCCTCCCCATCATAATCACTGACTGGCAGGTGCCACTCTCTTATCACCCAATAGTCCGTGTTCCCAAACATATTTTTTCTACTTCGTTTTGTTTTTAACATTCATTCTATCAATTATTTGCAGGAAGGCCTTTCTTTCAGCATTTCAGTGTTCTTTCATGAACCTGCAATCATTTGTTATGATCAAAATGGTCAAGATAAAGTTTTCCCCCCTCAGCAGATAGTTGTATTCGGATTCCGCCACACTACCTATCCCAGCACCTGCAACATGCACAAATAACTGACGCACCAGCATTGCAATCAAAGCACACAACAGATTCATACAAGGGGAAAAAGAAACTGGCGCACGCACTACACAGAGACTGACTTTCATTTATTGCACACAATCTCAGTGTGGGAAGAAAAATACCAGAAACACATTCATGCGTTCTACAGCAAACTATTCCATTGATGCAAATATAAACTCTGTAGCGTAAACTCATGTCAAACTGATACAGCACACATAAATATAGCAAATGTACAAACCATTTCAAACAATGATAAGCATGCTGAAAACCAACAACAAAATTCATTCACTATTACACGCTTTCCTCTGCATGCATTCTACTTTATAAAAATTAGAGATCCCAAGGAATTTCTTCATTATTGTCAGCAGAGGTTCAGTAAGCTGTTTCCCGAGCATGTTCGATCAAAATGAACACTACTCACCATGACCGAAATGACCCAGCAACAACGCCAAGTCTTCTCTGGCAGGATGCCTCACTGATGGCTACTAACAGACTCTCTTCCTCGTTGTCTCTAGGGATTACAGATTTGCTGAACAAATTGGATAAAACCGGATTTTACTTCACACCAGTGAAGTGTCTTCTTTGGTGGGTGGCTTTGTGGCTACTTGACAGTGAGGGCTCCTGCAAAGTACCTGGCACTGAGACTGGAATGAATCAGGATTTGGTGCGGCACTGGACTGGACTGAGTGAGGGACATGAGTGCAATGCAACAAACAGAACAAAACTTTAAAAAAGAAAACTTTTTCTTGTATAATTTAAAGATGAAGCAAAAAATGACCTATCTGTGGTCTAAAATAACTTGTAAAAATCGCTAGAATCGCCCTCTCTCTCCCGCAGCCTGTCCATAAGCTGTAAAAACTGAACTCTTTCACTCCCTCACCCTATTCACCAGCTTCCTGCAGGAAGCTGGTAGATAGGGTGAAAGAGTGAAAGGATTAAGTTTTTGCTTTGCTATCATGGTTGACGATGCGGGATGCTGGTGGATAGGGTAAGGTATCAAACGGATAAAAAGACGAGGGGGAGAATCTCTGCAAATGCTGAATGCTGGTGTGATGATGTTTCATCATGCACAAATACACCACATAATTTTATTTTCACCCTATTCATTTTATAACTGACCTACAGCTGCATACAAACTTCATTTACGATGGGGTATTCGCCACATGGCAAGCACAAACATCTTTGTCAACAACAAATTGGAAAAGCTATATTCAACACACACACACACACACACACACACATGCACACATACCTGTCCCATAACTCTGAGGTTGTAGGGGGTGAGGTGGTAGAGACCTCAACATTTCTAAGAGCCAGCATTATGAAGATGGTGCCCATATCCTCTCTCTCACTGCTTTACCTTCCCTGACTCCTAAAACATTACTGAGCCCAGTCTAATTCACCTTCCTTTCCTTGCACGCGCATGTGCGTGCACACACACACACACACACACACACACACACACAAGAGGGGTAAAGACTACGTATCCAGGCCATTCAGTCTTTCACAGCTATGCATAACAGACCATCACAAAATATGTAATAATAACAATGATTCTTCTACTAGCAAATGCACAATACCCATGCTTAAGTCATTAAAGGCTTCACATGTATTCGCAACAGAACATCAAAACACACAGAAGACAAAAAAATTTTTCAATTATAGAAGAAAATCTACAGACTTGCATCCATTTTTTTCTGATTTGATGACCTTGACGACAAAAACGCAACTGCCAAAATGGCAGGGTATTTCAAAACGTTTGTAGAAGAATAGCAGCATGTACAACCATTTTCAGTTTTCCCACTGTTCTGACAGTTGTGCAATATACCCACAGCTGTTGGTGCACAGGTACATATCAGACATTCTGCACAGGGTTCCATGAGGTATGCCAACAGCAAAACCTTGCTGCTTCACACTTAACACACACTCCAGTTTCTCACAAACATGTCTCCAAATTCATGACCCTCAACAACAACAAAAAACTGCAGTTTCTTTTTTTACTTGCTGTTTTTGGTGGCCCATTTTCTACATCACCTGTGTGTCACTGCTCACACACTATTCATTTTCAACACACCTCCAAACCTGCTACCACTGAGGTCACCGTAAAACTGGCATGAAGGACCACAGAACCGGGGACACTTTTCCACAGGCACACTCCAGTTTCTGAAGATGTTTTAAAATCAAATTTATATAAACACTTGGCAAATGAACGAATTATTCAATGCATGCTTTGTGTTCCAGAATGGCTCATATTCACTTCATGGAGATGATGATATCTGAATAATATTCAATACATGTACTTTAACTTGTTTAAGCCTCAGATGAAAACATCTCAAAAATCAAGCAAAAAACTACGCACAATAATAACTTTCAGATAAACACATATCAAAGTTGATTGAAACACTGCCCACAATACGTAATAATCCAGTTTCTGACAAAGACGTCCTCAAATCAGGTCTGACAAAAATGTCTCAAAATGGAGTCAAAAACACTTACCACAACACACACTTCAACTTCTGTAAATGTCTCAAATCATGACAGTGCTTCACCGTTGTGTAATCCACTATACATCATGCAACATGACCCTGCCTCATAGGACACACATGCCCAAGTCTCCGTAGATCACATGGATGGCATAAAGGTCATTGAGGAGAGCTTTTTCAAGTCTCACTGAGGACAGCTTATTCAAGTCTCTGAGGAGAGCTTTCTCAGGTGTCTCGTTTTGTTTTACCACACCCAACAGAGTCTACAACACAAGTTAAGCTCCTCTTCAGTGGACTCATTAGATTTGTTGCCTCTCTCACCTTCACTGAAGACTGTGTCTCATCACTAAAGGAGAAAGGGGAGAGAGAAAAACAGGAATCACCGTTCAGTGGTCAGTCACACAAGACATTCTCTCACATCATCTGTAGGAAGACCTGTACCTACGATTTTTTCTCTCATGTTCCACTGCAACATGTAGCATGTCTGCTCTCATGTCCACCAGAGCCTACAGAAATACCCATCACCATCACTGTTAAATTACATATCTAAATCAAGATGACTGACGACACTATTGAAAAAGATCAAACCTTGAAACACAACAAAACTGAAGACCAATAAATGTTCTGACTTGTGAATTAAACAGCAATTTTTTAAAATCTGTTTACATGAACTGTGCTTCAGTATTTATCACAATCATGAAACTCAGGCCAAATACACAGAGATGAACAATCATAAAATTCCAATGACAAGCAGATAGAGAGGAACAATCATAAAAATCCAATGACAAGAGCATACAGATGCTCAATCATAAAAATCCAGTGACGATAAAATAATGATCAACGGTCATGACACGCTCTTCCGAGGGACAGCAGCCCCATTTTCACTTGGAATTTTTTTGCTCAGACATAAATATACCATAACATCATAATATTTCACATGACCACACACATACATAAATACAATCAAATCAAAGAACATTATAAGCAACAATATCCATAAATGATAAGAAAGAAAAAAATGAACAGTTACAATCAAATTCAAAAACAATAATAATGGTTATGGATCAATCCATTCACAGCCACGAGCTGCCATGTGCTGTTAACTCTTTGACTCCTGCACCTTGTCCACCAGCATCCTGCATTGTCAACCATGCTAGCGAAGCAAAAACTTAACTTCACCGTATGCAAGAAGCTGGTGGACAGGGTGAGTGAGTCAAAGGGTTAAGTTTTTGCAGTTGGTGAATTGGGTGCAGGGGTCAAAGGATTAATTTATCAAATTTTCAACCAGCCTTCAGCTTTAGCAATGAGTATGTATCTCATCAAATCCTGCTTCTCACTGTGTTCAGGTATGAAATACAAAGTCAAACACTGACAACTGACTACATATCTCTCGCTCTCTCTTACACACACACATGCACACACGCACACACACACACACACACACACACACACACACACACACACACCATAAAGTCTGCTAGTAGCATACTGTATGTCACTAAACCACAAGTACGTGTGCCAACTGTTTTCTGACGCTCTTGCTCACATTTTGGTGGACCTTATCATCACCATTTTAACCCTCTGACTCCCTCAGCCTATCCACCACACTCCCCCAGACTGAGAAAGTCAAAGGGTTAATGGTGAGACAATACAATAATAAAATAAATGTACCCACAACAAACAGCAATAACAATAAACACGTTTGCCACACACAAACCTGGACATTAAATCGTCAACAACAAAAGAAATAATATAAAACACAGATCACTCAATTTTGTGGATTGTATAAAAGCACATAGTACCACATAAAACAGCAACCAAATCAGCACACACACACACACACACACACACACACACACACACACACACACACACACACACACACATCAGTATTACATGACATTAAAAACAATCAAACGATAAAATACAGCTAAGAAGGCTACACACACACGCACACACACACACACACACACACACACACACACACCCCACACACACACACACACACACACAAATACACAAACGAGACACACACACACACACACACAACACACACACATGCACATGCAGACAGACTGTTATTGTTTTTTAAAGCTTAGTCAACAGCACAGAACCACATCATGGCTATTACCATTTCAAAACATACATAGTATTGCATTAAAACAAATAAAAAAACCAAAAACACCATTTGGAAAAAAATTTAAATATCTGGTACACACATCAATGCATTCATGCACAAAATCTAAGGATACACCCCTGGCGTTGACCACTCCATCCAATTTATCACCAGGAGGGTTAAAAAAACCAAACTTGACTACAAATGCAAACATAACTACAGACTCTTAAAACACATAAAAACAGCCCAAAATTACCTAAAATTGCTTCTGCACATCGCATTTCCTTACAGCCAAATATGAATTAAGACATGTACCCAATTATCGATCCTAAGAGAAAGTAATAAGGCTTTACAGAACATGTACAGGTGAATGGACCAGCATGGCAGAAAATGATAGAAAGCAACGGAGCAAGGCAGAAACAAAGAGAGTGACAGAAAAGGAGAACTTTCTAGCACAGAATTTCCAGAAGGTAGAGATAGTATTTATACCGAAAGAACCCCCAGCATCCTCATGACGAGAAACTTGACAGATTAACCCTATCCCATTCACTCCGGCTGCATCTGGCCAAACACAGCTCTCCCGCATCTGTTCACTCCGGCCGCACGTTTGCACACATGGCCAGTACTTTTCCGTCACGCTGTAACCATGGGCTAGCTCACTCTGAATGGGTGAAATTTGGTGGGTAGATCCACGAAGGACCAATGCACCGTTAACACTAAATTAGGACGCCACCACTGGCATCATTCACAAGAGAGAAGAAGGTTATGAGCGCATTCCATTCTTGTCTTTGTGCGAACAAGAAAGATGGCGAATACTAGGGGAAGTTTCACTGCAAGCTATGCAAATGGGAGAGGGTTAAAACCACACCAAACACAAAATCAAGCCACAGAGACTTGCATGTTGAAGGTGTTGAGATCAACATATGAATGGACTTTTCCCAGACGGACACTTAGCAAGTCACCAGCCATCTGACAGGCTTCTTGATGATCAAAACACACAGGGAAGTTTTCTGGACAAAAAACCTCACATGACTAACTGTTTGACTCCTGCAACCTGTCCATCAGCATCCTCAGTTGTCAGCCATGCCAACAAAGCAAAAAGTTAACCCTTTGACTCTGTCACCCTGGATAGGGTGAAGGAGTCAAAGGGTTAAGTTTCTGCAGTTGGTGATAGGGTAAGGGAGTAAAAGGTCAAAAGGTACGACCAATTCATCCATACTGTCCACCAGGTGCAAACCATCATCACAGCAGTTATTACTTCTGCATAAAGTTCAATAAATGCCTACTGTAGCTTTTTTATTATTTTTGTATGTTATGTTCACATACAACTTATCTGAAAATATACTCAAGTTGTTTGTCATTACACATATGTATGTACACACATACATACATACATAGGCCTACATACATACATACATGCACACATGCATGCAAATGCATACACATATATACATGCTTACATGTTACATTTATCTATACACAGACATATGTATTCATGCACATATGAACATGCACACACACACATATAAACACACATTTACATACAAATGAACATGTATGTATGCACACACACACAAACACACACACTCTATCTCTCTCTCTCACACTCTCATTTTTTCTCACACACACACACTCTCTCTCTCTCACACACACTACACTCTCTCTCTCACTCTCTCTTTCTCCCCCTTTCTTTCTATCACTCTCTCTCTCTCTCATGCATGGAAGAAGACAAAGAAAATCAGCCATGATGTGCCAAGCACAGAAGACAAGAAAATCAGCCATGATGTGCCAAGCACAGGAGAAGACAAAGAAAATCAGCCATGATGTGCCAAGCACAGGAGAAGACAAAGAAAATCAGCCATGATGTGCCAAGCACAGGAGAAGACAAAGAAAATCAGCCATGATGTGCCAAGCACAGAGAAGACAAAGAAAATCAGCCATGTTGTGCCAAGCACAGAAGACAAAGAAAATCAGCCATGATATGCCAAGCACAGAAGACAAAGAAAACCAGCCATGATGTGCCAAGCACAGAAGACAAAGAAAATCAGCCATGATGTGCCAAGCACAGAAGACAAAGAAAACCAGCCATGATGTGCCAAGCACAGAAGACAAAGAAAATCAGCCATGATGTGCCAAGCACAGAAGACAAAGAAAATCAGCCATGATGTGCCAAGCACAGAAGACAAAGAAAATCAGCCATGATGTGCCAAGCACAGAAGACAAAGAAAATCAGCCATGATGTGCCAAGCACAGAAGACAAAGAAAATCAGCCATGATGTGCCAAGCACAGAGGAGACAAAGAAAATCAGCCATGATATGCCAAGCACAGAAGACAAAGAAAATCAGCCATGATGAGTCAAGCACAGAAGACAAAGAAAATCAGCCATGATGAGTCAAACACAGAAGACAGAAAATCAGCCATGATGTGTCAAACACAGAAGACAGAAAATCAGCCATGATGAGTCAAACACAGAAGACAAAGAAAATCAGCCATGATGAGTCAAACACAGAAGACAGAAAATCAGCCATGACGAGTCAAACACAGAAGACAAAGAAAAATCAGCCATGATATGCCAAGCACAGAAGACAAAGAAAATCAGCCATGATGAGTCAAGCACAGAAGACAAAGAAAATCAGCCATGATGTGCCAAGCACAGAAGACAAAGAAAATCAGCTAGGACATCCCATGCAAGCACACAACAAAAGCAAGACAAGATACACATTTCGATAAAATCATTTAACGAAGAATGATTACTAAAAACACAACAACGGAGACAGAAGCCTGGCAAGCTCACAAGACCATAGCACAACAAGACACACAAAGAATGGTTATGGTGCCAGCAGAATGCAGCAAGATACAGACACCAGTTCATGCAGATACAAATACACAAAATAAGATGTCATAAAAAATGTTTTTTTTAACTCAGAACACACAGCAGAATACAGGAAGATATACAAGATGTATGCACATGGAGACATACACATTAAAACCACATTAATAAGGCAGTAAAAGTTTTCTAAATTCAAAGAGCCAACAGATATGTAAAATCCACTAAATTATAGATATCAGCCCAGCAGACACAAAGACACAGCAAGGGATCAACTTAAGCACATGTGCGCACACACACACACACACACACACACACACACTCACACACACACACACACACACACACACACACACACACACACACACAAAGCAAGATACAGCTCACACAGATGTATTAAACATGCAAAGCAAGCACATACCAACAATAACAAAGAGCACACATAGTAAACAAATATCGTGTGAACAGACATTAAAAGAAATAATGAACAAACACACCCACAATAATAAAAGCACACACACACACACACACACACACACACACACACACACACACACTCTTTTCAGCGTTGCATAGAACTAAACAGTTCTTATTAATTTGATCATCCCGATTCACATAACAACAGAAGAGAAAACTTCACGGAAATGTATGGTCATCATCATATACCACGCCACATGGACTTGACGATCAAGGCCCGCCACATGAATCTTCTTTTTGTTGCTACAAGTATATCACCCACCCTCTCTGTCCCCATCCACTCTGCAAAATTGTGTAATATTTTCTCCCTGGGTCTACCTGGTGCTCTTTTTCCCTGTAGCTTTCCCTTTTGTGACTAAGTGCTCAAATTTCTCTTACCTAATGAAATGTCCTATAAATGTTGCTTGCCTTTTCTTAATCTTCTATTGGTTCTACATAACACAGAAGAACTCTCTTCCTGATGTTTGTTTATATGCATTTGGTGGTAAGAACACTCTCCAGTTTCTTGAAAGCTTTTTTAGTTTGGCCAATTCTGCTGCATATTTGTAATGTGCATCTGCCATCTGGTGAGATGACTGTTCCCAGATTTTTACACTTATCAACCTGTCTCGGCGTTGTGCCATTTGCTGTTATTTTGCATGAGGGGATTTCTTGATTTTTATTGATTACCAGGACTTCAGTGTTCTTACTGTTTAGCTGTAGCCCTTTATTTATGCTTTCTATCATATTCACAAGATTGAATGTACTAATGACTAACATTGAAACTGTCCGTTCATAGCATAGCGTGACATACCCTGTACTGGTGTCATCCTTCAGAACAATAGAAACTACCATTTCAGGCACGCACACACACACATACACACACCAAACTTGTACAAACACACACACACATATACACCAAACTTGTACAAATACACACACACACACACGCCAAACTTGTACACACACATACAAACACAAACACACACACACACACACACACACACACACACACACACACACACACACACACACACACAAACTTGTATTTAAAAAAACTCAACCTCTTTGTTTTTTGTAATCTGATTTACATAATACAGTGCAAAAAATCAGAATATTCTGAATTAAAATTTTCAATGATTAAGAATTACTGTAAAAAAGAAAAGTAACAATGCAATGATGATCACGGTCTTTAATGCCAAGTAATATTATTTTATTTATGCATGTGAACAAAACAATGTCTCCATACGTTTGTTTTACAGTACAATCTTAGTACTGTCAAAAGTGTTTATTTCGCATTCACCAAAAACTTGAAAAAATATATAAGAATAATTCTGAATCATAGTGGTACCTTTTTCTAATTTCATTCATCCATTTCATATTTCTCCTGTCCAGCTCTTGTATCATACACAGCACTGAAAATAGTAAATCTACAGATATGTTTTTGATCATTTTCCATACTTGGGATTAAAACGAAGAGTATAATGCCTAGCAGGAGTAAACTTTTCATGATGTTATAATGGAAAACATCACTGCTAAAGAAAACCATTTATATCATTCACAAAGGAATTTGCTAAAGTTGACATATACTGACAGACTTAAGATATACGAACGGTACCAAATTAAAAACTATTTAGGACGATACAATTAGTTTAACACAGTCTTGTATACATACATAATGTAAAATCATGTTCTATGGTGGTCTTGTATATGCAGTACAAGACCATGTTCTAGTCTTGTGTATGTAGTAAAAGACCAGTTCTATGTTGTCTTGTATGAAGAGCAAGATCACATTCTACAGTGGTCTTGTGTACATAGTAAAAGATCACAATTTTATGGTAGTGTTGTATGTCCAACTGGTTGAAAGGTTTTATTCCAATGATATCAAAATCAGTTTCATTAGGCATGAGTCACCTGCATGCCTTCTTATTTAATTGAAGGCTGCTTGGAAGATTCACTCTAGGATTGTAATGGCAGCCAAAGCGACCTGCACCTGACTGCTGTGATGTGGGGGACCCCCTTCTTTCTGTGTCTAACTCTGCATGTGACAGAGTTTTCGCTCTGTGACAGTAAGACTAAGACAGACTTTAGACCTACCTCTGTCAGGGTATTCACTCTATGACAGTAAGACCATGACAGACTTTAGACCTACCTCTGTCAGGGTATTCACTCTGTGACAGTAAGACCAAGACAGACTTTAGACCTACCTCTGTCAGGATATTCACTCTGTGACAGTAAGACCAAACAGACTTTAGACCTACCTCTGTCAGGGTATTCACTCTATGACAGTAAGACCAAGACAGATTTTAGACCTACCTCTGTCAGGGTATTCGCTCTATGACAGTAAGACCAAGACAGACTTTAGACCACCTCTGTCAGGGTATTCGCTCTATGACAGTAAGACCAAGACAGACTTTAGACCTACCTCTGTCAGGGTATTCACTCTATGACAGTAAGACAAGACAGACTTTAGACTTACCTCTGTCAGGGTATTCACTCTATGACAGTAAGACTAAGACAGACTTTAGACCTACCTCTGTCAAGGTATTCACTCTATGACAGAAAGACCAAGACAGACTTTAGACCTACCTCTGTCAAGGTATTCACTCTGTGACAGTAAGACCAAGACAGACTTTAGACCTACCTCTGTCAGGGTATTCACTCTATGACAGTAAGACTAAGACAGACTTTAGACCTACCTCTGTCAAGGTATTCACTCTGTGACAGTAAGACCAAGACAGACTTTAGACCTACCTCTGTCAAGGTATTCACTCTATGACAGTAAGACCAAGACAGACTTTAGACCTACCTCTGTCAAGGTATTCACTCTATGACAGAAAGACCAAGACAGACTTTAGATCTAACAGGCAGAGCAAGACGCTACACACTGTAATCACACTGAAGTCAAAGACTGAGAACAGCCACAGTGTGCCCCTGTCCAATGAACTCTTGAAGAAATGCAACCAGAGCACTAGAAAATCTCTGAACCGTGCTAAACAGGTTTATCTGTAACTTACAAACAGCCTTCAAAAAGAGGTTAATGTTCTATTTTTACTTTTATCAAAATTTATGTGATCTATATAGTTTAGATGATTGTTCCCCAAAAATTCCCAACAGTTCCCAAAAAATTCTTAAAATTCCTAAAAAAAAAAAAAAATCCAAACTGTTCCTAAAAAGAGGGGTTGGCATCTCTGGTGTAGAACAAAATCATGTTCTAAGGCAGCCTTGTTATGCAGTGCACTTTCTATGGTAGTCTTGTAAATACAACAAAAATTGATTCTTGATAAATGGGTAAAATCAAATGTATGAATACAATCCTGATAAATTTTCCAAAGTTCTTAGAACAACAAACATAAATCCTGTTGAAATTTATGCGGCTTTAATCTTCTATTTTTTAAACTTGGCAATGCTCAAATGCTGCTGCAAATGAGACAATTTGTTAAAAAATACTGAAATAAAATAATTTTACGTTAAAAAATTACAATTTTCAAAAAACACAAACAATGTTAAAATTGTTTCCTGATCAGGACTGTCTACAAATGTCATTTGATGTCACAGCTGTGTGAAATGATCTTTTGTGTTTGTGTATATAATATAAAACACGGTCTACAACGCCCATTCTGGCACTGTGAATCTGTATACATCTTTCAGAAATATTTCCAAGTGGATGTAAATGAAAGACATCATGGCAAAACAATATCTGAATGAAAACAATGGGTCCAATAAATTATAACCATGTTTTCAAGATTTGACAACTTTAATTCATTTTGTTACTGACAAGGTCTAATAAATTATAACCATGTTTCAAGATTTGACAACTTTAATTCATTTTGTTACTGACAAGGTCCAATAAATTATAACCATGTTTCAAGATTTTGACAACTTTAATTCATTTTGTAACTGACAAATTCTTTTCTTATTGTAGAATTGACAAAAGTGTAAGTAGCGTAAGACAAAGTTTACGATGAACAAGTCATGCATCTACTCCATTTTGGCCAAAAAAAAGTTCAGGACATAACAGTTCAAATCAAAATGTGTCACTTTTTCCATCTTCTTTTTTCATCGGCACAGACTGTTCACCTATTTAGTGGAGCTTTACCAAATTTATCAAAGTGATCATACATGTGTGTAAAACTATACCTCTCTTTTTACAGGGCTTAGAAAAAAACAACATCCGTTGTCAAATGTCTGACTTTAACATATATCAAGACTGAGTGAAACTGGAAATTGTTCAATATTACAGTTACACAAAATGGATATAACGCTGCGTGAAAAGGGTGATTGCTGGTACAACTATCCGTCTTGTTTATGTCTAAAACGGAGCATGAGCTAAAAATTTCAAGAAATCCAGCATGACTTATTTCTGACAAAAACATAAAACTTTCATCCCAACACAACCATAACACTGATTCCATTCACACTATATGACTTCACCAATTCACAGTAACTTTCAGTTTGACACACAGCAAACTGCTGGCTGTGACAAGTCCATCCATCATCCCACAACAGCCACACACAAGCTTTCACAACCTGAAGTCAGCACACACACACACACACACACACACACAGAAGCACACCAAAACGCAGACACACGGTGGAACATGTTGACTTGTGTGGGACACAAAATGCCTGAGGATGACTGAAAAAAGTTCAAACAGTCCGGAGGAAACAGACTGTCACAGGAGCAGAGATCTAGGAGAAATGCTGTCAGGGGACTAAACTCTCTCTGCACAACGTCATCTCTCCGTCTGCTGCACTCGCCAGTAAAACAGAGTCACCACCACACCTGCACATCACATCACATCAATTCAGTTCAATTCAATTCAATATCACTTCATGAATCCACATGGAAATTCATTTTCATCCCAACACAACCATAACACTGATTCATTCACACTACATGCCTACACCAATTCACGGTAACTTTAGTCTGACACACAGCAAATCTGCTGGCTGTTTTTTGTGTTCACAGGCTTGTTATGATCACAAACACAAACTTATCAGACACACATTCAAAGGGATACAAACTATTCAAATAAAAATTCACTGATGACGTCCATGAACCCACACAAATCATGAATTATCACAGTTTCACCCATACACTCCTGCAGACATGACAAACTCACAAGCACAAAAAGTAACAACTACCAACATTACATCACATATATACATGGAAGCTACTCACAGCACAAATCCAAAATACACCAAGTGTTTCTCACATGAAAACTTTAAAACTAAGCTTTTTTCCACACACACCAGAACGTAAAAGAAAGGTACATCTCACACTTCAAGACCACCATTAAACTCTGAAAGTACATAAAACATGACAGCATGAAAGAATTTAAAAATTACAGAAAATGAATGAATACAATTGTGAACATGGGCATTGTGAAATGGGGAGGAACGTTGTTATATAAACTGGTGGACCTGAACACAGGAGCAAAAACAGAAGAAAATGTGCTCAGGAGAGTCAGCAGTCGATCCATGTGAATCTGAACTTCTGGGCAGTTCGCAGACTTCTAAGTCTCTGAAAACACTTTTTTTTTCATGGGAGCTGGATCACATTGTTTAATTATGTCCACTTCTATTTCACACTGAGATTTTGTAGACACACCACAACTATCCAAGCTGATTAGTGTGTGACACAAAGCAGTATGTGCAGTGTTTTCCCCTTTTTTTTCTTTCTTTTTTGTTTTTGTTTTTTTGCTATCCCATTTTCTGCACCAACTCTGT
The DNA here is from genome assembly GCA_030674185.1 of Monoplex corrugatus. NCBI lineage: Eukaryota > Metazoa > Mollusca > Gastropoda > Littorinimorpha > Ranellidae > Monoplex > Monoplex corrugatus. The sequence goes on from JAPXFY010000031.1 coordinate 43,699,632, forward strand.
TTCACTGGCCCAAGGTCATTCATTTCAGCCCTCCAACACACAATAAATAGAGACATACACATTAAGACCACATACTGCCAAAACTGAGGTCACCACAAGAAGAAGGCATGGATGGCCACAGGATCTGGGACAATTTTTCACAATGCTATGATGATTGATGAGAATGGGGGTTACACTGATGATGCCTTGGGGGTCCATTTTGAGACTGAGACTGCATGACAGCGCTGTACTCAATGCTTCCTTTTATCATATAACTGCATTACTTACATGTAAGTTCTCTTCTGTATAAGCATAGTTTCAATGCCTTAGTTTTTATTCTAAGCTGATCTCCCTCCCCACCTCCCCCTTCAACTACTATGCCAACAAAGTATATCTCAAAAGATAAAACAGCCATGGAACTTGGAAGTGCACATGCACATATACATATCCAGTTGTGTACACACACACACACACACACACACACACACACACACACATATACACACACACACACACACACACACACACACACGCATGCGTGCGCGCACACACACACACACACACACACATGCGTGCACACACATACACACACACACACATGCACACAAACACTCACTCACCCAGGAAAAAGCTGATGGTCTGTTTGGAGCCTTCAGACAGTTCCCAATACCACGGTGTGTCGGGGACTGTTCCCTTTGTAGGTATAAACATAATAGCTGCCAACCCAACGCCTATAGGCAGCAGGTACGCCAACAAATTATGACCTGCCCACACAACACACCACATCAAGTGTCAATAGGCAGCAGGTACGCCAATAAATTATGACCTGCCCACACAACACACCACATCAAGCGTCAATAGGCAGCAGGTACGCCAATAAATTATGACCTGCCCACACAACACACCACATCAAGCGTCAATAGGCAGCAGGTACGCCAATAAATTATGACCTGCCCACACAACACACCACATCAAGTGTCAATAGACAGCAGGTACGCCAATAAATTATGACCTGCCCACACAACACACCACATCCAGTGTTAATAGGCAGCAGGTACGCCAATAAATTATGACCTGCCCACACAACACACCACATCCACTGTTAATAGACAGCAGGTACGCCAATAAATTATGACCTGCCCACACAACACACCACATCCACTGTTAATAGACAGCAGGTACGCCAATAAATTATGACCTGCCCACACAACACACCACATCCAGTGTCAATAGGCAGCAGGTACGCCAATAAATTATGACCTGCCCACACAACACACCACATCCACTGTTAATAGACAGCAGGTACGCCAATAAATTATGACCTGTCCACACAACACAACATATCCAGTGTCAATAGGCAGCAGGTACGCCAATAAATTATGACCTGTCCACACAACACATCCAGTGTCAAATGACAAGTTTCTTAATTTTGTATTACAGCCCATTATACCAACGGCATCATCATCATCATCATCATCATCATCATGATGTGCCCTGCTGCATGGCATTGGCGATCATGGCCCTCCATATGGATCTATCCTTTGTCACTGCAAGTACACCTCCGGAGGTGGGAGCTCCCACCCTTTCTGTCTTCATCTACTCCACAAGTCCGTCCGACATTTTCTCCCTGGGTCTACCTAGTGCTCTTTTTCCTTCCAGCTTTCCTGTTGTGACCAAAAGCTCAAATTTCTCTTATGGCCCATAAAACAGCAATAAACATTCACCATGTCTGTCTGTTTAGATGACAACATTTTCTTAATTTTGTCTTACTGCTCACTGTGTCAATGGCATGCACAGCAAAAACAAACATTCACCACATCTGACTTCAGATGACAACATTTTTGTCAGTTTTGTATTACTCCCCAATGTGTCAATGGCATGCACAACAGCAGCAACGATTCTTCACGTCTGTCTGTTCTGATGACATTTTCTTCATACATGGCATGCATGGCAACAACAACGATTCTTCACGTCTGTCTGTTCTGATGACATTTTCTTCATACATGGCATGCATGGCAACAACAACGATTCTTCACGTCTGTCTGTTCTGATGACATTTTCTTCATACATGGCATGCATGGCAACAACAACGATTCTTCACGTCTGTCTGTTCTGATGACATTTTCTTCATATATGGCATGCATGGCAACAACGATTCTTCACGTCTGTCTGTTCTGATGACATTTTCTTCATTTTGTCTTATTGCCCACTGTGTCAATGGCATGCATAGCAGCAACAAAGATTCTGCACGACTATTCTGGGCCAGCTTCTGACTCAAGAAATCCATCAAACATAGTATTCTTATCTCCTGTTACCATTTCCAAAAGAAGGCTCCCCCCCCCCCCCCCCCCCCGATACTGGGTTATTAGTCCTGTGTCTAACCCCCCACCTGGAGAACCAGTGGATCACGCTTTTTAGGCCTCTACCCTTTAACCCTTTCGCATTTGCACTGCTAGATGTAAAGCTAGCTCCTAGTATTCGCATTCGAATGTAGCACAGCATCAGTTCAAAGTCTTTCAGTAGTGAATGGAAAGTTCCTTGCATCCCAGAATGCTCATACTATTTTTAGAACATTCAATGCGAGACTGACCAAGATTCAAACCACACGCACGATAAGACAGCAAGGCCAGTAGTGATGGAAATTCCCCACACATGTGCCGGAAAAGGTCAGGCGGTCTCAACCGCTACGAATGGATCGGCACATTCTTCCGAAGGGCGGTTACCGGCTTTGTGAACAGCTAAGGGTTAACCTGTCTGGCTTGGGTGGCCCTGACAACAGCTGTAGCATGGTTTGGGTGGCACTACCAACAGCTGTAGCTTGGCTTGGGTGGCCCTACCAACAGCTGTAGCATGGCTTGGGTGGCCCTACCAACAGCTGTAGCATGGCTTGGGTGGCCCTACCAACAGCTGTAGCATGGCTTGGGTGGCCCTACCCAAAAGCTGTAGCATGGCTTGGGTGGCACTACCAACAGCTGTAGCATGGCTTGGGTGGCCCTGACAACAGCTGTAGCATGGCTTGGGTGGCCCTGACAACAGCTGTAGCATGGCTTGGGTGGCCCTGACAACAGCTGTAGCATGGCTTGGGTGGCCCTACCAACAGCTGTAGCATGGCTTGGGTGGCACTACCAACAGCTGTAGCATGGCTTGGGTGGCCCTGACAACAGCTGTAGCTTGGCTTGGGTGGCCCTGACAACAGCTGTAGCATGGCTTGGGTGGCCCTGACAACAGCTGTAGCATGGCTTGGTGGCCCTGACAACAGCTGTAGCTGGCTTAGGTGGCCTGACCAACAGCTGTAGCATGGCTTGGGTGGCCTACCAACAGCTGTAGCATGGCTTGGGTGGCCCTACCAACAGCTGTAGCATGGCTTGGGTGGCCCTACAACAGCTGTAGCATGGCTTGGTGGCCTACCAACAGCTGTAGCTTGGCTTGGGTGGCCCTACCAACAGCTGTAGCTTGGCTTGGGTGGCCCTACCAACAGCTGTAGCATGGCTTGGGTGGCCTACCAACAGCTGTAGCATGGCTTGGGTGGCCTACCAACAGCTGTAGCATTGGCTTGGTGGCACTACCAACAGCTGTAGCATGGCTTGGGTGGCCCTACCAACAGCTGTAGCATGGCTTGGTGGCCTACCAACAGCTGTAGCTGGCTTGGGTGGCCTACCAACAGCTGTAGCTGGGTTGGTGGCCTACCAACAGCTGTAGCTTGGCTTGGTGGCCCTACCAACAGCTGTAGCATGGCTTGGTGGCACTACCAACAGCTGTAGCATGGCTTGGGTGGCGCTACCAACAGCTGTAGCTTGGCTTAGGTGGCCCTACCAACAGCTGTAGCATGGCTTGAGTGGCACTACCAACAGCTGTAGCATGGCTTGGGTGGCACTACCAACAGCTGTAGCATGGCTTGGGTGGCACTACCAACAGCTGTAGCATGGCTTGGGTGGCACTACCAACAGCTGTAGCATGGCTTGGGTGGCACTACCAACAGCTGTAGCATGGCTTGGGTGGCACTACCAACAGCTGTAGCATGGTTTGGGTGGCACTATCCAACAGCTGTAGCATGGCTTGGGTGGCCCTACCAACAGCTGTAGCTATCACCAGCATAGCTCTAGGGGTCCTTGAGGCATGCAAGCTCCCCGACCACCACAAGGTGGCGATCCTTCGGGCACCTGCTTTACAGGTGGGCTGAGACAAAGTCAGATGACAATGTATCATTTAAACACAAACACCACACACAGACACATGCACACACACTCGCACACATACACTCACACAAACATAAAACACACACAGACTGACACATACACACACTCACATACAAACACACAATGACACGAAATCATGCACACACGACACGCACGCACCACGCACACGCACGCACGCACGCACACACACACACACACACACACACACACACATCATTTGAGATCGATTGTTGCTGTTCGTTTTCGTATTCAGCTAAACACTTTGAAAACAAAACATTGTAAAAATGTAAAGTGTATTTGCAGTGAACAGTTCACACTGTTCCACTGTTTATTCTACTGCAAAATGCTACGTTTTTTTTTTACTGAAAATGTTTAACTCAAGAAAATTATTCTGAAACTCATTTCCAAAAAGTTACATCAGATCAATCTTTGTTAGTTAAAATTTCAGAATCATTAGTTCACAGTCCTGTTAATGCATTACTTTAACTTTATGCGGTTTGTGTTTTAGTGTTAAAATTTCCCTTCACATTGTTGAAGTTAATTGTTAGTGTTAAGATCTGTTCTCCCACCTACTGTATTTTACTCTGTCTTCCCTCTGCCCCAATCTAACCTGTCCAACTATCATTCTACATTTTATTTTGTTTATTCATTTTTCAGGCTGGGTAAGAAAAGCAGATAGTTTCCTCTGAAAATTGGCCTGGGTCCAGGGGCAACGTCCCTGCTGGGGGGTCAGAAGCTGAAGAATTTCTGTAATTTTGAGGCATTATGGATGCATTTCCTGATGGCAAATACAATAATTCAGTAATATTTCCTCTGAAAACAAAAAATTTTCCCTCTGAAACTAGGAGTTCATCCGCTGAAATTAGTGGATCCGCTGAGAGTTACCCAGCCTGATTTTTTATTCCCCCCCCCAATCTAATATCACTTATAGTGAAAAGACGTTAAATCAAAGAACGAACGAACGAACACAATACACACAAATAGAAGCAAACATCATAATCGATGACAGCCAAAATCAAATGACAGCCATCAAATCTACTTTCTAATTCATCAGAAATGTTCACAAAAACCTATTTAAACCGTTAGACAACCACACTGAACCAACATCATTAATATTAAAGCTTTGAACAGACAAAAACAAATAAGAACTGAGGATCAAGAATGATTTAGACTTCAGCGTCATACAACTGTCAATGCACCACAGGTCTCCTTAAAACCATAAGCACACTCACACTGTCCGATCCAGGCCTCACTCTTGTGTGATCCCAATCCTTTCAGAATTGTGAAAGATAAAAATGAATCAATCAATCAAAATACACAAGGACCTAGACATTCTAAAAATGAATTCAAATTCAGAGGTCAGTGCGGTGCTATCACAATGTTTACAATCACTTTTCATCATCTGTCATTGATACGTTCCAACTCATGGATTAAATCATACTTTCTTTTACCTGCTGAACTAATGCACTTTACATGACACTTTCCCAATTTTTGAAAAGTAGAGAAACTGGTTGTCCTTGCTTTTACCATATTTTTCTTTAATGAATTTACATAAGTTATCTAACCCTCCGACTCCCTTGCTCTATCCATCAGCATCCTGCATTGTCAAACCATATTAGCAAATCAAAAACTTAACCCTTTGATTCCCTCGCCCTATGCACCAGTATCCTGGATTGTCCACGTTTGCAAATACTTAACCCTTCGACTCCCTCACCCTATCCTCCAGCATCCTGCACTGTCAAACCATGCTAGCAAAACAAACCACTTAATTCTTTGACTTCCTCACTCTATCCACCAGCTCCCTCCAGGAAGCTAGTGGACAGGGCGAGGGAGTCAAAGGGTTTAGTTTTTGCAGTTGGTGGACAGGTTCAGGAGTCAAAGGGTTAAGTTACTTCAGATGAGTCAAAGGATTAAATACTAAAGAGTGGAAACACTAACCAGGGGAAACATTAGCCGGCGGCAGGGCTTCGGAGGGCGTGGGAGGCGCCTGTGCCATTGGAGCTCGAGATGGGGATGAGGAAGCTGTGTGAGGTATGCGGCGGGAGGGAGAGGAACTTTCCCTCCGATGGGCACCGAAGTCACCTCCTGATGAAGAAACAGATGTTTCTTCTGTGAGTAGAGCACCGCAGTGATGTCCTTGTACCCTGCACACAGAGAAAAAAATGACAGTAATGATTTATCATGACTTACAGAGCCCTGCCACACTCAAATGCTGCTCAAAACTGTATATAATTATAAAACATTACAATAAAAAAAATCGTGTTGATAAAACATTGCATTCAAAAATCATATCTGTACATAGTCATTACACATCACATGAATACTGATGTCAAAGTCTCAAAAACAAGGTGTTATATCAATTCATTTCAACAATTTTAACACAAATCAGAATTAATGGTATCATTATCATTCATTATTCACATTCATTTTATCACAACAGACTTCACCATGTAAAGCTCAGACTGCTTTACCCACTGTCAGCACATCACTGCGGTGCGGCACCACCCTTTTTTTTTTTTTTTTAAATCAAGACTTCAGAAAGACAAAAACGCTAACTGACCTTCAAGGGGAAGAACCTGGGAAATGAACCTCTTTGTCCAATATTTAAAGCCATGGCAACTAGACAAATGCTCTGCTCTTCACAATTTTCAACTGCTGTGGGATCTTTTATGAGACCTAGTAGTAGTTGAGGTAGTAGTAGTAGTAGTAGTAGTAGTGGTAGTACTATTATTAGTAGTACCATTATAAAATTAGCAGAAGTAGTAGTAGTAGTATCAGTCTCACATACATAACATTATCATAAACTATTATCATCATCATTATTACTATTATCATAATCATTATTGCTGTTGTAGTTGATGTTATCGTGTTGTTGTTGTTGTTGTTTATAGCTCAGCTGACTGCTCACAGCCATTATCAAGTCTACTATTATCTCAAACAAACCACACACATCAAAAGATACTGACCACTCTGGGGAAAAAAGCAAAACCTGAAAAAAGAAAACTCAGTCTTCAGTATCAACTGCAATCTCACAAAAAATCTAAGGACTGGCCATTCTGCCCAGAGAGATTAAAAAACTAAACCTGTTGCTGTTATCATTTTGGTTTATAGCCCAACCAACTGCAAGAGCCATATCAGGATCATAACCATCTGAAATACACACAACCTTCCACTGGGGAAAAAAAATGAAAAAAAATAAAGTACAACATCACGATCAACGCATCTGTGCATATAATCTAAGGATATGCCCCTGGTACTGACCACTCCATCCAACTGATCACCAGGGGTTTAAAAAATAAACTTGAATACAAATGTAACATTCCAAAGGAAACTAAAACATATATAAAATGTGCCTAAATTGCCTAAAAGTACTTGTGCACATCACACTTCTTTAAGGCCAAAGATAGTCAGTACATGTACTCAACTATCAATCCTAACAGAAAGTATGGGAGGCTTTACAGAACACATACAAGTGAATGGACCAGCATGGTAGAAAATGATAGGAAGAGATGACAGAAAGCAAAAGAGTAAGGTAGAAACAAAGAGAGTGACAGAAAAGAGGAAATCATATGACTGATGCGACTTTAAGTGCAGTAGCATATGTGTCTGCTTTGATTTTGTGGGTTAGGGTTCAACTAAATGATATCTTTAGTCCTACAGCTGCAGAACTAAGGAATGTCATCAGTCTCAATTGAGGGAAAAAAGACATTTATGCCATATCTTTCTGAGCCCAGTGCTCCACTAACAATACTTACCGATGGGCTCCAACTTTTTGTGCCTGAAAAGGCTCAAGATAATGCGGAACTTGTCCCGGATGTCCTCATTGGCCACGTTAATATCATTATGAATCACATGGCTGAAAACAAACAACAGAAAATTGACAATCCAGACATATTAAAAAAAAAAGGCTGATCAACAGTCTTGTCTGTGAGGCTGTCATTTCTGAACTACTGAAATATTGAGGCTGCCATTTCTGAACTACTGAAATATTTTTAACTTGTACTGAGATAAAATATAACCCTTCTGCTATATGTATGCACTTAAATCATAATGATGCCACAACTAGTTTCATTGTATAATGTCACTGAAAATGTGATGTAACTAAATGTGAATCCAAAAAATAGATCCCAGTATAGAACGTCAGATGCTACCTCCTCACAAGGCTCAAACTTGGAAACAGTCTTATCAAAATCATGCTGATTTGACAGCAGTGTTTGGAGACAAGTGTGTGTCACACAGGGCAGTTTGTAACCGACAGTTTGTAACTGGACTAATCACAGGTGCCATGTGATGGAGAAGATCCAGAATGATCATGGCACAAGCCTTAAGCCTGTACATAAACCCATGAGCTGGCCAGGTCCTGAGGTCCTACCTAGATAGTTCCATAACCCTGGGGTCATAAGGGAATGAGGTGGCATAGACCTCAACTTTTCCCGGGGCCAGCACCACAAGGGCAGCACCCATCCCCTCTCCGTCACTTCAAATTCATATTCACATTTTTTTCGCCAAGACTTCAGAAAGGCAAGAAGGCTAATTGGTCTTCAAGGGGTGGGACCTGGGAAATAAATCTATCTCTCCAACGTTTTATACCAAGGCAGCAAGGCAATGCCCTGCTCTTCACAATTTTCAACTGCCGTGGGATCCTAAGCGTGCACAGCCAGAGTGCACACAGGTCTGACTCATTTTTCGTCCCCTTTCCCCAAAATGAGGAGAAAAGTTGAGGCCTCTACAAGGAGCGAACCCTGGAACCTCAAATTTAATTACTGGCAAGCGAACGTCTGAACCATTCTGCCACTCTTCTCCCCTGTAACTAGACGATTTTTCAAATGAGGAAAAACCAACTGAATGATGAGGATCCAAGAGGGTGTCCTAGTGAGGCCCAGAATGAACACTGTTTAGCTTGTAAAGAGAGTGGTTGAAAGGGATTGGCATATTTCAGTTTGTGAGTCAAAATATGCTAAGGTTTGCACAAATGGGCACAACAACACACATATACAAACTCCCAAGACACTGCACCACACCAGATCGACTCCTGATACGAACAATTGACTCAACAAGTCAATCTTATTAATATTTATTTACAGAAATAACAGTAGGCCTACCAAAACAAAACAAAAATAATAACCCAGGTTTTGATGATGTGCTGGCTGTCACAAAGTGAAAAGCATGAAATAAATGGATACTCTCTCAAACACATTTTTTTTATGAGGAACAGAAAATGTGACAGCAACAAGAAATTTTCTAAACTCAATGACTGCCTTGATTTGCAACGGCACGTTTTTTTTTTGAACAAAAAAATCAAATGTTTTCTGGGAGAATACTGATTTGTAAAGTAGTCAGTTAATCTCTTCATCTGAAACTACGCATATTACACAGACACACACACGTCCACATGCGCACGTGCACACACACACATACACACACACAAAATACACACACATACCACATGCACAAAATACACATGCATACCACACGCACAACACATAGAAATAACACACACACACACACACACAACACACACACATATCACTTATAGTGAAAAGACGTTAAATCAAAGAACGAACGAACACACACACACACCACACACGCGCGCGCGCGCACATACACACACTTACACACTCTCTCTCTCTAACCAACTGATTTTAAACAGACATCATAGGTTTAAGATTACTAGATAGACAGAAGGACAGACAGACACAGGATCTATACAGACTGACAGACAGACAGGCCAGCTTACATGGTGACTTTACACTGTGGTTTGATCATGCCCTCTGTGTTGGTGATGATGTATTTTTCTGGAGCTGTTGCCTTCACTGGAACACATGCAGCAAAACACACAATTCACAACTATCTAACCTCTAAGCAATTTTCCAAAAAAATTCAACTTTTCAAACTTCTGCATATGCAGTGACAAAAAGTAAATCATCTCTCTCTCTCACACACACACACACATACATATATACACTGTGACGTGTGTTGACAGTAAACAGCGTGCGGATAGCAGCACGGCAATGATATTCGTTTAAAATGATAGAAGACGTAAGAAAGCAATTGCCCTGTCTTCCAGTGGACCATAGTTACAGGTCTTGATCAATCTCCGCAGTTCTGCTACAAACTGTTCGATAGATTCTCCTGCTGCCTGATGTCTGCAGTTGAATCTGAATGCTTCGTAAGTTTCATTGGTTGAACCCACACAGTATTCTTCGAATTTCTGGAAACAGTTCAATTCGTTCTTCAGCTTCATTACAATGCCAATCCTTCATAGATGTCCATAGCATCCAGCCCGATGCAAGAAAGAAAAACTGCTGTTCTGTATGTTGAGTCTTCTTCTGTCTGTGTTGTCACAATTTCATAGCTGTCCCAAAGCCTCTTGAATTTCCTCCAGTTGCTCTGCAGGTTTCCTCCATTCACATCAAGTTTAGGAGGCAAGGGAATCTTGGCATGTCGTCGACTGGCTTTTCTCTCTTCTTGTTCATCTTCCATGGTTGAACTTTAGTCTTCAATATTCTGGATTTTTGTTAGAGTTCGTAATCACGATTCTGACACCATGTTTCGTTCTTTCTACAGCCAACTCGGAAGACAGGGCAATGCTTCTACGTCTTTACTCGTCGCTGTCTGATTCTCAACTGACTACAGTATATATACATTTCACAGTGAACAGCAATCAGTTATCATGGTCCACTTGAAGACAAGACTGTTGAGAGATCAAATCGTACTGGGTGTACATGACGAGACTCTGCGATCAAAATTACTGGAAGTGCAACAGCTGACATTGACTGCATGTATTGATATGTGCAGAGCGCATGAATCAAGTCAACATCAAACTGTCCAAATGATGAGAAAAACGCAAGACACGCAGGAAGTCCAAGTTTTCAAAGAAAAGAAGATAGCAAAGCAGTATAGCAAAGGAAACAAACCAGAGTACAGAGAGAAATGCGGATATTGTGGTGGAAAGCACCCAAGAGCAAAAGAGAAATGTCCAGCATTTGGAAGAAAATGCAAAGCTTGTGGAGGAAATAATCACTTGCTTCATCTGCAGAACACCAGAAAAATCAAGAAAACAGAGTTCGGCACTTCGAAGAAGAAGAGACTGACACTGAAAGCGATAATGAAATCCTCGGATCGAAGACAAAACCAGAAAAAAGGAGAGGAACATACGAGCAAAAATGCCGGTAACATTTCTTCTTGACACAGGTGCAACAACAAACGTGATATCTGAGAGCCTGTACAGAGAAGTCACAGGAGATGAAAGAAAGTCTGACCTGCAAGAGACGAAGAAGAATCTGGTGATGTTCAACGGAACAGAAATGAAGCCTGTGGGGGAGATAGTGCTGCGAGTGAAAAACCCCAAGAACAGAAGGAAATACAAAGTCAACTTCGCGATCACCAAAAGGACTGTAAGCCAGTACTGGGACTGAAAGCTGTACAGCACATGCAATTGTTGACGATCAATGAAGAGAACATTGCAACGATAGCGGCGAATCAGAAACAGGAGGAAAATGCAAAAGATATGCTCACAAAGTACAACGATGTCTTTGAAGGAGAAGGAAAACTAGAATGGAAATTACACCTAGAAACAGACCCCAGTATTGCTCCAGTGAAGATGCCCTTTGCAGAAAGTGGCCGATAGCAGTGCAAGAGAAAGTGAGGGACGAGCTGAAGAGGTTGAAAAAACTGGACGTGGTCACTAAAGTAGACACGCCAACGGAGTGGATAAGCAGTTTGGTCGTAACAACAAAGAGCAATGGGAAAGAGCAGACATCCTTGAGAAACTTCATGCAAGCCACTCAGGAATTCAGAGCTGCATAAGAAGAGCACATGAGATAGTCTACTGGCCCGGGATGAACATGGACATTGAAGATTTTGTCAAAACATGCAGCGCCTGTAACACATACCAACGTAGTCAGCAGAAGGAACCACTTATCAGTACAGAGATCCCTGACCTGCCCTGGCAACACATCGCTTGTGACATCTTTGAACATAATGGCAATGAATACCTGGTCATGGTCGATCACTACTCTGATTTCTTTGAGATTGATCGGTTACAAACAAGAGAATCCAAAGAGGTCAATCATCTAGTACTGAAGAGATACTTGGCAAGACACGGAATACCAGAACGCCTGACAACAGACTGTGGAACTCAATTCACATCAAACCAGTTTGGAAAGTTCAGAAAAACATATGGGTTTGAACACGTAACAAGCTCACCACACTACCCTCAGACCCATGGAAAAGCAGAGAGCGCGGTGAGGCTGCAAAGACGTGCATGAAGAAAGCAGAACACAACAATCAAGATACCCTTCCTCGCTTTACTTGAGCTGAGAAACATCCCGACAGAGACTGTAAACAGTTCGCCTGCTCAGAGACTGTTCGGCAGAAGAACACGAACACAAGTGCCGACGTCAAAGACATTATTCCTACCTACAGTTGTACCAATCAAGAAAGAACTTGAGAAAAGGAAACTGAAGCAAGTGCACTACTACAACAGAAGCGCAGTAGAGCTGACAGAATTGAGTCCAGGACAGATTGTGAAATTCCAACCTCCAGGATCCAAAAAAGTGGATCAGCGCCAAAGTAGACCAACAGGTGAACATCCGGTCATACAACATTCGCACAGAGGACGGACGTCAGTACAGAAGGAATCGTCGTCAGCTACGAGACACAACAGAAACGGAGCTTCAGCAGACAATCAACCCTCAACGACTTGTCCAGAGAAGGATGATTTCTGGAAGACATCAGGAAAGCGACACATCGGGCAAGCAACAGCAAATCATCATTCCATCAAAACAGATGATGGAAGATAACAAGAAAACTGGAACTGAAACAAATGTCAGGACGCCAGCATCGTCTGTCCATGAGAACTCATCTGATCAGTCACCAGTCATCAAAATGTCTGAGACAACCAGCATCAAGGAGCCAGATGAAGTTATCAAACAAACAAAGACAGGACAACCCGAACCAGTTAGTTCTCCTTACAGAACAAGATCTGGAAGACAAAGCAAAAGACCAGATTTCCTGAAATATGAATGAAACTGAAGACTCTACCACAATCATATAAACTGATAGCATTGCGAAATATGGACATGATGATGATGGATAGTATAATGATCAAAGATAAAATGAGGTGAATGAATGATTGGGCCCTGTGCGTGAGAATGAGTGTTTGTTAAGTTAATGTTGTGATAAAGGTGGGAAACACATTTATTTCGTATGGACTGAAAGATAGGAAAAATAATTGATTTTGTTTCCTTAACCCTTAGCTGTTCACAAGGCCCGTAACCGCCCTGTGGAAAAAATGTGCTGATCCGTTCATAGCGGTCGAGATCGCCCTACCTTTTCCGGCACACGTGTGGGGAATTTCCATCACTACTGGCCTTGCTGTCTTATCGCACATTTGGTTAGAATCTTGGTCAGTCCCGCGTTGAATGTTCTAGAAATAGTACGAGCATTCTGGGATGCAAGGAACTTTCCATTCACTAGGCCTACTGAAAGACTTAGTTACTGATGCTGTGGTACGTGCTTTCATTCACAAATGTGAGCGTGGGAAAGATGGCGAGTTTCAGCGAAGACGAATTTGTGGATTACACTGAAGCAGAGTTGCAGGAAATTTTTAGAGAAATAGATAGATGAAGAAGAAAAGGAAGATGTAGAGTCGGATGTTGAAGTAGGTGGTGATGGTGAAGATGGAAATGACAGTGACATAGACGACGATGTACCACTGGCTGCACTGGTGCAGGCATGGCGACCAGTGACACGTGGCAGTGAAGTCAGGGAATTTTCACAAGTTGTTGGGCCTATGTTGGGCCTAAACATTCGCTGCCCACTGGTGCGAAACCAATAGACTATTTTTGTTTGTATCTGCCACTAGAATTTTTTGTCAGTGCTGCTGAAGAGACCAACAACTACGCTGGTCAGAAGATTGCGGCAAAGGGGCAACCTGACCCACTTTGGAAAGAGACGACAGCTGATGAAATCAGGGCATACCTGTCTATTCTCATCATGATGGGGCTAAAACATCAGTCCCGTCTATGGTGCTACGGGTCAACTTTCTGTCCGGGACCGTTTCCGGGACTATCATGCGCTAAACACCACGACACAGGCTACAACCAGCGCTTGTGACACCACTGGTGACATTGCCACTGACAATGACGGTGACAATCACAGTGACGATGACAACAACATCTCACCATCATCACAGTAGCTGCAAAGTTGCTGTATAGGCACATATGTGTAAATAGTGTATAGGGAATGAAATCTTAGACGAACATGTACCAAATATCTTTGGAAAGCATTTCTGTTTCTTTCTGTTTATGTTCATTTTGGTGACATCGTGACAATTCTTTTCTGACATTTGTGTTGTGCCTGTGTATTGGATACTATACTGGAGGAGCAGAGACAGCGTCAGGTAGGACAGGTGTTGTGTGTACAACTAACAAATGTTGTTTTTAGACAATAGAGCTTGTTTGTATGCTAACCATTGTATTGTCACCATAAAAATACCTCTGTCTGTGACATCTTTGGTGACAGGGACACGCACACTAGACCCAGGACACACAAAACCACATGCAAATCAAACTATGGACACTTGTGTATATGTGTGCAAAAAATCTTTCTTCTGTACTTTCAAACAAGTGAATGGCAGTATGATTATCAGCATGACTGTACTCGGATGAAAAAATGTCAGAAAAATGCGAATACTAGGAGCTAGCTTTACATCTAGCAGTGCGAATGCGAAAGGGTTAAAGAAAGGGAGATGTGACGTGTGTTGACAGTAAACAGCGTGCGGATAGCAGCACGGCATGATATTCGTTAACTGATTGCTGTTCACTGTGAAATGTATATATACTGTAGTCAGTTGAGAATCAGACAGCGACGAGTAAAGACGTAGAAGCATTGCCCTGTCTTCCGAGTTGGCTGTAGAAAGAACGAAACATACACTGATTAGTATACTCCACACACTCGTAACAGGTTAAAAAAAATTACTTATTTCAATATGCATATATAACAACAAAGGCTCTCTCTCTCTCTCTCTCTCTTATGCACACACACACACCTCTTTCACAGACACACACACACACACACACACACACACTATCCAAACAATACAACTATCACTAGTACCACTTCCAGCCTGTACTCACCAACAAACTTGACAGGATATTGGTGCAGGTTGAAAATTTCAAACTTCTGCTCTGGCTCAGAGCTGTGAAAACTGAGATGTGGTGGTGTAACAATGACAGTGGCCACCGCCATGTTCACGTCTTCTCTGCGCCCCTCTCTGACTCCTCCTGTCTTCACACCACACCTGTCTGAAAGAGAACACGTCTCATGATTCATACCACTGGGTCTCAAAGTCAGACAAACAAAAACCATACAAGACGGTCAAGCCATTCAAACAATGTCCCTTTTCAGGAGTTCCCAAGAAGGCGCTGTTTTACACACATTCTTCAAAATGCATCGATTTCAAAGACTTTTTTTGAAGATGGTGGGGGTGCCATGATTTCCAAATCTGCACATTCGTAACTTTTCAAGTTCAACAGTGCACACTTTTTGAGTCACTTTGACCCAAACTTGGTAAAGATCCACCCTGAAACAGCTAGAGTAGGCAGCTGAGTCTGATCCTCAGGCAGAAGATTGCGGTTTGTTATTCACTGCACAACATAATGGATGGGATCATTTCTGTTTTGTTCATACCGGTCACCATGGTGTAGCCATTAGCATAACACACGACCGACTGGAATGTTTTACGTTTTCCTTACAAACCCATAGTACGCTCAGCTCTGGAAAGGAGCTGGTTGGGGCCCAAAAATCCCACAACAGCTTTTTGGATTGATGGGGAGTTTGAACTCACAACCTCCCAGTCAGTAGTCTGTTGCCATAATCCTACGACTTTCACACCCTATCTATGAAAGTTCTACAAAAACTTAACCCTACGAGTATGACTCTCCCACCCTATCCACCAACTGCAAAAACTTAACCCTACAAGTATGATCTGTTGCCATAATCCTATGACTTTCACACCCTATCTATGAAAGTTCTGCAAAAACTTAACCCTACGAGTATGACTCTCCCACCCTATCCACCAACTGCAAAAACTTAACTCTATGACTCCCACATCCTTCCCATCAACTGCAAACTCTAACCCTTTGATTCCCACATCCTATCCACCAACTGCAAAAACTTAACTATTCGACTCCCACATCTTATTCACCAACTGCAAAAAGTTAACCCTTTGAGTATGACTCCCACATCCTATCCACCAACTGCAATAACTTAACCCTTTGACTCCCTCACCTTGTCCACCAACTGCAAAAAGCTAACTCTTTGGCTCCTTCACTCTATCCACCATCTTCCTGCATGAAGCTGGTGTATAGGATGAGGGAGTTAAAGGTTTAAGTTTTTCCTTTGCTAGTATGGTTGAGAATGCAGGATGCTGGTGGACAGGGTACGGGAGTCAAAGGGCTTACCAAAGGCATGGTAATTAAAAGATGTCACACTTCTTCTAATAAGGTCTGGGGTTTGATCCTGCCTGGGTACCTCCCACCAGGCAGGTCATGACTAGAAATTGTTCCAATCTCCCAAGTCAATGTACAGATACAGCTGTATGTACCCACCAGGCAGTCATGACTAGAAATTGTTCCAATCCCCAGGTCATACATGTCAGATACAGTCTGTTATTGCCTGAACCCACTTCATGTGTATGTACATACACAACATCATGGACACATGTTAAAGATCCTTACCTTTATGAATATACAACCGTAAGCCTCACTAACTCAGTTGGTTGTGCAGTGGATTCACATGCCAGTGGCTATGGGCTCAAACCTGGGCTGCACTACAGTAAAACTGACCTTCTTACTTCTATTCTTACTTGTGGAATAAAATTCCTTTTGAAATTAAATTTACTAACAGCATTAACAAATTCAAAAATTTCCTGGACGATGACGCAGAATTCAAAATTTTATTTAAAAAAAATAGACTGTAAGCAGATTTGCTCAAGTATGAATATTAAGAGCATGCTTTTCAGACCCCGAAGAAGAAAGCGTAAAACAAAAAAGATAGGGCGTTAAAAGGCAAGAAGGCCTAGGCTACGAGCCAGCCCTCAGCTACTACTACTACTACTACTACTGTCCCACCTTAATTACTGTTCTGGTGGTGTCAGAGCAAAACTCTAAAGTGAAGTTCCTTTCCCCCAATATCCTGGGATGGTTATTTTCATCAGCCATATTATCTGAAGCAGGTGCTGACTTAAAACTTAAATAAATTACTTAAAATTTAAATCAAATAAATCAATTGTAATCAATTAGAGTCCCACTAGGCTTTAATACAATAGTCATATGTCAAAAAAACTTCACTTTAAAAGTCTACACAACAAACTCACGTTTACAAAGTAGCTCTGTCAATCCTCAATGGTGTTTTCAGTCTTGAGTTGAGGTTGAAGATCACAGGACAACAGGAAGATCTGACATCATCTGTGGCAACTGCTCAGATTTCTTCATCAAAGCTCATCTTTCCCTTGCAAGTCTTATTACTTAGTTTTAAATGCTATTTTTGGGAGAAATCTGAAAAAAGCTGATTACTCTCTCAAAGGGTTTAAGTTTTTGGGAGAAATCTCAAATCAGCCCAATGATCAGTTGAAATTCAAAACTGTTAAGTTGAACACTGCCCAAATATCTGATGCAACGTCAGCGAATTTCCGCTTCTGTGCCCTGGAGCCCAACATCTCGAGATGCGGTCAGATGATCTGCATGCATGGTCACATACGTGACATCGATGATCTAACGTCACGATCTAAGTCTAGGTTAACATCAACAATGAACAAGCTTTCACGTTCAGTTACTTTCATTCGCAAACAGTCTCCTTAAAGTTAAACTCACCTTTCTTAGTAGCAGGAGGGTTCCGAAGGAATGTTCACATGTTTCATGGTGGCACAACCTCTAAGTTCCAAACGACGGTGCTGACTGAAAAGGAAAACAAACAAGTGCAGTCAGTCGCGACTTCCCCAAACAAACGAAACCATACACAACTTCGCAAACCCCATACGTCAATCGCTTTTTGCAAGAAGCAACTATCTTAAAGCTGGTTGCTGAGTTTATATTATCTACAAAATTGTAAGCTGACCTTCAAACAATGAAAATGTTCGAAAATCAGCTGTAATCTGCGAATGATGTACCTAAATGTGGCACAAAGATCAGCTGGTGTTCACTGTGTTATGATGAAGTACTGAGGACTACGTCATTGATTTCTGTGCACTCACTTTCGCATCGTATGGTTGACAAAGGGAAGATAATGTTGATAGAATCTTTGCGTATCAACGGTTCGCAGAAATGTTTTTGAGTTGATTTTGAATTAACTAAAACGTCGTTACGAATTAATTTGATTATTGCCATCATTGAAAGTGCTCATAAAATATTGGATTTAATGTGCCTTATACAAGACGACAACAACAATAAGAACGCAGGGTTTTTTTTCCAACTGCGCATTTTAAATCTTTTTGCACAGCGCAATTTTCCAAATTCGTTTGGTCTCACTGCACATTACATGCAATTAGACTTTCTTGTGGAACATAAGCTACGCACAAAAAGTTAAGGATCACTATGAGAAAACAGGTGCGTAATAAACTCAGTTCGCTACTGTTATTTATTTCTCAGTCCAGCCAAATTGTTATCGAATTCTTGTTCAGCTGTAAGTGGGCGATGTTGTGTTAGTGCGAAAATTGCACGGGATTCTCTACTACTGAGCTTGGCCGCAACGGAAAACTTGCGAAAAAGTACCTTGTTTTGGACCGTTCTGCCTGAACACATTGCACAAGCCAGATGGAAAAACCATTATGCACGTGCAAGCACTGCTGTTTATGTGTGAGATGCTGTCTCTTGCTTGCTTTATAAGAAGACATTCCACCAGTAGTAGGCCTGATTGACAATGCCTCCACGACGAAAATTGAGCGAGTTTGAGAGGGGACGAGCTGTTGCATGGTTCCAAGATGGTGTTCCCAAGCGAGAAGTGGCCAGGCGACTTCAGGTGTCCATCTCGGTCATTGTCAGACTGATTCAATGCTTCACAGCCACTGGGAGGGTCCATGAAAGACGCAGATCTGGTCGACCGAAGAAGACAAACCCACGTGAAGATCGTCTCATTGAACGACAACCCTGCAGACAAGAACAGCCTCTTCCAGCATCATTCGAAGGCAGCTGAGGGTGGCTACTAACATCACATCAGCCAGCAGATCATATGGAACCGCCTTCATGGGTTTAACCTCCGTTCTCGTCGCCCAGCTGTACGGCCACGCTTAACTCCAGCCCATAGGGCAGCACGCCGCGCCTTCTGCAGACGTCACATGAGGTGGACACGTCAGCAATGGTCCCAGGTCCTGTTCAGTGATGAATCACGCTTCACCATGAACCACAAAGGCCGACTGAGGGTCTGGAGGCGCCCAGGGCAACGCTTTATTGACACCACTGTCCAAGAAAAGGTGGCCTTTGGTGGAGGTTCTGTAATGGTCTGGGGGGCCTTCAGCCTTCACCACAGAACACCCTTGTATCATGTACAGGGTAACCTGACTGGCCTCCGATACCGGGATGAGATCCTTCGACCGCTGGCTGTGCCTACACTGCAGCAGATGGGACCGACGGCTGTCTACCAGGATGACAAGCTCGCCCCCACAGGGCAAGGGTGGTCAACGACTTCCTGCAGCAGTCTGGAGTCAACAGAATGGAGTGGCCAGCATGCAGTCCCGATTGAGAACCTCCGGGATGAGCTGGATCGCAAAGTGAGGAGCAACCACCCCCCTCCCAGGGATGCCCAACACCTCTACCAGATGCTGCAGGCTGAGTGGCAGGCGCTTCCACAGAGGATCTTCACCAACCTGGTCAACTCGATGAGGCTCGCTGCGTCGAGTGCCAGAACAGCCATGGCGGTTACACGCATTACTGAACTTTTGGGAGCATCAGAATGCCCTGTCTTGTGATTTCAACGACTTTGGGAAATCAAATTTCGATACGTACCCACTTTGATCAAATGTACACACCAAACGATTGTTCGAAATTGAAGGCAATTGTTTATCGTTATCACTAAAGCATGGAATTAAATGTTTGCCAAACTTCAACGCATTGGCTTTCTTATTTTGAAAGTTATGAATTTTTGTGCAAGTGATCCTTAACTTTTTGTGCGTAGCTTATATAGAGCTCAAGCTCAGTGATAAGTGAGCTGACCACATTTCACAACCTTGTTCTTGCTGATGGTCTGCTTCTTTTGACAGTATGCATGCTGGCTATTTTCATTATTCGTCTTTCCATTAGCCGATTTTGGTGGTAAGTCAAAGCATAATTGTTTTTCATATATAAACAAAAACATAGCAGACTATTTTTATAATGGGCATCGCCGACGTTCATGCGAAAGGACACTGCAAAGTTTCACTCATTAGTTAATAAATAAAAGATTTAGAAATTCTTTACTGATAGCAAAAACATTACCAAGCGCAAACTGCAAAAGTGACCAAAATCCTGTAATGGGAAGATTTAGGCTGAAACTAAAGAGAAGAAAACAAACCAAAAGTAACATCAAACTAAGTCTCGGACTCCAAGTTAAAGACAGAGCTGAGAAACTCGATAAATGAAGCTTGTTAAGAAATCCCTAGAGCTGCAAGAAAAGTACAAAAGAACTGGATGACAAAAGAAATTTTAGGTTTGGTGGAGGAGGGCAAAGTGCAAAGAGGGGGAATACAAAATGATACACAAGGAAATCAGAAATAGCCTAGGTGTAATGAAGCTAAGGAGGCTTGGCTAGAAACAAAGTGCAAAGAAATAGAAGACCAACACAAAACAGATCCACAGTTTATGTACAGAAACGTTGAAGAAATTGCCCACAAGAAAACGAAAGTCTGCAGGACGATGCTTCCACGGTCGTCGCCACTGGTCGAGGAAATGGATGGACATCAGAGGCCATGACAAGTGGGTATAGACTACGTAATATAGACCTAGTCTAAAAAAATTATCATTATGTAGATCTAATTAACAAATTATGTAGATTTAAGTAACATCTCTCATAGAGAGAAGATTAGATTTCCAGTTATAGGGCCTATATAATATACTATAGTTATTGTGTTGGTTTTACAATGACGAAAGTTACGATCTTTTTGTAAAATAAAACAACTGGACGGGATAGATTAGATGTATATGTAGCAGAAACCACTTTTATTAACTTTTAACTACTATATTAGTACTAAACTAGTCTGTGGTCATCTGATTTTGTGAATATAGGCTATAATCTGAAAACAATATTATGAATATAACTTTAATGTAAAGAATGAACTAATAACCTGAATAAGCAAAAACTGAACATCACTGGAAAGATTTTCATCAGCACAAGACAGATAAAATGAGATGATGAAACTTTGCTTTAATTAATTAAATTAGTAAAATTTAAGTTTATCATAGGTTGTGTGAGTGACTCCTCACTCAGTGAGTGTGAGTGAATGCATGTTTTGAGTATGGTTGGTGAGTAGGGAGAAGAGTGGCAGAATGATTCAGACGTTCACCTGCCAATAACTAAACTCAAGGTTCCAGGGTTTGCTTCCTGTAGAGGCCTCGACTTTTCTCCTCAGTTTGACTGGAAAATCAAACTGAATGTCTCATTTTTGGAAGAAGACGAAAAACGATTCTGACCCATGTGCCTTCTGGCTGTGCACGTTAAAGATCCTACGACAGTTGAAAATCATGAAGAGCAGGGCATTGCCCGGCTGCCTTGGTATAAAACATGGGAGAGATAGGTTGATTTTCCAGTCCCACCCCTAGAAGACCAATTAGCTTTCTTGCTGCCTTTGTGAAGTCTTGGTTAAAAAATGTGAATATGAAGTTGAACTTATTGAAGCGAGGAAGAGGGGATAGGCACTGCCAGTGTGGTGCTGGTCCCGGGAAAAGTTGAGGTTTCTGCCACTTCATGCCCCTATGAGTATGACCCCACGGTTATGGAACTATTTGGGTAGGACTTCAGGACCTGGCCAGCTCATGGGTTTTGTGCAGGTTTAAGGCTTGTTCTCATCTCCATCACATGGCACCTGTGACATTAGTGCATGGAATTCATTCTGAGTGTGGAGACGTCGTTTTGAGAGATTGAAACTGAAACTTGGTGAGCATGTATGATGTAAACAAGCTTCATAAAAATCTTACCTGAGAGTACTGAAATAACTATAACTTCAACAGTTGTTGAAATTCTGGCTTGTTACTTGCCACACACAGAGTCCAGGTGTAATAAATGCTGAAAAAGTATGAGTCAAGAGTTGTCATAAGTTTTGGAACCTAGATATTAAATAGTATTATTATTAATTATTACTTAACAAGCTTAACAAAAATAAAACCTACACGTCATGAAATCATTACAACTTCCACAGCTGTTGGAATTCTGGCTTGATATGTGCCATATACTGACTCCAGGAATTACTCATGATGAATTCAATGAAGTCATGATAGTTTTGGTAATTGACTTGTAAATAAATCTATGTCATATATCTTAAAATGAAAATCTAGATGAGTCATAAAACCAACATA
This sequence comes from Monoplex corrugatus, assembly GCA_030674185.1. Taxonomy (NCBI): domain Eukaryota; kingdom Metazoa; phylum Mollusca; class Gastropoda; order Littorinimorpha; family Ranellidae; genus Monoplex; species Monoplex corrugatus. The sequence continues at coordinate 43,722,352 of JAPXFY010000031.1, forward strand.
ACTTGCGTAATTTTTTTTAATTCTGGCTTATTATTTGCCACACACAGACTCCAGGTATTACTGATGATTAAAAACTATGAATAGTCCTGATAGTTTGGTAATCAACCCACAACTGAGTATGGTAATTAACCCACCAACTGATTAATTTAATGAACTTAGAGGACTAAAATCTACACTGTAACTTCCACCATTGTTGGAATTGTCATTGCAGCTTGTTATTTTGCACACACAGCTCCAGGAAATACTCATAATGAAAAACTATGAATGGTCTAAATAGTTTTGGTAATTGACCCAGTAAATGATTAATTACTTTACTGAGCTTTAGAACACCAACATACAGAAGTCATGAAACCACTCTAATTTCCACAGTGGTTGGAATTCTGGTTTATTTGCCACACACAGACTGCAGGTATTACTTATGATGAAAAATTATGAATATTCATGATGGTTTTGGTATTTAACCTAGTGATTAATTATCTTAATGAGCTTAAAAGACTGAAACCTACATGACTAATGAAACCACTACAACTTCCATAATTGTTGGAGTTCTGGCTTGTTATTTGCCTCACACAGACTGCAGGTAATATGGATGATGAAAAACTATGAATAGTCATGATAGTAAGGGTAATTAACCAACAGTTAATTAAATTTATAAGCTGAAAAGAATGAAACCTTCATGACTAATGAAACTGCTGTAACTTCCACAATTGTTGGAATTCTGATTTGTTATTTGCTACTAAAAAATTCCAGGTATTACTGATGATGAAAAACTGAATAGTCATGGCAGTTTTGGTAATTAACCCTGGAACTGTTTGATTATTGTAACTAGCTAAAAAGGATAGAATAAAATCTACACAACTCTTAAAACTACTATAACTTCCACTGTTGGAATTCTGGCTTGTTGTGTGCCACAGTTCCAGGTATTACTCAAGATGAAAAACTGTAGATAGTCACAGTGGTTTTGGTAAGTAACTGAGTAAATAAATTACCAAGGTTAACAAGCTTAAAAAAACCTATATATGACTTATGAAACCACTATAACTTCCACAATTAGAGATTCTATAAGAAAAAAATTAAGAATTAAAAAATCACACACAAAGCTTCTGTTTCTGTTAAACTGTCTTTTTTCTCCATTATTTTAAGAAAGCAAGACAAACATGCTGGACTGTGTCCAGGTGCTATCCTTGTCTTTTTTTGTTTTGTTTTGTTTTGTTTTTGTTTGTCTGTACAGCACAATCTTTTCAAAAAAATAACTTTATTTATACTGTCACAAAATGATGTGTGTATATAACTGTCCTGTCACAAAATGCTGCTTGTAATGTAACTTACTCATCTGGCACAAAAACCATAACAAATTGTAATAAATGGATCATTTGGTGATCTGGGCTTTTACTTGTTGCTTGGCAGAACTGGTCCCTCACCCAAAAGAAATCAAGATGAATAAGTGAAATAAAACAAAAATACAATGAAACATTTATAAGACAATCATCATTTCAGAAAACAACCTATTGGGAATTCTGTGACTAAATCTAGAAACTAAACAGAGCTGCAGCTCCATTTTCTTTTGATCTTGATGGAAATACAAAGCACACATGATACACAACCTATATTTTAACAAAAACAATCAATGTATAAATTACAAGTTCCATCAAGAGCTAGCAACTTTAGTAATGATGGGGGAAATGGTCAAGTCATACAGTCATCCTCTTGAATACATCAAGCACATTTTAATTAGAGGAAACGATCAAATCGTACAGTCATCATTTCTAAAATGCATCAAGCACATTTAAGCTTTTATTATTTATGATCAATCAAGTACTGATGCATCAGCCTGAACTTCTCTGGCACTGCTTTTCTTTTCCTTAATGGCATGGTTTTTAGAGAAGACATAAGAATGGGAACTGATTTTAAAAAATGTAGGTATATTTCTATATGAATATTGAAAAAAAATTGAATAAAAAAGTAAAAACAAGATAATGTGTCATCATCATCATCATGTGCCCAGCCCCATGGTGTTGTGATCATGGCCTTGTTGCTGGAAGTGCGACATGATCTTTCTCAAAACTGTCTTGATAGAGAGTATGTAATTCAGTTTTGTCATGATCGGACAGCATTTTGATGTCTGAAGTATTGGATCTTGTTTGGACCAGGGGCTGTGTCTTTTCAGCACAGTGCAAGTGCTTCATGCATTTCTTGTTCAATTATTTCATCAGCTAGTCCAGTTTTCTGTCGATTTTTTTTTTTAAGGTCAGCAATGAATTTTCTTTCTTCCTCAAGCTTTTTCTGGTCACTTTGTCGTATGAAATGATGTAGTAGAGCTTTCCCTTGCTCCAGTAACATATTTATCACTCCCACCCTGGAGTTTGCCAGTGGGAAGTGTTGCTCCTGTAGCACATTTGTCACCACCCACCCTGGAGTCTGCCACAGACACACGCACACACACGCATACACAGTATACACTGATTTTGGGAGGAAACTTTTATGTATGTGGTCATGGCTACTAAATGATGTCTAAAATGTGTGACGTATAATCAACAAAATGAATCATCTGTCTAAAGAAAGATAGTGTGCAACTAACAGCAGGACAAAAGTCATCTTGCGAGTCAATCGGACATTTATTGCTCCATACATAGAAAATATATGATGTTCTTTCTACATAACATCACACGTTGTCACAAACTCTGTAAATAATAATATAATAATTACAGTATAAATGTTTATATAGCGCAAAATCTTGATATAAATCAAACCTAAGCGCTGAACATACACATACGCACGCACGCACGCACGCACACGCACACACACACACACACACACACACACACACACACACACACACACACACACACACATGGCTATAAATGGGGAAAAAGAAGAAAAGCAATGGAAAAATTATAGAAAACATATATACAAATGTAAATTACAATGTGATTCCACTCCGAGCGGAGACAGACTGCAGTGGGAGTTGAGTGAGGTCAGGATTTTATGCAGAGGAGAAAAGGTGAGTTTTGAGAGCAGACTTGAAGGAGACAAAAGTAGGTCGCTGACGGACTGAGAGAGGACGTTTGTTCCAGGAGAGTGGACTAGAAACAGAAGGCTCGTGGACCATAGGTATTGAGCTTAGTGCGTGGAAAGCGAAAAGTGAGAGGATCGGAGGCAGAGTGGAGGGTATGTGAGGGAACATAGATCTCAAGTAAGCTTGACAGGTAATCGGGGGCTGCGTTATTGAGGCTTTTGTAGCAGATGGTGTCTAGTTTGTACTGTATGCACTTTGATACAGGGAGCCAGTGAAGTTGTGCCTGGAGAGGGGAGATGTGGTCAGCTTTTTTCTTTTTGAGTACAAGGTGTGCAGCATTGTTTTGAATGCGCTGTAGGATGTGAATGGTGGAGGCAGGAAGACCAGACAGGAGTGAATTGCAATAGTCAATCACGGCTGTGCAAAACTGGCCAAATCGTTCTCTTTAGTTTATCTGCTGACGGCAGCTGTAGGCCTTCAAAACCTGGCATTCCAGAGTGGGGGAAGGGGTGGGATGCGGGGTCGAGACCGGGTCACGGCAGTAGCTGCGGATGAATCCCTTCTTTGTCTGTATTAAAACTTGATCATTTTACCCGATCTTCTCCAGTCTGTAGACACGGAACCTAAGATTTCTGGATGTTGATTTTTTTGTGATTTACAAGTTTGTTCTAAGTGCCTGCGTTACAACTAAGAATCATAATTTGTACTCATTGACTGAAGTTTGTAATCTACAAATTTTTGCAGTGACTATGTGTTCAGCTGCTGTGCTTTTTTTTGTTAAAACGTGTATTCTTCACGTGTTGAAACTTCTAGTTCCGCTGATACCGAGTTTTTGCCCCCCCCCCCCCCCCCTTTTTTTTTTCTTTTCGTTTTCTCATCCTTTTGTTCTCGTTTTATTGTATTTATTATTTTTTTTTTTTTTGCGTTGACTTGGAGACTGGTTTCCAAATATATATGTGATGCTGAAGTGTTGAGGTGTATGAAGTTAAGTGAAAGTTTAAGGATAAGTTACTCACTATAATCTACTTTGAACATCACATCATTCAGTCTTGTACTCAGAGCACTGTTGTGAGAGAACTGAACAGTTTTGTTGTTTCCTTACTTATTAGTGTTAAGTGTTGTGCGTCGAATTGAACAATGGCTGTTGTTTATGAACACACTGCGTTTTTGCACAATGAGAGACTTCAGTCTTTGTGTCGAGTATGTGGTGGGCGTTCCAGCAAAAAAACAAAGCCCAGGGCTGCCATTCTCTGTCAGTATGTGACATCAGAACTTCAAGGTTCTTTGAAATAGATATTTCGTGCGACAGTCCAGTTATTCACTCTAGCACTCTGTGCTCAAAGTGCTATGCACGGCTGAGAAAATTGAAGATGTTGTCTGTTCCATCGAAAACGATATTGAAAACCAGTCTGTCTGATGTGGAGAAGGCAGCACCGATGTGGGTTAACTTTGATGCAGCCTTGTCTGTTCACCAGTGTTCCGTTTGCTCCGTGTTTGTCAGTCAATCAAAGGGAGGAAGGCCAGCCAAAAGAAAGAGAAGCTCACAACAGCCACAACAGAGCAGTTCCATTGATGGCCATGATATGGACATGGAATCCGACGACAGCAACTCAACCTTTCTCCCCACTGACACTTCCACTCCCAGGAAGAGCTCCTTCCATGGTCCAGTCGGTGCGACACAAGCATCTTTCAGTGACATGCAAACCTCTCCCATCGCACAAAAAAGCAACACAACAGACACTTGCATACAAACAACACCCCAAAAAGCCATGTCAGTGGTGCAAACTGTTGACAGCACAACCTCTCCTATTGTCAAGTCTGTAGTTCGTCATGTCAGTGAACTGAGTGGTCCTCTCAGCAGAGATGAAGAACAATACCTAACAGCACTTAGACGCATTAAAATAGCAGAGTCTGACGACAAATCAACCGCCAGACTAAAAACAAAAGGCCAGCCTATCATCATGAGAAAAGTAGTAAAACCACGGAAGCCATCAGTTGTGGCCGGACTGGCACTTAAAAAGAAAAGAGCAAGACAGGTAGACAGGTTTCGACTTGGTGTATCAGGATCCTCACCAGACGACACAGTGCGACAGCAAGCAGCAGAACTGAAGAAGACAACGAAAACATACCAACAAAGAGTTCTACAGGCTGCAGGATTTAACAAGCCCTCAGTTACTTGCGAAGCAAGGGCTGGCATGGAGAACAGGTCTTGGCCTCAGCTGGAGCAAGCAGAGAAAGCAACGCCAGTTTGTCAGAAGTCTGGGCATTAAACTGGAAAGTGAAAAGGCCGAAAGGCGTCTTCAGAGAAAAATAATGTGCAGTGATATTAAAATCCAACACATGAGACTGGAGTCAGCAGATAGTCCAAGTCAAGACAGCATGCCAGTTGGACTCTGTGGGAGTGATGATCTACCACCCTTTGTCAGAAATATTCTTGACGAGTGTGACCAAGAAAACCTGCTGACCTGGCATGATGATTCCATCCCAGAAAACGAGGTGTGGGTGAAGATCGGCGGGAGACCATGGGGGTGGCAGCTTTAAGCTCATGCTACAGGTGGCCAACGTGAAGGAGCCAAACTCAAAGCAAAACACCATCTTGCTGGAGCTGGCCAACTGTAAGGACAACCACAACAACCTGAAAAAACTGCTTCGACCATACAAACGCCAGGTTGCAAATCTACAGCAGGCAGAATGGAAAGGGAAACAAATCCGAGTTTTTCTGTTCAAAAACTACGAATTTCTCACGAAAATCTACGGCCTGTCCGGTGCACAGTCACTCCACCCCTGTTTATGGTGCACCACATCAAAGAGGTACCTTCAGAAAATCAGGCTGAGCAGCCCGTGGCTTCAAAAAGAAGCCTGAAGAGCATCAAACGTGACAGACGGCGGTTCAGAATCCACGGCGGTAATGACAAGAAAAAAGCCAAGTCATTTAACAATGCAATACACACCCCACTGTTTGATGTTCCACTCAGCCAGGTTGCCCCACCCTATCTCCATATTCTTCTTGGTCTGGCGAAAAAGCACCATGATCTCCTGGAGGAGGACTGTCATCGTCTTGACAAACATACAGCAGCATGTTTGGCAGAGGATAGAGAGAAAATATATGAAAATATGTCACCTTTTGGGAAATATGTCAACAATATGCAAAAATTAAAAGCAGGAATCATCGATAAGGAGAGGGAGCTGGACAGGCTGGGGACAGAATTAGCTTTTTTATGACCTTTCTGCACAGACTGGCGAGGGTGATGCAGCTTTGTTTGATCGACGGCAGAAAGAGGAGGAGTACAACGAACTCCTACAGGACATAGAAGAAGAAGAAGAAGAATGTAGAAGACAGCCACTGGCATTTCGCTTAGGGCCTGTAACATCTAATCTAGACATTGCACTGAGGGAAAACAAAATTACAGTGCAGGCCTACCATGGACGTAGTTTTGTTGCAACCACTGCCACAAATATCTTCAGCCAAGCGTGACTGAGAACATATGCCAATCAGTCGCCCACATCACAGACACACTGACGTCTGATACGACCATCAAGAAACAAGCTGTTGATATTGGGAAGAAATACTACAGGCTGAATTCTCTGTACCACCGCATTCACAGGAAAATTTCACACACAAAACCAGTAACAGAAGTGGACATCAAGGAAACTGAACAATATATTAGTGACTATATGGCTTATTTCAGACAACACTTCCCCAAAACTAAGATAATCCCCAAGCAACACATTCTGGAACACCACTGCCTGGAGTTCATGAAAACCTGGCACTTTGGCTTGGGACTGCATGGTGAACAGGGTGGAGAAGAGACACATGCCTTCGTCAACGAACTGAAAGTGAGAGTTCAGGTGTCAACAGAGCAGAGGACAAGGTGCGCGTGCTTTTGAAGGAACACATGACAGTTGTGTCTCCTCTCCTCCGTGCAGCCATGCCCTTTAGAACGCACCGACAAAGGGCACCAAGAAATAGTATTTAAAGCCAGTTGTAATCACACTTTTTTTTAAAATACCAATTTGTTCAAGGAATATTTACAGTGTATAGCAGTGACGTTAGGGCCAGAGTCAGCTAGGATAGAGCTGTGCGTTTGAGTGTCTGGTGAAAAAAAGAGTTAAAAAAGGAACAAATGTTGTGAATGTAGAAAACCCTTTTAGACCAGGCAACACTTATGCCAGGAAAAAGTGAGTTTTGAATAAAAATGTGCAGAAGGTCCAGACTGTGACGGTTTTTAAAGGTGGGTTTTTTTTTTTTTCATTTATGCATTTCCCCCTGCGATTTAACAGGTGCTAAAAAGAAAATTTTCAAAATTTTGATTTCCATGATTCTTTTTAACAACACTAAAAGCTGCAATGAAAGGGTTTTCTTTTAAGGAGGAAACACAAGGGTTGACTCGACGTTGAAACAGACAGGGAAAAACACACTGAAATTGTTTTGCAGTCTTTAGATAGCTTTTGTAGTTCTTGTAGCTTTTATTTTTTTCGTCACAGTTGGCTAATGAATAAATACAATAGTGAACAACAGTTCAGTGGGGTGGATGTGTTGTCTGTTTATCCGAGAAATTGACCGACATGTGCAGTTGAGTGTACACTATTCCTTACTGTGTTAAAAACTTCAAAACCCGCATTCAACACGCACCCAGAAGTGTGTGATGACCAACCTCTTGACCCCAATTCAGTGGAAATAATTAAAACGGCGCCTCTCCTCCCCCGTTCAGGTCGAAAACTTTCAAGTAAGTGGAGGTGCACGCTGGCATGCCGTAGTTTGTGTGGCTTGTTGTTCTGTGTGCATAGAAACTGTCAGGACTGCATAACGGCGGTTTTAAAACCCGCAAAATTTTGTGAAATCGGAATTAACCGTCTCCGTACTTGTGATTGTGCATGTATTTGAACTAACACTGCAGTCTGCTTTGCCAGTCAAACATAATCGTGTTTGGTGTCATTTTAAAGCTCGTGGTTCTGGCCATCCAGCTATCTACAATACACTCTTGTTTGGCTAAAGCGCTTTTAAAAAAAATATGGCATTTAAAGTCATACCCATTTCCCCCAGTTAAACGCCAGAGTCAGCTTTGGGTGCTGACAGGCCAGATAAAAACAGTTGCCCAGGGGGGCAGGATCAGGTCGGGGCACGCAAGGTCACGCATCGGGCCCGCAACTAAAAGGGCAATGCAAGCATTATTGAAGGAGAGAACGAGTTTTGCAGTTGTTTCGGATAGAAAGATACTTCTGATCAGGCTCATACGATGGAGGTGATAATAGCAAGATCTGGAGTTGAGAAACAAAGTTTTTGGGGCATTTTTTTATGGACGGGAGTAGAGCAAGGTAGACACCAAGGTTTTTAGCTGAATCAGATAGTTGGACTGTGTGTAACATAATGGGAGAGAAGAGGAAGCAGCTGAGAAAGTTTCTGATGGGTGCCAGTGAGGATAGCTGCTGTCATATCATCGTTAGTGAAGTTTATTGTATGTAATTCAGATCAAAACCCATGACTCCCACCACCACCACCAGTGTTTTGCAAAATCTTAACCCTTTGACTACCTCACCTATCACTGTTTCCTGCATGCTCTCACTGATGGACATGAGGATGCTAGTGGATAGGGTGAGGGGGTTCAGGTTTAATGTTCCAAGTAACAGTTGTGGTGTGAGTCAAGAGGGCGCTGTACAGTTGGTAGGTGAAGTCACTGTCTTGAAGTTGGGTGTCAATCAGCATAGATGTGGGTTAACTTTGATGCAGCCTTGTCTGTTCACCAGTGTTCCGTTTGCTCCGTGTTTGTCAGTCAATCAAAGGGAGGAAGGCCAGCCAAAAGAAAGAGAAGCTCACAACAGCCACAACAGAGCAGTTCCATTGATGGCCATGATATGGACATGGAATCCGACGACAGCAACTCAACCTTTCTCCCCACTGACACTTCCACTCCCAGGAAGAGCTCCTTCCATGGTCCAGTCGGTGCGACACAAGCATCTTTCAGTGACATGCAAACCTCTCCCATCGCACAAAAAAGCAACACAACAGACACTTGCATACAAACAACACCCCAAAAAGCCATGTCAGTGGTGCAAACTGTTGACAGCACAACCTCTCCTATTGTCAAGTCTGTAGTTCGTCATGTCAGTGAACTGAGTGGTCCTCTCAGCAGAGATGAAGAACAATACCTAACAGCACTTAGACGCATTAAAATAGCAGAGTCTGACGACAAATCAACCGCCAGACTAAAAACAAAAGGCCAGCCTATCATCATGAGAAAAGTAGTAAAACCACGGAAGCCATCAGTTGTGGCCGGACTGGCACTTAAAAAGAAAAGAGCAAGACAGGTAGACAGGTTTCGACTTGGTGTATCAGGATCCTCACCAGACGACACAGTGCGACAGCAAGCAGCAGAACTGAAGAAGACAACGAAAACATACCAACAAAGAGTTCTACAGGCTGCAGGATTTAACAAGCCCTCAGTTACTTGCGAAGCAAGGGCTGGCATGGAGAACAGGTCTTGGCCTCAGCTGGAGCAAGCAGAGAAAGCAACGCCAGTTTGTCAGAAGTCTGGGCATTAAACTGGAAAGTGAAAAGGCCGAAAGGCGTCTTCAGAGAAAAATAATGTGCAGTGATATTAAAATCCAACACATGAGACTGGAGTCAGCAGATAGTCCAAGTCAAGACAGCATGCCAGTTGGACTCTGTGGGAGTGATGATCTACCACCCTTTGTCAGAAATATTCTTGACGAGTGTGACCAAGAAAACCTGCTGACCTGGCATGATGATTCCATCCCAGAAAACGAGGTGTGGGTGAAGATCGGCGGAGACCATGGGGGTGGCAGCTTTAAGCTCATGCTACAGGTGGCCAACGTGAAGGAGCCAAACTCAAAGCAAAACACCATCTTGCTGGAGCTGGCCAACTGTAAGGACAACCACAACAACCTGAAAAAACTGCTTCGACCATACAAACGCCAGGTTGCAAATCTACAGCAGGCAGAATGGAAAGGGAAACAAATCCGAGTTTTTCTGTTCAAAAACTACGAATTTCTCACGAAAATCTACGGCCTGTCCGGTGCACAGTCACTCCACCCTGTTTATGGTGCACCACATCAAAGAGGTACCTTCAGAAAATCAGGCTGAGCAGCCCGTGGCTTCAAAAAGAAGCCTGAAGAGCATCAAACGTGACAGACGGCGGTTCAGAATCCACGGCGGTAATGACAAGAAAAAAGCCAAGTCATTTAACAATGCAATACACACCCCACTGTTTGATGTTCCACTCAGCCAGGTTGCCCCACCCTATCTCCATATTCTTCTTGGTCTGGCGAAAAAGCACCATGATCTCCTGGAGGAGGACTGTCATCGTCTTGACAAACATACAGCAGCATGTTTGGCAGAGGATAGAGAGAAAATATATGAAAATATGTCACCTTTTGGGAAATATGTCAACAATATGCAAAAATTAAAAGCAGGAATCATCGATAAGGAGAGGGAGCTGGACAGGCTGGGGACAGAATTAGCTTTTTATGACCTTTCTGCACAGACTGGCGAGGGTGATGCAGCTTTGTTTGATCGACGGCAGAAAGAGGAGGAGTACAACGAACTCCTACAGGACATAGAAGAAGAAGAAGAAGAATGTAGAAGACAGCCACTGGCATTTCGCTTAGGGCCTGTAACATCTAATCTAGACATTGCACTGAGGGAAAACAAAATTACAGTGCAGGCCTACCATGGACGTAGTTTTGTTGGCAACCACTGCCACAAATATCTTCAGCCAAGCGTGACTGAGAACATATGCCAATCAGTCGCCCACATCACAGACACACTGACGTCTGATACGACCATCAAGAAACAAGCTGTTGATATTGGGAAGAAATACTACAGGCTGAATTCTCTGTACCACCGCATTCACAGGAAAATTTCACACACAAAACCAGTAACAGAAGTGGACATCAAGGAAACTGAACAATATATTAGTGACTATATGGCTTATTTCAGACAACACTTCCCCAAAACTAAGATAATCCCCAAGCAACACATTCTGGAACACCACTGCCTGGAGTTCATGAAAACCTGGCACTTTGGCTTGGGACTGCATGGTGAACAGGGTGGAGAAGAGACACATGCCTTCGTCAACGAACTGAAAGTGAGAGTTCGAGGTGTCAACAGAGCAGAGGACAAGGTGCGCGTGCTTTTGAAGGAACACATGACAGTTGTGTCTCCTCTCCTCCGTGCAGCCATGCCCTTTAACGCACCGACAAAGGGCACCAAGAAATAGTATAATGCCAGTTGTAATCACACTTTTTTTTAAAATACCAATTTGTTCAAGGAATATTACAGTGTATAGCAGTGACGTTAGGTCCAGAGTCAGCTAGGATAAGAGCTGTGCGTTTGAGTGTCTGGTGAAAAAAAGAGTAATAAAGGAACAAATGTTGTGAATGTAGACACGTTTTAGACCAGGCAACACTTATGCCAGGAACAGTGAGTTTTGAATAAAAATGTGCAGAAGGTCCAGACTGTGACGGTTTTATGGTGGGTTTTTTTTTTTTTCATTTTATGCATTTCTCCTGCGATTTAACAGGTGCTAACAGAATTTTCAAAATTTTGATTTCCATGGATTCTTTTTAACAACACTACAGCTGCAATGAAAGGATTTTCTTTTAAGGAGGAAACACAAGGGTTGACTCGACCGTTGAAACAGACAGGGAAAAACACACTGAAATTGTTTTGCAGTCTTTAGATAGCTTTTGTAGTTCTTGTAGCTTTATTTTTTCGTCACAGTTGGCTAATGATAAATACAATAGTGAACAACAGTTCAGTGGCTGGATGTGTTGTCTGTTTATCCGAGAAATTGACCGACATGTGCAGTTGAGTGTACACTATTCCTTACTGTGTTAAAAACTTCAACCTGCATTCAACACGCACCCAGAAGTGTGTGATGACCAACCTCTTGACCCCAATTCAGTGGAGTAATTAAAACGCGCGCCTCTCCTCCCACGTTCAGGTCGAAAACTTTCAAGTAAGTGGAGGTGCACGCTGGCATGCCGTAGTTTGTGTGGCATGTTGTTCTGTGTGCATAGAAACTGTCAGGACTGCATTAACGGCGGTTTAAAACAGCAAAATTTTGTGAAATCGGAAATTAACCGTCTCCGTACTTGTGATTGTGCATGTATTTGAACTAACACTGCAGTCTGCTTTGCCAGTCAAACATATTCGTGTTTGGTGTCATTTTAAAGCTCGTGGTTCTGGCCATCCAGCTATCTACAATACACTCTTGTTTGGCTAAAGCGCTTTAAAAAAAATATGGCATTTAAAGTCATACCCATTTCCCCCAGTTAAACGCCAGATGTCAGCTATGGCTGCTGACAGGCCAGATATAAACAGTCTGCCCAGGGAAGGCAGGCATCATGGTCGGGTCACGCATAGGTCAGCGCACTCGGCTCAGCAACTAAAGGGAAGGGTTGGAACAGCAGTGCAATGCAAGACATTATGAAGGAGAGAACGAGTTTTGCAGTTGTTTCGACAGAAAGATACTTCCTGATCAGGCTCATACGATGGAGGTGATAGTAGCAAGATCTGGCAGTTTGAGAAACAAAGTTGATCATGGAGAGAGTAGAGTCAAGGTAGACACCAAGGTTTTTAGCTGAATCAGAAGTTGGGACTGATGTGTTACCTAATGGGAGAGAAAGAGGAAGCAGCTGAGAAAGTTTCTGATGGGTGCCAGTGAGGATAGCTGCTGTCATGTCATCGTTAAGCTGAAGTTTATTGTATGTCATTCAGTTCATAACCCCATGACTCCCACACCCCACCCACCAGTTGCAAAATCTTAACCCTTTGACTACCTCACCCTATCCACTCGCTTCCTGCTTTGCTATCACTGATGACAATGCAGGATGCTAGTGGATAGGGTGAGGGGGTCTAAGGGTTAATGTCCAAGTAACAGTCAGTGGTGTGAGTCAAGAGGCGCTGTACATTGTCAGGTGAGTCACTGTCTTGAAGTTGGGTGTCATCAGCATAGAAGTGGTGTTTTATAGAGTGGAAGTTGATGGTGGTGGACAGGGGGGGGGGGGGGGTGTAAAGAGTGAAAAGAACAGGGCCAAGGACAGATCCTTGTGGAACACCACAGGTCAGGTATGCAGGTTGAGAGTAAGTGCCGTTGATGAGAACAGTTTGTTTTCTGTTTGATATACACTACGCACAAAAAGTTAAGGATCACTTGCACAAAAATTCATAACTTTCAAAATAAGAAAGCCAATGCGTTGAAGTTTGGCAAACATTTAATTCCATGCTTTAGTGATAATGATACACAATTGCCTTCAATTTCGAGCAATCGTTTGGTGTGTACATTTGATCAAAGTGGGTACGTATCGAAATTTGATTTCCCAAAGTCATTGAAATCACAAGACAGGGCATTCTGATGCTCCCAAAAGTTCAGTAATGAGTGTAACCGCCATGGCTGTTCTGGCACTCGACGCAGCGAGTCCTCATCGAGTTGACCAGGTTGGTGAAGATCCTCTGTGAAAGCGCCTGCCACTCAGCCTGCAGCATCTGGTAGAGGTGTTGGGCATCCCTGGGAGGGGGGTGGTTGCTCCTCACTTTGCGATCCAGCTCATCCCAGAGGTTCTCAATCGGGTTGAGATCGGGACTGCATGCTGGCCACTCCATTCTGTTGACTCCAGACTGCTGCAGGAAGTCGTTGACCACCCTTGCCCTGTGGGGGCGAGCTTGTCATCCTGGTAGACAGCCGTCGGTCCCATCTGCTGCAGTGTAGGCACAGCCAGCGGTCGAAGGATCTCATCCCGGTATCGGAGGCCAGTCAGGTTACCCTGTACATGATTCAAGGGTGTTCTGTGGTGAAGGCTGAAGGCCCCCCAGACCATTACAGAACCTCCACCAAAGGCCACCTTTTCTTGGACAGTGGTGTCAATAAAGCGTTGCCCTGGGCGCCTCCAGACCCTCAGTCGGCCGTCGTTGTGGTTCATGGTGAAGCGTGATTCATCACTGAACAGGACCTGGGACCATTGCTGACGTGTCCACCTCATGTGACGTCTGCAGAAGGCGCGGCGTGCTGCCCTATGGGCTGGAGTTAAGCGTGGCCGTACAGCTGGGCGACGAGAACGGAGGTTAAACCCATGAAGGCGGTTCCGTATGGTCTGCTGGCTGATGTTGATGTTAGTAGCCACCCTCAGCTGCCTTCGAATGATGCTGGAAGAGGCTGTTCTTGTCTGCAGGGCTTGTCGTTCAATGAGACGATCTTCACGTGGGTTTGTCTTCTTCGGTCGACCAGATCTGCGTCTTTCATGGACCCTCCCAGTGGCTGTGAAGCGTTGAATCAGTCTGACAATGACCGAGATGGACACCTGAAGTCGCCTGGCCACTTCTCGCTTGGGAACACCATCTTGGAACCATGCAACAGCTCGTCCCCTCTCAAACTCGCTCAATTTTCGTCGTGGAGGCATTGTCAGATCAGGCCTACTACTGGTGGAATGTCTTCTTATAAAGCTAAGCAAGAGACAGCATCTCACACATAAACAGCAGTGCTTGCACGTGCATAATGGTTTTTCCATCTGGCTTGTGCAATGTGTTCAGGCAGAACGGTCCAAAACAAGGTCCTTTTTCGCAAGTTTCCGCTTTTCCGTTTGCGGCCAAGCTCAGTAGTAGAGAATCCCGTGCAATTTTCGCACTAACACAAGATCGCCCACTTACAGCTGAACAAGATTTCATAACAATTTGGCTGGACTGAGAAATAAATAACAGTAGCGAACTGAGTTTATTACGCACCTGTTTTCTCATAGTGATCCTTAACTTTTTGTGCGTAGCTTATATAATATAGGAAGTGAACCAGGAGAGAGCAGTGTCAGAGATGCCAAAAGTATGATGGAGTCTAGAGAGGAGAATACCATGATGAATGGTATCAAAGGCTGCAGACAGATCAAGGAGTGTGAGGAGAGAGACTTTGCCAGTATCAGTTGCAAGGAGGAGATTGTTGAGAATGTCAGGGCTCCCACTTTTCCACGAAAACCGAGAGTGAGAATCCACGAAAAAAAAATTTCCGCGAAAAAAATCTATAAAAATCTATAAATCAACCTCAGATATGTGTCAGATTGCGCCATTTTAAATGTAAATTTTCAAAATTTTCCAGGTGGGCAAGTCCCCCCCCAACCCCCCTGATTTTCAGAGATTTTGCTTTTCCTCAGTGGGAGCCCTGGAATGTGTAGTAGGGCAGTTTCAGTGCTGTGGCACTGGCGGTAGACTGACTGGAAAGGATTGAGGAGATTGTTGGCAGACAGGTGAGAGTTCAGCTGGTTGAGGACAACTTTTTTTAAGGAGTTTTGACAAGAAAGAGAGATTACAAATAGGCCAGTAGTTTTTCAGTTCATTAGGATCTAAATTGTTTTTCTTGAGGAGATGGTGAACAATAGCAGACTTGAAAGAATCCGGGACAGTTCCAATTTGAAGTGAAGTGTTGATGATGTCAGTGATGAATGGGAGGAGAGTAGGGAGACAGTCGGAATAGAGAGAACCTGGAAGAGGATCCAGTTTTGAATGACATGGATCTGATTTTGTTGAGAATTTCTTCTTGTGAGACCAGGGTAAAAGTAGTAAGAGGTATGCCAGAGAAGGAAGGGTCAGGTGGGCAGGGTTGACAGGGTGTCCTGTCAAACTTGTCACGAAGAGTTTGTATTTTGGTGGTGAAGTACTTGGAGAATACAGATGGGAGTTCTTCATTAGTGTGTTTTGTTGGGAGAGGTAAATCTTTTCGTGTGCCAAAGAGATGATTCATGGTGTAAAGAGTTCTTTTGAAGAAGAGGCATTCAGGGTTTTGGTTTGGAAAAAGTTTGTTTTTGCAGCTGCAATGAGGATGGATACTTTTGTTTTAGAGGCTTGGAAAAGTTGCCTATGAACAGTGAGTTTGGATTTGCGCCAGTGGCGCTCTGCTCTGTGGTGGGCACATTTTGCACAGGCAATCTCATGAGTGAGCCAGGGAGTAGGAGGGTGGTCAGGTAAAAGACGGGTTGTGGCTGGAGCATGAGTGTCCAGAAGATGGTGGAGAGTAGTATCGAATTCATAGGCAAGGTTATGTGACTTTTCAGAAAGGAGACAGGAAACATCAGATGAAAAAGTGGACTGGTCGATAGATTTGAGATTGCGTTGAGTTACTGTGCGCTTGGTACAGGAAGGAGGAGAAATGTCAAGAGAAGAGAGAATTGCAGAGTGGTCAGATGGAAGATGTAAAGGAAAGAACCTGAGACGGAACAGATATTTTGCTCAAAATAATGTGAACACATTAACAGCAGGTAGAATTGGTACATCTGAAGGCTGGACAGGAGAATCAAACACAATAAAACAAAATGAAAGGAAAAATTGTTGCACATGTGTAACTTCACAACAATTGTTTAGTCTGTAAATTTTAGAGCTGTACCAAGGCAGATAAAACAGGCTTCTGTTGCTTTGAAGACATGCAGGTAAAGAGAGGTACAGATTGTACAATTATGCGGTAATGCCTAATTGTGAATGTTTTCATATAAAGCCTTAGTATACATGCACTACTTTTAAAAGGTTGCAAAACAGATCATGAGTCACTCAGAAGACACATTGCAAACAAACAAACAAAAAGCAACAAAAACAAAACAAAAACAAAAAACCCAAGCTATGAAAATTGAAATATAAAAACACATACCAGAACAGTACATCATTTCACTGTAGTCACAACATAATATTGTACCACACCATCCTCTAAAAAGCAAAAGATGGCATCAAACCATCTGTCATTTGAAATAAGAAGAACCAAATACCACAGATGACAGTCAGTTTCTTTTTAAGTGAACTGTGGTTTGCTAAATTCAGGAAGGATCTCTTTAGTATATAACTTCACAACATTCTCTTAGAGAGTCTCCGTTTTATTCAGAAAAACAGTAATTATATTGATTAATTTCCTCAAAACCAGGGGTACTGGAGCTCAGGGGATTGTATCAGCATGTTTTGAATATATTTGGATTGATGATAAGGGGGAAAATAGCTATTCTATAGATTGCTCATAACTTAGCAGTTCATAATGTCACAACAGTCACAACTTAATATTGTAGGGGGCCTACCACAACATTTCTCTAAGTCTAAGAAGCAAACACAACACTAAACCATCTGTCATATGAAATAATAAGAACCAAATGTCACGTAACAGCACCAAATGTCACATAAGAGTTTATAACTTCACAACAGTCACAACTACAATTGTACAACTACATTCCTCTGAGAAGCTAACATGGCATCAAACCATCTGTCATATGAAATAATAAGAACCAAACGTCACATGCTTATCATTTCCTTTTTTAAGTGAAGTGTGACTTGCTAAATTCAATTAAGATCTCTTCAGTGCATAACTTCACAACATTCTGAGAGAGAATCTACCTTTTCTGCAGAAAAAACCCCCTGCAAATGTATTGATTAATGTTTACAAAAACAGGTATAAAGAAGGCTGGAGGGATTGTATAATTACAATAATTATAATTACAATATTTATATAGTGCAAAATCTTGATAAAATCAAATCTAAGCACTGAAACAGACACACACACACGCACGCACACACACGCACGCACACACGCACGCACACACACACACACACACACACACACACACACACCCCACACACACACACACACACGCACGGCTATAAATGGGGAGAAAAGAATAAAAGCAATGGAAAATTATAGAGAGCATATTATATACAATTATATGTCCATGGTGGGCTGTTTGGAAATTTGGAGAATTGTTGTAGGTTATGAAAGTGGATACACTGTGTTTTGGTTGCGGAAAAAGCAAAGCCGTTTGTCTCTGCCCACTGCTGGATCCTATCTAAGCACAGCTGCAGACACCGCTGAACGCCTGCATAGAAGCTTCCACTTGCGTGTACTGCAAAATCATCTACAAACAGGGAACAGTCCAAGCCCTGCTGTACTGATCTGACTATGTTGTTGATATTAATACTAAATAGCGCAAGAGAGAGAATGCTCCCTTGTGGTACACCCAGCCCTTGCCTCTCGCAACTATCTGTTTTAACAGTTTGCATGATTTACAATGCTCTGAAGTATTCCGTTTAAACCTCTTGCAAGTATCCGTTTAACAATTTGCATAGTTTACAATGCTCTGAAATGTTCCGTGTTGAGCCAGTGTGTATGGTGGTTGCAAATATCCGTCCAACAATTTGCTTAGTTTACAATGCTCTGAAATGTTCCGTTTTGAGCCTCTTTCAAATATCTGTCTAACAGTTTGCATAGTTAACAATGCTCTGAAATGTTCCGTTTTGAGCCTGTGTGTATGGTTGTTGTAAATATCTGTTTAACAGTTTGTCTCTCTTGTCTCTGAGTTTGTCTGTGTATCTGTGTATGGCCTCCGCGAAAGCCATGATCTGTATGTCTCTGTGTCTGCTGTTTGTCTGTCCCTTTCACTGTCTGTCTCGTTCTCTTCCACTAGTTTATCTGACATGCAGGTCATACTGGTTTACATACATTTACAAAGTATGATCGATTATGCATACGAGTAACAGTCACAACGTTATGACCTAGTGAGTAATCATACGCTGCTGATGTGATTATTCAACGTGTTCATGTTGATGTTTATTCATATCAACTTGTCATGCATGCTTCTTGTGTGACTGATTAAATTAAATCACTCTACCTGAACATAGCATGAAGCCCTTAGACCTACAATCAATAGGATTCAGTATAACTTACACATTTCTGTGAACCTACTCAGCTTTGCTTTCACAAAAATATCGCTGATTCATCAGTGTTCATAATATTGCTATTTTCATTATTGTTATGATATAAAAATTGCTGCTGCTGCTGCTGCTGCTACAACAACAACAACAATTACAATATTTATACAGCGCCAAATCTTGACAATTCAAATCAAAGCACTCTGACGCACCAGGCATACGTGTACAATTGACAAAGACCACCTTACAATATTTAATACACAGACTGAGGGAAAGAAGTAGTTGTAGAATTCATTGTTGGGAAAAGAGGTGTGTTTTTAAATCGCATTTAAAAGCAGAAAGGGTAGGTGTTAGGCGAAGGCAGAGCGGAAGTCTATGCGGGGCTGACGGTCCTGAGACAGCAAAAGAACGCTGGCCAACACTTGATAGTTTAAATCTAGGGACCTGAAGGGAAAGAGTGTCTGAAGCTGAGCGCAAGGTGCGAGTTGGCATATAAATGTTGATGTTGTCACAAAGATATGATGGAGCAGACTGGTGAACAGATTTATTACACAAAGTATTTATATTCACTTCTTTTTTAGACAGGCAACCAGTGAAGAAAGCGAAGGAAAGGACTGATGTGATCAAACTTTTTCTTTTTGAGGACAAGACGAGAAAGAAAGAAAGGAAAGAAAGAAAGAAAGAAAGAAAGAAAGAAAGGAAAGAAAGAAAGAAACTGCTATTACTATGATTGCTGCTGCTACTTCTACTATTGCTCTTACTGCTAATGATGGTGGTAATAATGATATCCATAATAATAACATCTACATCATCATCATGTGCCCTGCCGCATGGCGTTGGCGATCATGGCCCTCCATATACGATAGTACAAATACTATTACTACTACGACTGTTGATAATAATAATAATAATGATAATAATATAATGATGATAATAATGATGATGATGGTGATGATGATGATGATGAAGGAGGCAGATGATGATGATGATGATCATCATCATAATCGTAATCATAATATCATAACCATGATAATGTCACGCAAATGGTGATAGACACTACTCGCCATGAGGTGAAGTCCAGTGAGTTTCGCTGAGCTGAAATGAGTCGACATGATGAGCTGTGTGGTGCGGTGATGTGCTGCGTTGTAGCATATTTTGATATAACGTATTATTATGTATTGTAAAAAATATGTGAACAACAATGACGACAAGAACAGTAAGAAGAATGTATATTTTGTCATGTAACCATTTCCTTGACACAAATAAAATACGACAATGATCCGTTTTACAATTTTCTTGTTGCTGACATCATACTACCACGTTCTCTCGGCGTTCTAGAAGGCTTATGAAAATTCAAGACACTTGTGTATTTACAACTCGTAAATAGCAAGAAGTCATGGTAATCGGTAAAAACCAAGAAATCCATTTATGCTAAATAACAGCAAATGGCAGAACATTTAGACACAGTCATCTCACTAGACGGTAGATGCACATCAGAAATAGCCAGCAGAATCAGCCAAGCCAAAACAGCATTCAAGAAGACGAAAAACGTTCTTACCAACAGCTGCCCATCAATTAACATCAGGAAGAGAGTTCTTAAATGCTATATAGAACCAATACTGTTGTACGATTGTGACGCATGGACAGTCAGCGGTGCAACGTCAGAACAAAATTGAGGCAACTGAAACTTGGTTTGTAAGAAGAATGTTGAGAATTCCATGAACAGCAAAGAAAACAAGCTAGACAGTCTTGAAGGAGGCAGACACAAGAAGATCATTAACAAAGGAGATTAGGAAAGGACAAGCAACATTCATAAGACATTTTATGATGAAAGGGGAATTAGAGTACCTGGTCACAACAGGAAAGCTGGAGGGAAAGAGAACACCAGGTAGACCCAGGAAGAAAATATCGGACGGACTTGCAGGGTGGCTGAAGACAGAGGGTGGGAGATGTACTTGCAGCGACAGGGCATAGATTCGTGTGGAGGGCCATGATCGCCAACGCCAATCGGCAGGGCACATGATGATGATGATGAAGTTATATGTTTATGTATCTGGTAATTAGTTCTGCCTCTTAGTGTTTTGCAAATTCCACTTGGAAGCAGAACCCCGTAAATTCAGCCCGGCTGGAAGCGGAACAAGTGAAATTAAGCTCACAACGTCTTGCTGTCAGGTTACTGGAAACAAATGGACAGTTTTTAGAGGTGCCAGATGTGAAACGGGAGAGCACACAGGTTGTGCAAGACTGTACAGGACTACACAGTGTTTGAGGTTTCCATGGACTGAAACCCAAAGTTATTATCTCACATGTAAGATGATGGAAAATAATTGCAGGTGTTGTGACAAATTGGTATGGAAAAAAATGCACTGCATACATCTTAAGACTTGAACATTTTACACAAACATAGAGGTTGTAGAAATACCCAGCAGTTTCCACTTTTGGGTCTTCAAATGGGTACACACACACACACACACACACACACACACACACACACACACACACACACACCACACACACACACACACACACACACACCCTGCATACCCCCCCCCCCCCACCTCCGTTTATTCTGACACTCAAATTGTTCTGACACTCAAATTGTTGGTGCCATACACCTCTGAGACACTCCTGTATGGGCAGGTCTGTGGTCAAACTTTTCACCTTTCAGTAGGACTGACCATAAACGCTTTGAAAGATCGTCACACACACACACACACACACACAAACACACACACGCACGCACGCACGCACGCACGCACACACACGCACACACACACACACACGCACGCACGCACACATGAACGCACACACACACACAAACCAAAAATAAAATATAGACACATTTACAAGACCCGAACAAATTTGAAATTACAAACAAACAAACAAACAAACAAGAGAAAGAAAGAATGAATGAATGAATGAATGAATGAATGAATGAATGAATGAATACAGAAAGCAAGAAAGAAGGAAAGAAAGCAAGAAAGAAAGAAAAGTCGTACAATCAAGTAGAGAAAAGAGAAGATAGTAGGGGAGATAATGCACATGGTAAAGAGGAGATAACAAGTTGGGAGGCAAATGGCTGCATGCGATGCTGAAGCAAAAAATGTCTGTCCGCATTCAAGTAAACAGCAACCATAAAAACACAAAACCAGAATCAGAACGTGTATTTAATATAACAAAACAAGGCAGGCACAAACTAGTGGCCAACTGGCCTTTGTCAGGCGGACACAAAAGGCAATAAAGAACAACTACACCAAAATTCAATATAAAACGAATAAACAAACAGCAAAACTGCTATAAAACAAAATCCAAAACAACTGTGACTACCCGCGTTCAAGCAAACAGGAACCAGAAAAAAAAAACACTTAAAAAAACAATAAGAACGCGTATTTAATACAAGACAAGACAGGCGCAAATTTTCGGCCAACTGGCCATTGTCAAGCGTAAGATCCCAAACAAACAAACAAACACCAGATACAAAAATTAGGAAAGAAAGAATGAAACTTCTCTGCTGCTCTGTCCTGCTTTCTCTCCTAATTTTTGTATCTGGTGTTTGTTTGTTTGTGATCTTACACTTGACAAAGGCCAGTTGGCCGAACATTTGCGCCTGTCTTGTCTTGTTCTATCAAATACGCGTTCTTATTCTTTTTTCGTGTTTTTTTTTCTGGTTCCATAAAACAAACAAACAGCAAAGCGTCCCTGATGCTTCCTCGAGCGGAAGAAGATGACTGTATGTGTCTGTGCCTGTGTGTGTGGTAGAAAGACAGATGTTTTTTCTGAGATTGAGACGATGCTTAGTAACTTAAAGAGAAGAAGAAGAGAGGGGAGGGGGAGGAGGGCGGAGAGAGAGGGGAAAGGGGGATAATGTGTGTGTGTGTGTGTGTGTGTGTGTGTGTGTGTGTGTGTGTGAGTGTGAGGAGGTGTGTTGATGTGTGTGCAGGAGGGTACATATAAATGAGCGTGTCGGTTCGGGCGGACAGAGAATAATCAAACAGGGGTGGAATTAATGATTTCAGTGCAGTGGAACTTACACGTCTAAGTAAAAGGAATAATAATTACTGTATAGATAGATGTTACACCTGTGATGGTGAACTATAGAAGTAGTAGATAGGGAAGTCAATAACTCATACTGTATAGATAGATGTTACACCTGTGATGGTGAACTATAGAAGTAGTAGATAGGGAAGGCAATCAGTCATACTGTATAGATAGATGTTACACCTGTGATGGTGAACTACAGAAGTAGTAGATAGGGAAGGCAATCAGTCATACTGTATAGATAGATGTTACACCTGTGATGGTGAACTACAGAAGTAGTAGATAGGGAAGGCAATCAGTCATACTGTATAGATAGATGTTACACCAGTGATGGTGAACTATAGAAGTAGTAGATAGGGAAGGCAATCAGTCATACTGTATAGATAGATGTTACACCTGTGATGGTGAACTATAGAAGTAGTAGATAGGGAAGGCAATCAGTCATACTGTATAGATAGATGTTACACCAGTGATGGTGAACTATAGAAGTAGTAGATAGGGAAGGCAATCAGTCATACTGTATAGATAGATGTTACACCAGTGATGGTGAACTATAGAAGTAGTAGATAGGGAAGGCAATCAGTCATACTGTATAGATAGATGTTACACTAGTGATGGTGAACTATAGAAGTAGTAGATAGGGAAGGCAATCAGTCATACTGTATAGATAGATGTTACACCTGTGATGGTGAACTACAGAAATAGTAGATAGGGAAGGCAATCAGTCATACTGTATAGATAGATGTTACACCAGTGATGGTGAACTATAGAAGTAGTAGATAGGGAAGGCAATCAGTCATACTGTATAGATAGATATTACACCAGTGATGGTGAACTATAGAAGTAGTAGATAGGGAAGGCAATCAGTCATACTGTATAGATAGATGTTACACCTGTGATGGTGAACTATAGAAGTAGTAGATAGGGAAGGCAATCAGTCATACTGTATAGATAGATGTTACACCAGTGATGGTGAACTACAGAAGTAGTAGATAGGGAAGTCAATAACTCATACTGTATAGATAGATGTTACACCAGTGATGGTGAACTATAGAAGTAGTAGATAGGGAAGGCAATCAGTCATACTGTATAGATAGATGTTACACCTGTGATGGTGAACTATAGAAGTAGTAGATAGGGAAGGCAATCAGTCATACTGTATAGATAGATGTTACACCAGTGATGGTGAACTACAGAAGTAGTAGATAGGGAAGGCAATCAGTCATACTGTATAGATAGATGTTACACCAGTGATGGTGAACTATAGAAGTAGTAGATAGGGAAGGCAATCAGTCATACTGTATAGATAGATGTTACACCTGTGTTGGTGAACTATAGAAGTAGTAGATAGGGAAGGCAATCAGTCATACTGTATAGATAGATGTTACACCAGTGATGGTGAACTATAGAAGTAGTAGATAGGGAAGGCAATCAGTCATACTGTATAGATAGATGTTACACCTGTGATGGTGAACTATAGAAGTAGTAGATAGGGAAGGCAATCAGTCATACTGTATAGATGTTACACCTGTGATGGTGAACTATAGAAGTAGTAGATAGGGAAGGCAATCAGTCATACTGTATAGATAGATGTTACACCTGTGATGGTGAACTACAGAAGTAGTAGATAGGGAAGGCAATCAGTCATACTGTATAGATAGATGTTACACCTGTGATGGTGAACTATAGAAGTAGTAGATAGGGAAGGCAATCAGTCATACTGTATAGATAGATGTTACACCTGTGATGGTGAACTATAGAAGTAGTAGATAGGGAAGGCAATCAGTCATACTGTATAGATAGATGTTACACCTGTGATGGTGAACTATAGAAGTAGTAGATAGGGAAGGCAATCAGTCATACTGTATAGATAGATGTTACACCTGTGATGGTGAACTATAGAAGTAGTAGATAGGGAAGGCAATCAGTCATACTGTATAGATAGATGTTACACCTGTGATGGTGAACTATAGAAGTAGTAGATAGGGAAGGCAATCAGTCATACTGTATAGATAGATGTTACACCAGTGATGGTGAACTATAGAAGTAGTAGATAGGGAAGGCAATCAGTCATACTGTATAGATAGATGTTACACACGTGATGGTGAACTATAGAAGTAGTAGATAGGGAAGGCAATCAGTCATACTGTGAAGGTGACAGTAAAGGGAATGTTTGTTTTGGATAAGAAAGGGGCGTGGAGCGAGGGACGAGGGGTGGGGGTTAAACCCTTTGACTCCCACACCCTGTCCACCAGCATCCTGCATTGTCAACCATGATGGTAAAGCAAAAACTTAACCCTTTGACTCCCTCACCCTATCCACCAGCTTCCTGCAGGAAACTGGTGGCTAGGGTGAGGGAGTCAAAGGGCTCAGTTTTTGCAGTTGATGGATAGGGTGTGGGTGTCAAGGGTTAAGTTTTTGCAGTTGGTGGATAGGGTGAGGGAGTCAAAGGGTTAAGTTTTTGCAGTTGGTGGATAGGGTGAGGGAGTCAAAGGATTAAGTTTTTGCAGTTGGTGGATAGGGTATTCATGCACACACCGACATAACACACACACACACACACACACACACACACACACACACACACACACACACACACACACACACACACGTGCCCATCACTTCAGTGTATGAATAAAACTGCCGACCAGTGGCCGTGGTGTAGCGGTTAGCACAACGGACTACTGATGGACGGTTGATAGTTCGCATCCCCATCAGTCCATTCAAAAATCATTGAGGGATTTTCTGTGTCCCACCGGCTCCTGCCCAGAGCTGAGCTTGCTAAGGACTCGTTCGGAAGACTGGGACCACACAGTCAAGTCTCATCCACTTCACAGATGCGTCATTGAGGGTGTTGCTCAAATCGCAGGACCAACACTGTAGGTGACTGTATCTGTCGGGCCTGGTTGATACCAGGATATATTATGATAGTAAGCGTAGAGTACAGCTTTGTCACGAAGTGTCAATCTAGATGGAACTCCAGAGCATCATGATTACCATTCTCATCAACCTCATCATCATTGTCATCGTCATCATCATCATTGTCATCATCATCATCATCATTGTCATCATCATCATTGCATTGCTTCTGTGGCCATTAAGGTGGCGAAGAAATTGGGACAAAAAAATGTGAGCTCAATGAAAATCTCCCTGAATGCAAAGATACCGAATAGATAAATAAATAAATTAATTAATAAACAGATAAATAAACGAATGAATGAATGAATAAATAGATAAATAAATAAATAACACTGCCAGATAATAGATAAATAAGTAACATCGCTTAATATATCTCTCCCTCAGTTTCTATACAGAAATACACCTCCACCATCAGTGTCCAACCCGATTCAAGTTTCCAACTTTTACCACTGTTACCACCGACTGGACAAAACAACATTTCCCTTTTATCAACACACGGACACTGCTTAACATTAACGGAACAATACTCGCGCACAATGCGGCGACTGCATGTATAAACTATGAACACCACGAACCCAGACCAGCCCCAATGCCGATACCATGGCCATGTTACACACGTCAATACAGTTACACCCCTTTCACTGTTCCTGGCAACGTCTTGTCCACGACGTTCTTCATGTCGTCCCCGTGTATGCAGTACAGCAGCCACCCGTCCTTTTCCGTCCAATCAAATCCACCCTTCCGTTTGTAGAAGTCCATGGCCAGCTTGTTCCATTTGACCACTATCCAGTACATCTTGCAGCACCCCTTGGACAGAGCGGCCTGAAACATTGGTATGGTGACGACGGAACATCAGCGCTGACCGTCAAGGGTTAGCGTAACTTTCGTTATTCGATGGGACAGATGTTAAAGGAAAGAATATTGAAGTGACGGAAACCAAAGAGGCGTGAGTAAACGGTGGGAATAACGACGACTCTCTTAATGTTGGTAAATTTCTCGTCATCTGATCACTGACATCATCATCATCATCATCATCATCATCATCATCATCATCATCATCATGTGCCCTGCCGCATGGCGTTGGCGATCATGGCCCTCCATACGATTCTATCTTTTGTCGCTGCAAGTACATCGCCTACCTTCTCTGTCTTCATTCACTCCGCAAGTCCGTCCGATATTTTCTCCTTGGGTCTGCCTGGTGCCCCCTCCCTCCAAGTTGTCCTGCTTTCCTGTTGTGACTAGGTGCTCCAATTCCAATTTCTCTTGCCTCATAAAATGTCCTATAGATGTTGCTTGTCTTTTCCTAATCTTCATTGACTTTCTTTTTGTGTTTGCTTCTTTCACGACTCTCTGACTGTTTTCTTTGTGATCCATGGAACTCTCATTCTTCTTAGAAACCACATTTCGGCTGCTTCAGTCTTGTTCAAGACTGGAAAATGGAAAGCGCTGGAGTCAGTGGTTACGGTGAAGGAGAGATATAATGGATAACACAAACATAGCAATAGTTCGGGACTGGGATCAACAAAAAATGGAATTGTGGCCAAAGGCTAAGGAAAAAGCATAGAGAGATATGGTATAATGGGAGTTTAAGAAAGAACAAGGGCACATCTGCATATGACTTCATTAAACAGCTCTGGATTTCTGGAAAGAGAGTTCTACAGCCCTAAAGGCGATGGCAGAAGCAGCCAAAAAGAATTCCAGCTGGATATGGATGGTCAAATAAGAAGAAAAGTGAACTCCAGAGGGCTTACAAACTCCAGAGGGCTTACAAACTCCAGAGGGCTTACAAACTCCAGAGGGCTTACAAACTCCAGAGGGCTTACAAACTCCATGTAAGATGATGGAAAATAATTGCAGGTGTTGTGACAAATTGGTATGGAAAAAAATGCACTGCATACATCTTAAGACTTGAACATTTTACACAAACATAGAGGTTGTAGAAATACCCAGCAGTTTCCACTTTTGGGTCTTCAAATGGGTACACACACACACACACACACACACACACACACACACACACACACACACACACACACACACACACACACACACACACACACACACACCCTGCATACCCCCCCCCA
>JAPXFY010000031.1:43752584-43762584 GCA_030674185.1 Monoplex corrugatus
GGGAAGGCAATCAGTCATACTGTATAGATGTTACACCTGTGATGGTGAACTATAGAAGTAGTAGATAGGGAAGGCAATCAGTCATACTGTATAGATAGATATTACACCTGTGATGGTGAACTATAGAAGTAGTAGATAGGGAAGGCAATCAGTCATACTGTATAGATGTTACACCTGTGATGGTGAACTATAGAAGTAGTAGATAGGGAAGGCAATCAGTCATACTGTATAGATAGATGTTACACCTGTGATGGTGAACTATAGAAGTAGTAGATAGGGAAGGCAATCAGTCATACTGTATAGATAGATGTTACACCAGTGATGGTGAACTACAGAAGTAGTAGATAGGGAAGGCAATCAGTCATACTGTATAGATAGATGTTACACCAGTGATGGTGAACTATAGAAGTAGTAGATAGGGAAGGCAATCAGTCATACTGTATAGATAGATGTTACACCTGTGTTGGTGAACTATAGAAGTAGTAGATAGGGAAGGCAATCAGTCATACTGTATAGATAGATGTTACACCAGTGATGGTGAACTATAGAAGTAGTAGATAGGGAAGGCAATCAGTCATACTGTATAGATAGATGTTACACCTGTGATGGTGAACTATAGAAGTAGTAGATAGGGAAGGCAATCAGTCATACTGTATAGATGTTACACCTGTGATGGTGAACTATAGAAGTAGTAGATAGGGAAGGCAATCAGTCATACTGTATAGATAGATGTTACACCTGTGATGGTGAACTATAGAAGTAGTAGATAGGGAAGGCAATCAGTCATACTGTATAGATGTTACACCTGTGATGGTGAACTATAGAAGTAGTAGATAGGGAAGGCAATCAGTCATACTGTATAGATAGATGTTACACCTGTGATGGTGAACTATAGAAGTAGTAGATAGGGAAGGCAATCAGTCATACTGTATAGATAGATGTTACACCTGTGATGGTGAACTATAGAAGTAGTAGATAGGGAAGGCAATCAGTCATACTGTATAGATAGATGTTACACCTGTGATGGTGAACTATAGAAGTAGTAGATAGGGAAGGCAATCAGTCATACTGTATAGATAGATGTTACACACGTGATGGTGAACTATAGAAGTAGTAGATAGGGAAGGCAATCAGTCATACTGTATAGATAGATGTTACACACGTGATGGTAAACTATAGAAGTAGTAGATAGGGAAGGCAATCAGTCATACTGTGAAGGTGACAGTAAAGGGAATGTTTGTTTTGGATAAGAAAGGGGCGTGGAGCGAGGGACGAGGGGTGGGGGTTAAACCCTTTGACTCCCACACCCTGTCCACCAGCATCCTGCATTGTCAACCATGATGGTAAAGCAAAAACTTAACCCTTTGACTCCCTCACCCTATCCACCAGCTTCCTGCAGGAAACTGGTGGCTAGGGTGAGGGAGTCAAAGGGCTCAGTTTTTGCAGTTGATGGATAGGGTGTGGGTGTCAAGGGTTAAGTTTTTGCAGTTGGTGGATAGGGTGAGGGAGTCAAAGGGTTAAGTTTTTGCAGTTGGTGGATAGGGTGAGGGAGTCAAAGGATTAAGTTTTTGCAGTTGGTGGATAGGGTATTCATGCACACACCGACATAACACACACACACACACACACACACACACACACACACACACACACACACACACACACACACACACACACACACACACACACACACACACACACACACACACACGTGCCCATCACTTCAGTGTATGAATAAAACTGCCGACCAGTGGCCGTGGTGTAGCGGTTAGCACAACGGACTACTGATGGACGGTTGATAGTTCGCATCCCCATCAGTCCATTCAAAAATCATTGAGGGATTTTCTGTGTCCCACCGGCTCCTGCCCAGAGCTGAGCTTGCTAAGGACTCGTTCGGAAGACTGGGACCACACAGTCAAGTCTCATCCACTTCACAGATGCGTCATTGAGGGTGTTGCTCAAATCGCAGGACCAACACTGTAGGTGACTGTATCTGTCGGGCCTGGTTGATACCAGGATATATTATGATAGTAAGCGTAGAGTACAGCTTTGTCACGAAGTGTCAATCTAGATGGAACTCCAGAGCATCATGATTACCATTCTCATCAACCTCATCATCATTGTCATCGTCATCATCATCATTGTCATCATCATCATCATCATTGTCATCATCATCATTGCATTGCTTCTGTGGCCATTAAGGTGGCGAAGAAATTGGGACAAAAAAATGTGAGCTCAATGAAAATCTCCCTGAATGCAAAGATACCGAATAGATAAATAAATTAATTAATTAATAAACAGATAAATAAACGAATGAATGAATGAATAAATAGATAAATAAATAAATAACACTGCCAGATAATAGATAAATAAGTAACATCGCTTAATATATCTCTCCCTCAGTTTCTATACAGAAATACACCTCCACCATCAGTGTCCAACCCGATCCAAGTTTCCAACTTTTACCACTGTTACCACCGACTGGACAAAACAACATTTCCCTTTTATCAACACACGGACACTGCTTAACATTAACGGAACAATACTCGCGCACAATGCGGCGACTGCATGTATAAACTATGAACACCACGAACCCAGACCAGCCCCAATGCCGATACCATGGCCATGTTACACACGTCAATACAGTTACACCCCTTTCACTGTTCCTGGCAACGTCTTGTCCACGACGTTCTTCATGTCGTCCCCGTGTATGCAGTACAGCAGCCACCCGTCCTTTTCCGTCCAATCAAATCCACCCTTCCGTTTGTAGAAGTCCATGGCCAGCTTGTTCCATTTGACCACTATCCAGTACATCTTGCAGCACCCCTTGGACAGAGCGGCCTGAAACATTGGTATGGTGACGACGGAACATCAGCGCTGACCGTCAAGGGTTAGCGTAACTTTCGTTATTCGATGGGACAGATGTTAAAGGAAAGAATATTGAAGTGACGGAAACCAAAGAGGCGTGAGTAAACGGTGGGAATAACGACGACTCTCTTAATGTTGGTAAATTTCTCGTCATCTGATCACTGACATCATCATCATCATCATCATCATCATCATCATCATCATCATGTGCCCTGCCGCATGGCGTTGGCGATCATGGCCCTCCATACGATTCTATCTTTTGTCGCTGCAAGTACATCGCCTACCTTCTCTGTCTTCATTCACTCCGCAAGTCCGTCCGATATTTTCTCCTTGGGTCTGCCTGGTGCCCCCTCCCTCCAAGTTGTCCTGCTTTCCTGTTGTGACTAGGTGCTCCAATTCCAATTTCTCTTGCCTCATAAAATGTCCTATAGATGTTGCTTGTCTTTTCCTAATCTTCATTGACTTTCTTTTTGTGTTTGCTTCTTTCACGACTCTCTGACTGTTTTCTTTGTGATCCATGGAACTCTCATTCTTCTTAGAAACCACATTTCGGCTGCTTCAGTCTTGTTCAAGACTGGAAAATGGAAAGCGCTGGAGTCAGTGGTTACGGTGAAGGAGAGATATAATGGATAACACAAACAAGGCAATAGTTCGGGACTGGGATCAACAAAAAATGGAATTGTGGCCAAAGGCTAAGGAAAAAGCATAGAGAGATATGGTATAATGGGAGTTTAAGAAAGAACAAGGGCACATCTGCATATGACTTCATTAAACAGCTCTGGATTTCTGGAAAGAGAGTTCTACATCTACAGCCCTAAAGGCGATGGCAGAAGCAGCCAAAAAGAATTCCAGCTGGATATGGACAGTCAAATAAGAAGAAAAGTGAACTCCAGAGGGCTTACAAACTCCAGAGGGCTTACAAACTCCAGAGGGCTTACAAACTCCAGAGGACTTACAAACTCCAGAGGGCTTACAAACTCCAGAGGGCTTACAAACTCCAGAGGGCTTACAAACTCCAGAGGGCTTACAAACTCCAGAGGGCTTACAAACTCCAGAGGGCTTACAAACTCCAGAGGGCTTACAAACTCAAGGGCTTACAAACTCCAGAGGGCTTACAAACTCCAGAGGGCTTACAAAGTCCAGAGGGCTACAAACTCAGAGGGCTTACAAACTCCAGAGGGCTTACAAACTCCAGAGGGCTTACAAACTCCAGAGGGCTTACAAACTCCAGAGGCTTACAAACTCCAGAGGGCTTACAAACTCCAGAGGGCTTACAACTCCAGAGGCTTACAAACTCCAGAGGGCTTACAAACTCCAGAGGGCTTACAAATTCTCCTATATTCAGCAAGGTGCCCAGTAGCTAAGTGGTTAAGAACACATCTGTGACTAAAGTGACCTGGCCTTGAGACACCTGATCACATTCGATGTGTGGGTTCAAGCCCTGGTGGAGGACTAATTCATAAAGAGAGAGAGAGAGAAAGAGAGGGAGAGAGAGAGGGGAGAGAGAGAGAATGGCGACAGCAAAGGGACATCAGGAGTCATGACGTGGATGTGGCCTGATCCCCTTAGAGTGTCAGGAGTCAAGGGCCAAAACTCTTGCTTGATGGGATTTCTCCTCTAAGGATTTTCTACTGTACAAGTCTCCCTAGAGCTTCTTGCTACCTGTAGCTGTACACACAAACTGTAAACAAAACCAACTGACACTGACAGAGTCATCAAATGCAGACACAAACTGTAAACAAAAACCAACTGACACTGACAGAGTCAACAAATGTATACACAAACTGTAAAGAAAACCAACTGACACTGACAGAGTCAACAAATGTATACACAAACTGTAAACAAAACCAACTGACACTGACTGAGTCAACAAATGCATACACAAACTGTAAACAAAACCAACTGACACTGACAGAGTCAACAATGCACACACAAACTGTAAACAAAACCAACTGACACTGACTGAGTCAACAAATGCATACACAAACTGTAAACAAAACCAACTGACACTGACAGAGTCAACAAATGCAGACACAAACTGTAAACAAAACCAACTGACACTGACAGAGTCAACAAATGCAGACACAAACTCTAAACAAAACCAACTGACACTGACAGAGTCAACAAATGCAGACACAAACTGTAAACAAAACCAACTGACACTGACAGAGTCAACAAATGCAGACACAAACTCTAAACAAAACCAACTGACACTGACAGAGTCAACAAATGCAGACACAAACTGTAAACAAAACCAACTGACACTGACAGAGTCAACAAATGCAGACACAAACTCTAAACAAAACCAACTGACACTGACAGAGTCAACAAATGCAGACACAAACTGTAAACAAAACCAACTGACACTGACAGAGTCAACAAATGCAGACACAAACTCTAAACAAAACCAACTGACACTGACAGAGTCAACAAATGCAGACACTTGGGATGGAGTCAACCAATATACCCAAATAAAAAACAAGCACCCCCCCCCCCCCTTAAAGACAATTGTAACTGTCTGGCTGTCTCTGGAACTTCTGTGATGAGCTGGGTCATTCTGACCTGTATATACACGTGGTACGTGCTTACTTGTCA
Organism: Monoplex corrugatus; assembly: GCA_030674185.1. Taxonomy (NCBI): domain Eukaryota; kingdom Metazoa; phylum Mollusca; class Gastropoda; order Littorinimorpha; family Ranellidae; genus Monoplex; species Monoplex corrugatus. The sequence continues at coordinate 43,758,048 of JAPXFY010000031.1, forward strand.
TTAGATGCCAGTTTCTATATACATGTTGAGTGGAGATCCATTTTTCTTGACTTAAAAACTTCCATAATTTTTCTCTGACTAAACACCAGCGTAAGACTAGTAAAGACAATAACTTAGAATAAAGTGATTTCTTCATTTCGATTTGATACGTTGGCAAACTGAAAAATTAAATCAATGTTTTGTGTCAGGGTGAAGCCACAATTACTTTCGTTTGAGGATGAGCCATGAGTATGTCCCTTTAACACTGATAGCGGCGAATGTAAAGTCTTAGTTAACACAACACTATAGATAATTCTTGTTGTTTATTCAGAGAGTTAGGTTCGACAGGTTTCACAGACCCTCTGTTTAGGTAAGTAACATTATTCATTTCTTTGAAATCTTGTGTTAGTTTTGTTATATTTACAGTTATTGAAAACACGTTGTTTCAGTTTCCAGCAGTACATTATTATGCAAGTCACGATCATTTTTTTTCTCTGTTAATGGCTTACTCAAGGCTAGTGAACCATAGCTGTAATGTACCGTCTGTTAATGGGCTTACTCAAGGCTAGTGAACCATAGCTGTAATGTACCGTGCTAACAGTGCTTTGATTAAATGGATATATTAATTATTGGGATAGCCACATGGGCTTAGTCTGGCTTCCCATGCAGTGAGGACAAAAATAAACCATTTTGCCTTTCTGCCTGAGAGTAATTCCGGATTCAAAAGTATGGAGCATGCAGTGATGATGGACGACTTGTGCTCCAAGACAGAGTCATTGTAGAGTGAATTTGCATACATACGCTGGGTACTTACGCTGTGGACCATGTCTTTCAAAAGTGGAGTTACGGTGGATTTTCAAGTTTTTTTCTATAGGATTTTGAAATTTTTAATGCTTTTATTATTTTTTTTAGCTGAATTACATCATACTTTTTCTGTACTGGGCTTAACCCCTTGACTCCCGCACTCTACTCACCAACTGCAAAAACTTGACCCTTTGACTCCAGCATTCTACCAACCAACTGCAAAAACTTGACCCTTTGACTCCGGCACTCTACCCACCAACTGCAAAAACTTGACCCTTTGATTCCCTAACCCTATCCACCAGCTTCCCGCAGGAAGCTGGTGGATATGCTGAAAGACTGAAAGGATTGTGTGTTTGCTTTGCCAGCATGGTTGAAAATGCAGGATGCTGGTGTACAGGGTGCGGGAGTCAAAGGGTTAATTTTACCGCTTATGTGTACGTTTTGCGTCACATCATGCTGATTTTGTGATGATAATTTTCCTCCCTTCCCATTAAAGAATCAAAAAATCTGCAAACTTCTGACCCGTTCATTGCACAGGTGTGTGGACTGTTCAGAAGTTAACAAGAGACACCCCAAGGTGCTGGATGGGATCCAGTGCACCAATGCCTCACCGCCATCCAAACAATCACATTCTAGTTTCTAACGCCGTACGGAAGCCATTTCACCAAACGAAGGAGGTGGGGGGGGGGGGGGGGGGGGGGCTGTTCACGCGCTGCATGACCATACGGACCCAGTCATCAGTTACCTTGTTTACAAGTCAAACGGCACGGAGGGGAGATAACAAATCCCCCGAAATAGCCACACGGTTTCAGTTTCAGTTTTTCAAGATGACGTCATCAGGCTCGGAATGAATTCCATAGGTACTAACGTCACAGGTGATGGTGAGCATGGCACAAACCTTAGGGCTGCACATAAACCCGTGGGCTGACCAGGTCCTGAGGTCCTACCGAGCCACACAACGCTGCCGTCAGATAAGAAGGCAAATGCTCTGCCTTTATGCCAATCAGATCATATGATTTATGTGTGTCTGTGTCTGTGTGTGTGCGCGTGTGCGTGTATGTGTGAGTATGAGCGAGAGAGAGAGAAACAGAGAGAGAGAAAGAGACAGACAGACAGACAATCAGACAGAGACAGACAGAGACAGACAGACAGACAGACAGGGACAGAGAGAGGCAGACGTGATTTTGGATCTTTTCAATCCCATGGAACAGTGGTGTCAGCGCATATGGAATTCATTGTTTGTGTTTGTGTGTGTGTATGTGTGTGTTAATGTGTGTCTGTGTGTGTGTATGTATGTTTGTGTGTGTTCGTGTGTGTTTGTGTGTGTGTGTGTGTGTGTGTGTGTGTGTGTGTGTGTCTGTCTGTGTGTGTGTGCGTGCGCGCGCGCGTGCGTGCGTGCTTGTCCATCTGTATGTCAGTCTGTGTGTCTGTCTGCAAACAACTAATGAAAAGAGAAAGTCCAACCTGGACCGTACCTGACACACACTGGCATACAGTTTGGAGCCAATGCCTTTGTATCTCCATTGTTCAGCAACATAGAAGTCGGCCAGTATACATGTTTTGCCGTACCAAGGGTTGTAGGAGTAATGGTACATCGCGTAGCCCACCAGGGGGCGCTTTTCATCATTTCCTGTCAAACAAAAGTCGGTCTGTAGATAGTGGTCTGGTGGTCGATGTATCAACAGCAGTAACAAAAAGTTGCCGGCAACACAACGCATCACAACATCACACAACACAGCAAACACAACGCCACGCAACGCAACACAACACAACGTACAACACAACAAACAACGCAACGCAACGCAGCACCACACCACACCATGCAACACCACACCATACAACACTATACAACACACCACAACACAACACTATACAACACAACACAGCACAAAGCACCGCAATCCAACGCAACGCAACACAGCACAACATGACATAAGACAGCACAACACAGCACAGCACAGCACGACACAATATAAACACCACACCACACCACAATACAACACACTACACTACACCACACCACACCACGCCAAACCATACCACAACACAACAAACCACACCATAACAAACTACACCACAAGACAACCACACCACACCACACCACAACACACAACACAACACAAGACAACAAACCACACCACAAGACAAACACACCACACTATTATTTATTAATCCAAGCTGGGAACTCACAGCATGCACGCACTTGGCTTGTACCACAGGCACCAGTCTTACACTCAGTCAAAAACACAAACCAATCATAACTAAGGACTAACGTACCATAAATGATATTCATCAGCACAGCAAAGCCATCCGCTATTGAAATAACGTTCTAGTCAAACAAATCTGTCCTTCCCATAGACTTGTCATTAAATTCATCCTTTGATTCCAGCATCGTATCCATCATCATCATCAGGTGCCTTGCCACATGGCGTTGGCAATCATGGCCTTCCATCTGTTTCTATCCCTTGTTGCCTCAAGCACCTCTTGCACCCTCTTTGTCTTCAGCCACTCTGCAAGTCCGTCCAATATCTTCTCCCTGGGTCTACCTGGTGCTCTCTTTCCCTCCAGCTTTCCCGTTGTGACCAGGTGCTCCAATTCTCCTTTCCTCATAAAATGGCCTATAAATGTTGCCTGTCTTTTCCTAACCTTCTTTATGAATGATATGAATTCTATCCACCAATTGCAAAAACCTAACCCTCGAAGCTGGTGGATAGAGTGAGGGTGTCAAAGGGTTGTTTTTTCTTTTTCTAGCATGATTGACAATGCAGGATGCTGGTAGACAGGGTACGGGAATCAAAGGGTTAAATCACACTCAAAATGTACAGTTAATTACTTGTTTATATATCAACAATATGCATAAGACAGGAGGGGCGACGTAAAATACACCTTTAGTTTCACAAGCAAATAGAAGTACCTGCAATGGCGTGAAGAAGTAGAATGAACATCAGTAATTGTAGCACAGCAGCAATAGTAGTAATACAACACCAGAAGCTGTAGTAGCAGCAATAGTCGTAGTGATGGTAGCAGTAAGATAGTAATAACAGAAGCAGTTGTAGTAATAGTGGAATAGTACAATAAGAGAGTGTTGTAGTGGCAGCAGCAGTAGCCGTAGTTGTAGTAGCAGTAACAGTAGTAATAACACAAGCAGTTGTAGTAATAGTGGAAATAGTAGCAATAGAAGTTGTTGTAGTGCAGCAGCAGTAGCCGTAGTTGTAGTAGCAGTAACAGTAGTAATAACAACACCAGAAGCTGTAGTAGCAGCAGTAGTCGTAGTGATGGTAGCAGTAAAAAGTAATAACACAAGCAGTTGTAGTAATAGTGGAAATAATAGCAATAAGAGAGTTGTGTAGTGGCAGAGCTTTGCAACACTGTCAGTTAAAGTGTAAAAAATTGCAGTCGCTATAAAAGCTGCAGAAATAGTACTACATAAAACTTGTAAATTACACGAAGCAGCTACACCAATGACAGTAGTAGAAGCAGCAGAAGCAACTTGAAAGCTAAGTATCATCTTCATTAGTAAATCGGTGGAGGGTTAGACAAACACAGAACAAAGAGTAAATACTTCAGCACTGCAGACTTTCTTTTGTCAAGTCGCAAATGATTAATAACATGAATTGTTATCAATGGTATCTTGGATGAGATGAAAGAGAGTTCCAGAGTAACTAACCAGAATACCAACAATTTGATTAAAACTTGTTTGTTTTTGTTGCTATATAACATGCAACAAGCATGCTTGACATCATCAGCAGCAGCA
>JAPXFY010000031.1:43765084-43807584 GCA_030674185.1 Monoplex corrugatus
CCGGGTGTCAGGTGGGATGGAGGAGATGTGACCGGGTGTCAGGTGGGATGGAGGAGATGTGCCTGTGGACTACCTGGTCTTGATGGGACCTGGGTGTCAGGCTCTGGTCCACAGGCAATGGTGGAGGTGATCTTTTCCAGTTTGGAAACTTATTTCGACACTTTGTACTTTTCGCCCGCGACTTCTCTTATTTTTTCTCGTATTAATTATTGTAATTCTCTGCCTCTGACGTGCCTGCATCTTCTGTTGCGTGCCCCCAGCGTATTCTGAATTCTGTGGCCCATCTTGCCCTTTTGTAAATAGACGTACGTGTGATGACGTCACTCACTTGTTTCACTTTCTCCACTAGCCGTTTCTCAAATAATTTCATTCCAAATCAATACATTATGCTACAACTTTTGATTTTAAACCCAATTTAAAAACCCACCTATTTTCCCAACAATGAATTCTATAACTCTTTCTTTCCCTCAGTTTGTGCGCTTTTTTTTTCTCCAAATATTGAATATTGTGAGGTGTCTCTGTCGATTGTATGCGAATGCCTGGTGCGTGAATGCGCTTTGATTTGAATTGTAAAGGTTTGGCCCCATATAAATACTGTAATTATTATTATAGCCTTAATTTCATTTTTATGAATTGATAAGCATACTATGCAAATAAATAAACCTTGGGTTTAACATATACTATATCAGAAAGAAGTTTGATGAGACAACACATGTGAAAACGATCGCCATTTGTTGCGGCAATACTGTCGCTTCCTTGTGGAGAAGCTGAAGATAACTCAGATAGAGCTGAAGTTTTCGGCCTTTCTTTTCAAACTATTCTAAAAAAAATACGAGCGACTCTAGGTGAGATGAAAAACTGGTACAAAAAGGAAATGAACTGTAGTCACCTTATGATGATGGAACACTGTTCACAGACACAAAATCGAATGAAACACCAACCCGTTTCAACCCTTCGGGTTATCTTCAGAGTGTACAGTGGCACTAATTAGATGCATACAACTCTTATGAAAGACAGACTGAAATACAGCATCTGATTTTTTTTTTTTTTTTTTTATCTCTACAACGATATTCACAAACACAACGGTGACTAAAACTCTCCGAAGGGACATAACTCTCAGATCCTGGTTACTAAAAACAACGAAGGGAAAATAACTCTTAGATAACAGGAAGTCGCTTCAAGAGTAGAAAACGAAACCGACGCGAAACAAAACAAAAATGTACACAAGAAAACGAAGAAAACAGAAAAAAAACAAAAAAACCCGAGCCCAATCCCCTAAAAAAAACAAACAAACAAATAAAAAAAACAAAAAAAACACAACAACAACAACAGAAAAACACACGCTTGGAACAGGTAAGCGTTTTATGCGTTTTTGTGTGGGCACAATGTTTCAATCCTAAGATAAGTACAGTTCATTTCCTTTTCGTACTAACCTTGTTTTATAATTACAGTCTTTGACGTCATTCTTTTTTTTCTTGATTCGCTTGTATTTTTTTTTTCTATTTGATTTGGTTTTATATCATTGCAAAACTTAAGCTTTCAAGGGGATTTTCATATGTATTTTACCCTCTGTTGTCAGTTCAGCCACGAAAACATGAAACAATTGCTTCTCCCCAAAACCGTCTCTTTTCAAATCTGAAACAAGAGAAAACAAAACCGATTTTATGATATCTGAGGCAGGCAGACATTGTAGGGAACAAAGCAAAATACGTTGTTCACTTTCAATAGCTAAAAATAAAACAAAACAAAAATGAAAACAATACAAATAAAATAAAACAACAAAAGCGACGGGGGGAGGGGGGGGGGATGGAAAACGTTCGTCATTCGTCATTCATGTGAGACAATGATCATGAGAACTCTCTCTCTCTCTCTTTCTCGCTCTCTTCCTCTCTCTCTCCCTCTCTCGTGTGAATGAGTGAGTGAGAGAATGAGTGAGTGAATAAATAAATGTATGAGTGAGTAAATGAAAAGCTTTTTTGCTGTTGATAATGTGCCGTCGTCTTGTTTTATGTGACGAAGTCATGTTCACTTTCAGTAGCTAAAAACAAAACAAAATAAACAAAAACAAAACAAAGCAAAAGACAGAAATAAAAAAAAAGAGTTAGTGCCATCTTCTACATTTGTCACTACGTGTGTATCATATCCTAAATGTTTTTCTTTTTCTGATTAAACAACAGAGGCCACAATAAGATCGTTGCAGATTCCTTTTGAGTCACATCTCAACGAATCGACAAATGAGTAAAACAGCATTTGAATTTCAATTACAAACATTTCAAAACGTGTTCACACACTACACACACAAACATTATACATACGTACATACAAACATACATACATATAATACATTATCTATCTATCTATCTATCTATCTATCTATCTATCTATCTATCTATCTATCTATATGCATATATATATACATATATATATACATATATATGTGTATATAGATATAGATATATATATGTGTGTGTGTACATATATACACACACATACATACAAACATACATACACACACACATACATACATACATACATACATACATACATACATACATACATACATACATACATATATACATACATTTACTAACACACAAACACTCACATGTATGCAGACACACACACACACACACACACACACGCACACACACACACACACACACACGCACACACACACACACACACACACACACACACACACACACACACACACACACACACACATACACACACACGTCTTATGTCAACCCAAATCAGTCATCCATTTTGTTTTTCAAACGGTAATTTTTGTTCAAAAAACAAAATTCAATGCCAACTTTACCGTTTGCGTCAATGGCTACTTCTTTAGGCATTTTCTCATATTCTGCCAGCTCCTGAAAAACAACACACCATTTTTCTGTGAAAATTCCAATACCTGTGATGAGATAACTGAAATCACAACATGGGTCAACTAAATGCTTTGTGTTTTTGGAGCAAGACCAGTCCACTATCACAGTCATCTTCAAGCAGGAGAACGTCGGACCTCCAGTTGGAAACACCTGGCTTCAGTCCGCCAAGTCATCTCCCCATGGTGGGCAAAAGATGTCAGATTTTTCCCATCCCCCAGGTCAACATACGTACAGACTTGCAAGTGCCTAAAGTTCCTTCCTGTGTATATGCATGCACAATATCTACGCACTTTAAAGATTCCGTAAGTCATGTCAATGGCTGGCTTTTGGAAACTTCAAAACACCCATCACGCAAGTAATGGGAAGTTTGATCAAAAATCTGTCTAGTGCTATGTTTCGCTTGTACGTGTGGTCTCACTCAAGGTAGTTATGTCAGTGTTATAGTGGTCTGACGTCCTGGTGATGAAAGATGTACGCTGTTGTGATCTGTTGTCCTGGTGATGAAAGATGTACACTGTTGTGATCTGTTGTCTGTGTTCTGGTGATGAAAGATGTACGCTGTTGTGATCTGTTGTCTGTGTTCTGGTGATGAAAGATGTACGCTGTTGTGATCTGTTGTTCTGGTGATGAAATATGTACGCTGTTGTGATCTGTTGTCTGTGTTCTGGTGATGAAAGATGTACGCTGTTGTGATCTGTTGTCCTGGTGATGAAAGATGTACGCTGTTGTGATCTGATGTCTGTGTCCTGATGATGAAAGATGTACGCTGTTGTGATCTGTTGTCCTGGTGATGAAAGATGTACGCTGTTGTGATCTGATGTCTGTGTTCTGGTGATTAAAGATGTACGCTGTTGTGATCTGTTGTCTGTGTTCTGGTGATGAAAGATGTACGCTGTTGTGATCTGATGTCTGTGTTCTGGTGATGAAAGATGTACGCTGTTGTGATCTGATGTCTGTGTTCTGGTGATGAAAGATGTACGCTGTTGTGATCTGTTGTCTGTGTTCTGGTGATGAAAGATGTACGCTGTTGTGATCTGATGTCTGTGTTCTGGTGATGAAAGATGTACGCTGTTGTGATCTGATGTCTGTGTCCTGGTGATGAAAGATGTACGCTGTTGTGATCTGTTGTCTGTGTCCTGGTGATGAAAGATGTACGTTGTTGTGGTCTGTTGTCTGTGTCCTGGTGATGAAAGATGTACGTTGTTGTGATCTGTTGTCTGTGTCCTGGTGATGAAAGATGTACGTTGTTGTGATCTGTTGTCTGTGTCCTGGTGATGAAAGATTACGTTGTTGTGGTCTGTTGTCTGTGTCCTGGTGATGAAAGATGTACGCTGTTGTGATCTGTTGTCCTGGTGATGAAAGATGTACGCTGTTGTGATCTGATGTCTGTGTCCTGGTGATGAAAGATGTACGCTGTTGTGATCTGTTGTCCTGGTGATGAAAGATGTACGCTGTTGTGATCTGTTGTCCTGGTGATGAAAGATGTACGTTGTTGTGGTCTGTTGTTTGTGTCCTGGTGATGAAAGATGTACGTTGTTGTGATCTGTTGTCTGTGTCCTGGTGATGAAAGATGTACGCTGTTGTGATCTGTTGTCTGTGTCCTGGTGATGAAAGATGTACGCTGTTGTGATCTGTTGTCCTGGTGATGAAAGATGTACGTTGTTGTGATCTGTTGTCCTGGTGATGAAAGATGTACGCTGTTGTGATCTGTTGTCTGTGTTCTGGTGATGAAAGATGTACGCTGTGTGGTCTGTTGTCCTGGTGATGAAAGATGTACGCTGTTGTGATCTGTTGTCCTGGTGATGAAAGATGTACGTTGTTGTGATCTGTTGTCCTGGTGATGAAAGATGTACGTTGTTGTGATCTGTTGTTCTGGTGATGAAAGATGTACGTTGTTGTGATCTGTTGTTCTGGTGATGAAAGATGTACGTTGTTGTGATCTGATGTCTGTTGTCCTGGTGATGAAAGATGTTCGCTGTTGTGATCTGTTGTCCTGGTGATGAAAGATGTACGCTGTTGTGATCTGATGTCTGTTGTCCTGGTGATGAAAGATGTTCGCTGTTGTGATCTATTGTCCTGGTGATGAAAGATGTACGCTGTTGTGATCTGTTGTCTGTGTTCTGGTGATGAAAGATGTACGCTGTTGTGATCTGTTGTCTGTGTTCTGGTAATAAAAGATGTACGCTGTTGTGATCTGTTGTCTGTGTTCTGGTAATAAAAGATGTTCGCTGTTGTGATCTGTTGTCTGTGTTCTGGTAATGAAAGATGTTCGCTGTTGTTCGTTATTTCTTTTAACGTCTATTCACATATGTGCTTTTAGACGGAAAAAAAAAAAAAGAAAAAAAAAAAGGTGCGTAAGGAATGAATGAATCTTTGTAATCATGAAGGCATTGTATCAATTAAGGTAACAATTAATGTAACATCAAACAAATTAACGAACAAAAGAAAAACAATCAGAACATTATATCAGTCAGGCTTCATCGGATTTCTCGGGGCTGTGTGGGAGTTACAGGTATAAAACAGTTGGGCTGAATCAAAGAAAACGACCTACAGGACTGTGCAGTAAACGTCTAGCAATGTGTAAATACAGAGTGAAATCAGTATGTTTCTGTTTTAAGTTTGTAAATGACGCAGGGAAATAAGGTCGCATTCGCTGACAACACAAAAGGTGATCAACTGTTATAAAATCACCACAGATACATTTGATGGTTTTACTAAATTTAGTTCGAAGTGAATTGAGAGTTAATCTGTAAGCTAAAGTTATCTCTTGTCTTGTAAAACCCTGGTAATTTACCGAGAAGGGGCGAAGGACACATTGCGCTTTTACTTTGTTTTCTAATATAGCATTCATTTCATGTTCAGAGAGTGGTAAATCAAGTTTAGTACTGCCAGCCCTATTCATTGCTGCATTTTTTGCTATTCTGTCGACCCGATCGTTAAAAAGGATACCACAGTGTGAACCTGTGTATTATTTGTTATTAAACAATGAATTAGAAATTTTATCTCAAATATTACCGAACTATTTACTTTATGTTCGCAACATTTTAAGGATTGTAATGCAGATTTCGAATCTACACATAATAGGATACTAAACAAAGTTATGGGTAGATCTACTATATATTTCAGTGCCATTAGGATGGCAACTAATTCAGAAGTGAAGATTGAATGTCCCTGTCCTAAAGAGTAAACCTTTTCTACTTTAAATTTAGGAATTAGAAAGCCAGTGCCTGCTTTTACCATCATCTAGAACAGGGCCATCTGTAAAGATTTTTAAGTAATGTGAATATTTTTTGTGTAGATGAGACAGAACATCAATTGCTAACAAGTGTGGATTAATATCTTTTGTCAGGTCAGTATCAGTGTAGTTGATATCAAAAATAGCATTGGACAGTTCCCAGGGGGTAGAGGACAACATATCATTTTATGTGAAACTTTGTTAGGTAATACGTGAGAAAGTTTGAAGAGCTCATTTGTGTAAGTGGATATTGTTTCTTGTGACTTTATTGTTCTTGCTCTCTTGGGGAAATGGATGTCGGACCGAATTTTAAGTTCCGTACTGGCATAATTAGCTACTGCATTTGTTCTAACTATATATTTAGCAGTTGATAACTTCCTCCAATCTTCCAAGGGAAGGATGCCGGCTGTTTTATACACTTCTTGTGTTTTTGTATACACCGGTACCCCAAGAGCACATTTAATAGCTTTACTATCTAAGCTTTGAAGTTTTTTCAAATAGCATTTTGGAGCTGAAAAATAGACCTCTTGACCATAAGCCAACTTAGATCTGACTAAAGCTGTGACAAGATGTAACAACGTTTTAGTGTCCTGTCCCCAGGACTGTTTACTAATAATTCTTATTAAATTATAGCTTTTCATAGCTTTACATAACAAGGCATCAATATGTTCTTTCCACTGTAAACTAGAAGTCAATTGTACTTCCAGAAATTTCACGTGAGTAGTATATTTCAGTTCCTCATCACCAATTTTAAACAACGGTACTTCTTTCGGACTGAGACCGTTATTAAAAAGCATCATGTGTGTTTTTTCATTGGATATTTCCAGACCGTTAACTGTCAAGTAAGTGGAAATATTATTAATTTCATGTTGATAGACCTTTTTAATGTATTTTATTTTCTCAAGGAAGTCTTCCTTTTTAACGAAACATTCATCCAGATCGCTATATCATCAGCGTACTGAGCAACGTTTACATTGTTTGAGACTTGAGTTGGTAGGTCATAGATCAAAATATTAAATAATAGAGGAGATATTACGGAACCCTGAGGAATTCCCATGTTTACAGATCGTTTTTCAGAGTATGTATTACCTATTTTAGCGACTATACTTCGGTCAGTTATAAATGTTTTGATAAAATTATAAAGATTACCGTTGAGACCAGTATGTTTAAATTTCAACAAAAGTCTCGCATGCCAGACTTGATCGTATGCTTTTTTAAGATCAAAGAAGGTAGCTAAAACATTTTTCCTTTTAACAAACTGATTTTTTATTTGAGTTGTTAACTTAACTAAATGGTCTGATGTTGATCTACCTTTTCGAAACCCAGATTGATTGATAGGTATTATATTATTTTTCTCACAAAAGTAACTCAGTCTATTCACTATAATTTTTTCCATTAGTTTTGAAACATGGGATGTAAGCGAGATAGGTCTGTAACTACCTGGATCTGAAAGGGGTTTATTAGGTTTTGGTATTGGTAACACAATCGAAGTCTTCCAAATGTCAGGTAAGCTACCACTTTCCCAGCATTTTAGTATGATATTGTGTAAGTATTCAATCCATTTCTCTGGTAAATGATTTAAAAGGGTATATGAAACGCCATCCAGTCCTACAGCCGATTTTTTGTTGTTCAACGAGAGAAGGGCATCTTTAAGTTCTTTTAATGTAATTTTTGAATTTATGTACATGTGACTATCAGGGGCAGGATCTGAGTATGCGACGGACTCTTCAATTTTCCGTCTTTCCTCCCTTAATGGAGTAGACAAGCTACTGGAATTACTTGTTCTTGAAAAGAACTGTACAAATTCTTCAGCTTTCTCAGATGACGAAGGAAAGTCTTTATCTTTAATCTTAAGAGGAAATTGTGGTAAATTAAAACCATTTTTCATTTCTCTGACCTTATTTCAAATTTTAGGAAGATCTTTAGGCCCGGAAATTTGTTCAGAGCAAAAATCTGACCAATAGCGCTTTTTGGCTTGGGCTATAACTTTGTTTGAGTGAATCTTAGCCATTTTCATATTGTAATGGTCTTCTGGAGATTTAGTTTTTAAATAGAGTTTATACATTTTCTTTTTTTCATTCTTTGCTTCTTCACATAATTGATTCCACCAACTATTTCCAACATGAGTACCTTTGTTTACATTTTTCCTTTTTGGAATGGAATTGTTTGCTGCCTCATGTAGCGCGTCGGTGAAATGGAAATACATATAATTAATATTGACGCATACATTAAACGTGCAATCTTTTCCCATTAAAATCTTCCGGTATTTTACCCAGTTAGCACGTTGGTACATATATCGAGGTATAACGTCGTCTTGTTCTGGTGTGTTATCAAACGGTTCATTTATAACTGTAACAATGGCAGGTGATCACTTCCGAGGGAGTCAGATGTAACATCCCACATGCTATTAATGACAAGGTCAGGTGATAACAAAGTTAGGTCAATGGCAGAAACCTTATGTTGAGGATTATCCGGAATTCTAGTTGTTCTACCGTCATTTAACAAGACTAATCCGGAGTCAATGACATTTTCTACAAAACGATTATTAGATACATAGTGACAGTCCTTATCCCAAAATGGAGAATGGGCATTAAAATCCCCCGTGATCAACCATTTCGCATTGTTGTCTAAAGTCCGTAGCCAGTCACTATTTTCACTATTAGGCCCACGTGGATAATACACAGAAAGTATGTTTATAGATGACACAGAGTTAATCTTCACTTTCACAGCCACGCAATAAACACCGTAGTGCCCTTTGGCACAGGAGGCGGAATAACCTTATAATCCACGTCTTTGCGTACATAAACGGCTGCATAAATCTTTGAGTTATTGTCACAGACGTGTGTCACTGGAGGAAAGTGATAATCTTCTAACTTAGGTAATTTACAATTTGCCACATTCAGTGACTGTAAGTTCGCTGTTGTGATCTGTTGTCTGTGTCCTGTATGATGCGGACATTCCATGCACCAAGGTCGGAAATGTTTTCTTTCTTTTCTTGTTTCTACTGTTTCTACCGCTATGCTGGATGACAAGGCACACACCGCCATTTGCCAGACACAGGGTCTCTCTCTCTTCTTTGTGTGTGTGTGTGTGTGGTGTGTGTGTGTGCGTGTGTGTGCGCGCGCGCGTGTGTAATTTGCATCCTCTTCTTTTTGAATCTCTTGTATTATCATGTCTGTCTTTGTAGTAGTATCATGTCACCATCATTATCATATTCTAATCCATCATTTTTTTTATTTGTTTTTTTTTTTTTATGAAAGACGTAATTTTGTCCCTCACCTTCAACATTCTCATGATGTCATCACAGTCACGCTCAGTGGCCTCACGCACGTTGTAACAGGCCATTATGTCCAGCAGATCGTTCTCCTATACCACTGTTGATGGTCTTCAGCGTGTTCTTGCTGCCACCACAATCCTGTGTCCAATGCTAGTGACAGGCACCCCAGCCGTTATTTATACGGTAGTGACGGCTTCGCCAACAGAGAACTGGCCATTCGTTGGCTTAACCCTTTTAGTCCGGCAAACCCGTGCAGTGAAACTGATGCTGTCAATCTTGCCAACTGTTTGAGCGGCTAGGAGATAAGACTTTACTCTTCTTCCGACCCACAACCACGGCGATTGTACCGCTGTGTAAACTAATTGACTCTGATACCTCTTTTAATTGGCGGCCCCCATCAGCACGTCTGGGATAGGGGATATGGCAGGTGTTTTGATAAGGGGCAGGGTGTTTTGATAAGGGGCAGGGTGTTTTGATAAGGGGCAGGGTGTTTTGATAAGGGACAGGGTGTTTTGATAAGAGGCAAGGTGTTTTGATAAGGGGCAAGGTGTTTTGATAAGGGGCAGGGTGTTTTGATGAGGGGCAGGGTGTTTTGATGAGGGGCAGGGTGTTTTGATGAGGGGCAGGGTGTTTTGATAAGGGGCAGGGTGTTTTGATAAGGGGCAAGGTGTTTTGATAAGGGGCAGGGTGTTTTGATGAGGGGCAAGGTGTTTTGATAAGGGGCAAGGTGTTTTGATAAGGGGCAGGGTGTTTTGATGAGGGGCAGGGTGTTTTGATAAGGGGCAGGGTGTTTTGATAAGGGGCAGGGTGTTTTGATAAAGGGCAGGGTGTTTTGATAAGGGGCAAGGTGCTTTGATAAGAGGCAGGGTGTTTTGATAAGGGGCAGGGTGTTTTGATTAAAAATGTTTAGTACTATCCAAAATGTGGGAGAGTCAGTGACATTGATAATCTGATAGGCCTATATAGTTTTTACCCAGACTTAAGATTATTCTATACACTTGGTCAAGATGGAGGGAGAAGGATCAGACAGTGACCAGTTTTGTGATAATGAGGTGTACACAAATTTACCAGGTTACTTTGATGTTATGGACTGAACAGGACAGAAGAGGGCACAGCTTGCAAACATGCTGACAATATTTACAAAGTGTCTAAAACCAAAATGTGTGTGAGGAGTGCGGTGTGTAGCTATGTTACAACAATCGCAAAGACTGTTTCAAAGTTTCCCACATGCATGTGACATGTGCCATATTCTTTCGGGACATTTCGCGAAGACATGTGTATGCTACCACTTGTACATAGTGTAATAATGTGTAGGGATGAGTAGTGACTGGGTGTTGTGACTGTTCTGAAATGTAATGGCTAGAAAAGGATAGTGGCACCTCTTTGTACAGCGTACAGTGGGACCCATGAACATAGCAAACGCTTATATGTTTGAGACATCAGGACAGTGACAGTCTTCAAGGTGTAAACAGTCATTTAGCAGTGGACACAATGCTGTAAATTTGAAATACTTGTGTTGTACTGTTTGTTTGTTGTTTGTGTGACAGCATAACTGAATATAAACTAACAATTATGGAAAAGAAGTGTCACGAATATTGTCATGTGTGTCACCAAAGGGACAGGACGTCAAACACCATTAGAGACTGTGTCATGTCATCTCTGCATCCAGTGATGTAGCGTTTGGTATACCTGTTCTACATCTAAACTGCTTCAGTATCTGTCAATGACAAAACACTTACCTCACATTTCTCAGTGAATTTCTCCAGAAACCCAGGAATGAAACGAACTGCTGTTGCTGAGAAACAGGAATAAAGGGAGGAGGTTATCACTGATAGGCAGGACTGCAGAACCCCCGTTGGGTTGCCAGGGGCTCTTTCAGTATAAATAGTATCCCCACCTTCTGGAAATTCTGTGCTAGAAATTTCCTCTTTTCTGTCATTCTCTTTGTTTCTGCCTTGTTACCTTGCTTTCTGTCATTTCTACTTATCTTCTGCCTTAATGATCCATTCACCTGTATTTTTTCGATAAAGTCTTACGTACTTTTTCTTCGGATTGATAATTGGGTACATGTATCAAGTGCATTTTTGGCCCTAAGGAGGTGAGATATGTGGAAGCAATTTTAGGTAATTTATGCCTGTTTTTATATATGTTTTGGTGTCCTTATGTATGCTTATATTTGTATTCAGGTGTGTTTTGAAATCTCCCCTGTGCGATAAATCGGACGGAATGGTCCTACGCCGGGGGCATGTCGTTATATTATGTGCGCAAATGCATTGATATGTGCGCTTAATTTTCTTTTCTTTTTCTTTTTTTTTTCCTTGTTGGAGTTTTGTGTTTTGAAGCGTTTATAGCCCTCATATGGTTCTGCGCAGTCGGCTGGGCTTTAAACAACAATAACAACAAGGCAGGACTGAATGGGTTAATGTGAATCACGGATTCTCCTGCCATGATAGTTTGAGTTCTGTCCCAGTGTCGTGTGCACAGGGTGATGTGTGCGCGTGTTTTTTGTGTCGTGTGCAAAAAGGAAATTTTGTGTGCGCATGTGTGGTGTGATGAAGAGTTCTGAAAACAGCTCACCCAAGTTGGTGACTTGGGTAGAATGGGTTTTGCTGATCACTTCGTCTGAGGCCGCCTTGAGAACAAGCACTGTTTCTCTTTCTTCAGTCATCTGCTGGAGCTGTTGTCTACCACACGTATACTCCATGTAAAGTTTGATGCGATGCTAGTCATTCTATATCAATATTTAATGTGCAATTGAAGAGAAGAGGAAGAAGAAGGAGAGAAGAAGAAGAAGGAGAGAAGAAGGAGAAGAAGAAGGCGAAAATGAAGAAGAGAAGACGGAGGAGGAGAACAAGAAGAAAAAGGAGAAGAAGAAAAGAGAAGAAGGAGGAGGAGAAGAAGAAGGCGAAAAAGAAGGAGGAGAAGAAAAAGAAGGAGAAGAAGAAGAAAAAGGAGAAGGCGAAAAAGAAGAAGGAGAAGAAAAAGGAGAAGAAGAAGAAAAAGGAGAAGAAGAAGGAGAGAAGGAGGAGAAGAAGGCGAAAAAGAAAGAGGAGGAGAAGAAGAAGAAAAAGGAGAAGGAGAAGACAGTGGTGTCAATAAAGCGTTGCCATGGGCGCCTCCAGACCCTCAGTCGGCCGTCGTTGTGGTTCATGGTGAAGCGTGATTCATCACTGAACAGGACCTGGGACCATTGCTGACGTGTCCACCTCACGTGACGTCTGCAGAAGGCGCGGCGTGCTGCCCTATGGGCTGGAGTTAAGCGTGGCCGTACAGCTGGGCGACGAGAACGGAGGTTAAACCCATGAAGGCGGTTCTGTATGGTCTGCTGGCTGATGTTGATGTTAGTAGCCACCCTCAGCTGCCTTCGAATGATGCTGGAAGAGGCTGTTCTTGTCTGCAGGGCTTGTCGTTCAATGAGACGATCTTCACGTGGGTTTGTCTTCTTCGGTCGACCAGATCTGCGTCTTTCATGGACCCTCCCAGTGGCTGTGAAGCGTTGAATCAGTCTGACAATGACCAAGATGGACACCTGAAGTCGCCTGGACACTTCTCGCTTGGGAACACCATCTTGGAACCATGCAACAGCTCGTCCCCTCTCAAACTCGCTCAATTTTCGTCGTGGAGGCATTGTCAGATCAGGCCTACTACTGGTGGAATGTCTTCTTATAAAGCCAAGCAAGAGACAGCATCTCACACATAAACAGCAGTGCTTGCACGTGCATGATGGTTTTTCCATCTGGCTTGTGCAATGTGTTCAGGCAGAACGGTCCAAAACAAGGTCCTTTTTCGCAAGTTTCCGCTTTTCCATTTGCGGCCAAGCTCAGTAGTAGAGAATCCCGTGCAATTTTCGCACTAACACAACATCGCCCACTTACAGCTGAACAAGAATTCATAACAATTTGGCTGGACTGAGAAATAAATAACAGTAGCGAACTGAGTTTATTACGCACCTGTTTTCTCATAGTGATCCTTAACTTTTTGTGCATAGCTTATAAATCAAATCAAAGTGTGCACTCCCATCACTCACCAAAGCACTCACCGGATTGGGGGGCGGGGGGGGGGGGGACAGAACGGTGGTAGCCCGAAAGAATGGGCACATAGAAGGGAAATCACTGCTGGACAAAAAGGTATGTACAGGGGACATCACTGCTGGACAAAAAGGTATGTACAGGGGACGTCACTGCTGGACAAAAAGGTATGTACAGGGGACATCACTGCTGGACAAAAAGGTATGTACAGGGGACGTCACTGCTGGACAAAAAGGTATGTACAGGGAAGATCGAAGATTGTTCCATGGATCCAGTTGTATAGATCAGCCACAGAAACAAAGTGGCGACCGACTGTGGAACATCTGTATCAAGAAATTTATATACAAGTAGTATCAGAAGTAGAACGGAGAATCAGGCAGGGGGGTATATTTGGAGGGGTCAAAAAGAAAAAAAAAATGCAGTACAATGGTACATTTGTAATATAATGTATTGATTTTGTATGAATTTCTTTGAGAAAAAGGTAACCAGTGGAGAAAGGACAAGACAGGCCACAGAGTTCTAGATACGCTGGAGGCATGCGATAGAAGAAGCAAGCAAGCCAGAGAGCAGAGAGTTATAATAATCGATAAGAGAAAATTGTAAGAGAAGTCGCCAGTTTAGATGTTGCTGAAGTTAAAAGACAACGACGAATAGAATTGAAACGTCGCAGTTGGCAGTAACTTGAGTTATGTCCTTTGATTATATTATAAAAATTCTCCCTGCTTCCCTCTTATTTCTTTGGTATTACCTATATGCCTTGGAAGCAACCAGGTGTATGTTCTGTCTTGTCTATGTGTGTGTGTTTGGTCAGTTCAAGAATAAAAGACTATGTCAATCTTGAACATAAGACCAATATATTGTATGTATTTCCTCTCTCATAGTTGTGTGTAGGGTAGTTGCGGAGTATAAAGGTAGGCTTGGGTGCTCCTTTTTTGAGGAGTGTTCTGAGCTTACTGTTTTTGTACTTTGTATCTGCTTCTATGCTAGCTGAATGGGTAGCGCAAACTGTGTTAGATTTGAGAAGTTCTATACAACATGGGAGATAATTCGCAAGAGTTATGTCCTTTGATTATAGTAACAAGACTGACAGGTTTGGGTGATGGATTTCTGCATCAAAAACAACGCCAGTGTTCTTGGCTAAACCAGAAAGTACAATAATGTTGTCCCCTAGTTAGGTAGAGCGAACATTTACGGTGGAGATCTTCTGCCTGATGCCAGTGAGCATTGTTTCGGTCTTATTTCCAATCAACAGTAGCTTATTCTGGATCAACCTGTTCTGGATCTCAACCTAACCGTCAGAAATTTCACAAAATAAGAATTGAAAGATTTTCAAGAGATACTTTCTCGTAGAGCTGGGAGTCATCATCATAAAAGGAATATTTGATGTTGTGCTGACTGACGACATTGGCAAGTGGTGAGGTGTACAGTTTGGTGAGGACTGGCCCAAGTACAAAGCCTTGGGGAACCGACTTGGACTTGGACTCATTTACCAAGACTAACTGAAAACGGTTGGACAGGTATGACCAAAACCAAGAAAGAGCCCTACGTCACATTGCGAATGTGTTCTCTGGATGAGCGAGACAGGAAAATGGTGTCAAAAACAGCAGAAAGATCTGAAATAATAGATTTGAGAAATCCGGTCACAGTCAGCTGAAAATGACCAATTATTCATAATGTAAACAAAGAGCAGTTTTGGTGTTGTGGTCAGAACGCTGACTGAAAAGGACGGTGAAGATTGTTGGCTGATAGATGATTATGCTGCTGTTGTTGGCTGATGGATGATTATGCTGTTGTTGTTGGCTGATGGATGATTATGCTGCTGTTGTTGGCTGATGGATGATTATGCTGTTGTTGGCTGATGGATGATTATGCTGCTGTTGTTGGCTGATGGATGATTATGCTGCTGTTGTTGGCTGATGGATGATTATGCTGTTGTTGTTGGCTGATGGATGATTATGCTGTTGTTGTTGGCTGATAGATGATTATGCTGTTGTTGGCTGATGGATGATTATGCTGCTGTTGTTGGCTGATGGATGATTATGCTGTTGTTGGCTGATGGATGATTATGCTGCTGTTGTTGGCTGATGGATGATTATGCTGCTGTTGTTGGCTGATGGATGATTATGTTGTTTGTTGGCTGATGGATGATTATGCTGTTGTTAGCTGATGGATGATTATGCTGCTGTTGTTGGCTGATAGATGATTATGCTGTTGTTGGCTGATGGATGATTATGATGCTGTTGTTGGCTGATGGATGATTATGCTGTTGTTGTTGGCTGATGGATGATTATGCTGCTGTTGTTGGCTGATAGATGATTATGCTGTTGTTGGCTGATGGATGATTATGCTGCTGTTGTTGGCTGATGGATGATTATGCTGCTGTTGTTGGCTGATGGATGATTATGCTGCCGTTGTTGGCTGATGGATGATTATGCTGCTGTTGTTGGCTGATGGATGATTATGCTGCTGTTGTTGGCTGATGGATGATTATGCTGCTGTTGTTGGCTGATGGATGATTATGTTGTTGTTGGCTGATGGATGATTATGCTGTTGTTGGCTGATGGATGATTATGCTGCTGTTGTTGGCTGATGGATGATTATGCTGCTGTTGTTGGCTGATAGATGATTATGCTGTTGTTGTTGGCTGATAGATGATTATGGTGTTGTTGTTGGCTGATGGATGATTATGCTGCTGTTGTTGGCTGATAGATGATTATGCTGTTGTTGGCTGATAGATGATTATGCTGCTGTTGTTGGCTGATAGATGATTATGCTGTTGTTGGCTGATGGATGATTATGCTGTTGTTGGCTGATGGATGATTATGCTGCTGTTGTTGGCTGATAGATTATTATGCTGTTGTTGGCTGATAGATGATTATGCTGCTGTTGGCTGATAGATGATTATGCTGTTGTTGGCTGATAGATGATTATGCTGCTGTTGGCTGATGGATGATTATGCTGTTGTTGGCTGATGGATGATTATGCTGTTGTTGGCTGATAGATGATTATGCTGTTGTTGGCTGATAGATGATTATGCTGTTGTTGGCTGATAGATGATTATGCTGTTGTTGGCTGATGGATGATTATGCTGTTGTTGGCTGATGGATGATTATGCTGTTGTTGGCTGATGGATGATTATGCTGTTGTTGGCTGATAGATGATTATGCTGCTGTTGTTGGCTGATGGATAATTATGCTGCTGTTGTTGGCTGATAATAATAATAATAATAATGTTTATTTGTATAGCGTATATTCCATATAAAAACATGCTCACCAGCGCTTTGCATTTCGCAAGAAAGGCAAAAGGTGATAAAAAATGTTCACAATTACATACACAATAAGATAACAACAAACATTAAAGCTATACAAGTAAGAAGACACATAAGAAACCACAGAATATTAAAATTTAAACACTGACTTATTAATGAAGAAAGATTAACAGATTTTTCATATGATTAAAGAGGCATACTGTGTTTATATATTGCTGCGTGTGTGTGCTTGCGTACGTGTGTGTGTACATGTGTGTGTGCGTGCGTGTGCGTTGCTGTGCGCGTGTGTTTGTAAGAATGTGTGTGTGTGTGTGTGTGTGTGTGTGTGTGTGAGAGAGAGAGAGAGAGAGAGAGTGTGTGTGTGTGTGTGTGTGCGTGTGCTATGTTTGCATGCGTGTGTGTGTGTTTATGCATGCAATAGTTGTACATAAAATTATAATCAATATTTTGAATGAAGATAAAAACAGAAAAATTCTAATCCATATACAGGAAAAACATTACAACTTCAGTATTACAGCATTAATACCTTGACAATCAAAATTCCTCACAAATTATGAACTATTCGCATATCATACATCACAATTTACATACAAACAAAGATTTGAATAGATGATTATGCTGCTGTTGTTGGCTGATAGATGATTATTCTGCTGTTGTTGGCTGATAGATGATTATGCTGTTGTTGTTGGCTGATAGATGATTATGCTGCTGTTGTTGGCTGATAGATGATTATGCTGCTGTTGTTGGCTGATAGATGATTATGCTGCTGTTGTTGGCTGATAGATGATTATGCTGCTGTTGTTGGCTGATAGATGATTATGCTGCTGTTGTTGGCTGATAGATGATTATGCTGCTGTTGTTGGCTGATGGATGATTATGCTGCTGTTGTTGGCTGATAGATGATTATGCTGTTGTTGGCTGATAGATGATTATGCTGTTGTTGGCTGATAGATGATTATGCTGTTGTTGGCTGATAGATGATTATGCTGCTGTTGTTGGCTGATGGATGATTATGCTGCTGTTGTTGGCTGATAGATGATTATGCTGTTGTTGGCTGATAGATGATTATGCTGTTGTTGGCTGATAGATGATTATGCTGTTGTTGGCTGATAGATGATTATGCTGCTGTTGTTGGCTGATAGATGATTATGCTGCTGTTGTTGGCTGATAGATGATTATGCTGCTGTTGTTGGCTGATAGATGATTATGCTGCTGTTGTTGGCTGATAGATGATTATGCTGCTGTTGTTGGCTGATGGATGATTATGCTGCTGTTGTTGGCTGATAGATGATTATGCTGTTGTTGGCTGATAGATGATTATGCTGTTGTTGGCTGATAGATGATTATGCTGTTGTTGGCTGATAGATGATTATTCTGCTGTTGTTGGCTGATAGATGATTATTCTGCTGTTGTTGGCTGATGGGATGATTATGCTGTTGTTGGCTGATGGATGATTATGCTGCTGTTGTTGGCTGATAGATGATTATGCTGCTGTTGTTGGCTGATAGATGATTATGCTGCTGTTGTTGGCTGATAGATGATTATGCTGCTGTTGTTGGCTGATGGGATGATTATGCTGTTGTTGGCTGATGGATGATTATGCTGCTGTTGTTGGCTGATAGATGATTATGCTGCTGTTGTTGGCTGATAGATGATTATGCTGCTGTTGTTGGCTGATGGATGATTATGCTGTTGTTGGCTGATGGATGATTATCTGCTGTTGTTGGCTGATAGATGATTATGCTGCTGTTGTTGGCTGATAGATGATTATGCTGTTGTTGGCTGATAGATGATTATGCTGCTGTTGTTGGCTGATAGATGATTATTCTGCTGTTGTTGGCTGATAGATGATTATGCTGCCGTTGTTGGCTGATAGATGATTATGCTGCTGTTTCAAAACATCTTTGTCAGGAAACTTGGAAAGAAACAGCAAGTTGGAGACAGGAGTTTGACAGTTTTAGGATAGAGAGTATTCTTTTTCAGCAGAGATGGAGCAATTGCTGCTTTGAGAGGAGATTGTTACTGTTATTTTTGCTTAAAGCACAGCTGAGTGCGTAGAGCAATATCAAGCCTTTAACCGTTTCAAAACATACACAACACTTCAATAGTGGAAAAAAAAAGGAAAAGAAAATTAAGTACACATATCAATGCATTCGCACACATAATCTAAGGACATGCCCCTGGCGTTGACCACTCCGTCCAAGTTATGACACAGGGGATTTAAAAAACATATCTAAATACAAATTTAAACATTGCTAAGGACACTAAAACATAAAATAAGCCTTAATTACCTAAAATTGCTTTCGCATATCTCATTTCCCTAGAGCCAAAATTGAACTTTAATATACATACCCAATCATCAATTCTAAAACAAGATACGCAAGACTTTATCGAGGACATACAGGCGAATGGACCAGCAAGGCAGAAAATGATAGGAAGAAATGACAGAAAGCAAAGGAACAATGCAGAAACAAAGAGAGTGACAGAAAAGAGGAAAATTCTAGCACAGAATTTCCAGAAGACGGGGATACTAGAAAAGCCCCGGCATCCCCACGGGGGACTTGAGAAAGATGGGACAGATCCAGTGAGAAGACAGGTGTTAATGATGTGCGTTAACAATGAAAGAACCCCACTAAGTGTAAACTCTCTATAAAAACAACACCAATAATAAAACAAACATATTTCAACTTCCTATAAAAACAGCATCAGTAACAAAACAAATACATTTCAACTTCCTATAAAAAAAATCAATAATAAAACAAATACATTTCAACTTCCTTTAACTCTTTCACCGCCAAGTTTCCCCAGAAACGGCACTCCTCAGTGCCAAGTATATTTTGGGCAGCCAATCTTGCAGCGCAGTATGCATTTCTAAAAGCTTATATCTCAAAGACTATCAAAGATTTTCACTTACTTTTTTTTTGCTGTGTAAAGGGCAGATGTTGTACTTATACATGAATGCTTGCTTATGTTTATGTGGTTAATTGATTATTCCACAGATAATCTTATTATTTATAAAGAAAAACAAACAATTTTTTCTCATACGGTTTATTAGTTGTAGGCTACTACTGACCTTATTTCGTGAGTTGTGCGCCAGATATCATTATAATAAATGAGGAAAAGCAATGGAAAATCTACACACAAAGTCAGCTGTCTGCTTATTCTACTCGGAGTGGTAGACAATATGTGTCGATTTGCGGCCATTTTGGAGAAAACGCTTCGGAGAAAACATGACGTAAATTCCGACATATAACAAAACCACACTTCGGGCTTACTGCTAAAAAACAAAAACAAAAAAAAACACACAAAAAACTAGGTCGCTGGGTAAAGTTTAAAAATAGCACAGTCGCCTGCATTCACCAGCGGAGCTGACAGAAGCTTTCTACCCGCGTGAAAAGTTATCGTTTAGCATGACCCCTCCAAGTCGCACAAATGCGACCATGGCGGTCGTACGGGAAGTCGCTTGATTGCGACCATGGCGGGAAAAGAGTTAAAAACAGCACCAAGAATAAAACAGATGTCAACCCCCTCAGTCTCCCCGTGACACAGGACATAGAAACACTCAGTTTGGCCCCGTGACTATGATTTCGTCAGTAGGGTGTTCATCACGTACTGTCCTAATTTAGAGAACACCGGCGATTGCGGCGATTACCGAAATTTCACAGAAAATTAAGTGTACGTGTACTGCATACAAATGAAGTTAAAAAAAAAAAAGGCCACGTGTATCGGCCATGACTTGTGGTAATGGTACGCACTGCGCGATCCTGTCGTGGTGGACGTCTCCACCGTCTTTGGCATAACCTGCCTCCTGCCCGACGCCACTTTTCGTCTCCTGCTTCTTCTTCGTCTCCTCCACTGCCCCTGCCCTCGACCTCGCTGCTGCAATCTTCGTCTCCTCCTCTGCCGTCTTCGCCTTCGCCTTCGCCTTCTGTCCGGTTAGTACCGCCTTCACCTTCTGTCCCGCTAGTGCCGCCTTCACCTTCTGTCCCGCCGGTGCCGCCTTCACCTTCTGTCCCGTCGGTGCCGCCTTCGTCGCCACCCCGGCCACCAATATGACTGTGATAAACTAAAATTATGCCTTTTTAATGCTCAGTCAACATGCAAGGATGGCAAAGCCGAAGTCATTGCCGATTTTATCGCAGATGAACATGTTGACATTGCTTTTATCACAGAGACATGGCTTAACCCCCTTGGTCACGAACCTATACATGCTAGCCTCACTCCGAGTGGTGACAGGCTTGCTTCTTTCCATCGCTCATCCCGAGGTGGCGGTATCGCCATCCTCTACAATGACTCACTCCATTCCCGCCTATCTTTCTCGCAGTCTCTGCCTTTCTCCCATCCTTCTTTCGAGCACGTTGAAGTATCCTTCCAATCCAACCCTCACCCCATCACCTTCTCCTGTGTCTATCAACCCACCTAGCTCTGCCAACAAACTCACCACATCCACGTTCTGTCTGACTTTGACCAATTGCTTGACCACTACTGCCTCTTACCTGAAATCTCATCGTTCTAGGTGACATCAATGTCCACTATGACAACACTCACGTTGTGCACAAGACATTCATCAACTCTCTGTCCAATCACAATATGACTCACACATTTCTGACCAACCATCAAAAAGGTCACATTCTTGACTGATCATTTCTCGTGATCACACAATTCCGCTACTGACAACTGCTTAGTTCTTTCTACCGTCTAACTTCAGCCCTCCATCTGACCACTCTGCATCTCTGTTCTCTCGACATTTCTCTCCTCACGTACCATGCACCACATCCACGTTTCTGTCTGACTTGACCAATTGCTTGACCACTACTGCCTCTTACCTGGAAATCTCATCGTTCTAGGTGACATCAATGTCCACTATGACAACACTCACCGTTGTGACACAAGACATATCATCAACTCTCTGTCCAATCACAATATGACTCAACACATTTCTGAACCAACCCATCAAAAAGGTCACATTCTTGACTGGATCATTTCTCGTGATCACCACAATTCCGCTACTGACAACTGCTTAGTTCTTTCTACCCGTCTAACTTCAGCCCTTCCATCTGACCACTCTGCAATTCTCTGTTCTCTCGACATTTCTCCTCCTTCCGTACCATGCGCACAGTGACTCGACGCAATCTCAAATCTATCGACCTCTCCACATTTTCATCTGATGCCTCCCGTCTCCTTTCTGAAAAGTCACATAACCTTGCCGATGAATTCTATACTACTCTCCACCATCTTCTGGACACTCATGCTCCAGCCACAACCCGTCTTTTACCTGACCATCCCCCTACCCCCTGGCTCACTCATGAGATTGCCTGTGCAAAACGTGCCCGCCGCAGAGCAGAGCGCCGTTGGCGCAAATCCAAACTCACTGTACACAGGCAACTTTTCCAAGCCTCTAAAACAAAAGTATCCACCCTCATTGCATCAGCAAAAACAAGCTATTTCCAAACCAAAATCCTGAATGCCTCTTCTTCAAAAGAACTCTTTACAACCATGAATCATCTCCTTGGCACACGAAAAGATTTACCTCTCCCAACAAAACATACAAATGAAGAACTCCCATCTGTATTCTCCAAGTATTTCACCACCAAAATACAAACTCTTCGTGACAGGCTTGACAGGACACCCTGTCAACCATGCCCACCTGACCCTTCCTTCTCTGGCACACCTCTTACTACTTTTACCCAGTCTCACAAGAAGAAATTTTCAACACAATCAGATCCATGTCGTTCAAAACCTGCGAACTGGATCCTCTTCAAGGTTCTCTCTACTCCGACTGTCTCCCTACTCTCCTCCCATTCATCACTGACATCATCAACACTTCTCTTCAAACTGGAACTGTCCCAGATTCTTTCAAGTCTGCTATTTTTCACCCTCTCCTTAAGAAACACAATTTAGACCCAAATGAACTGAAAAATTATCGGCCTATCTCTAATCTCTCTTTCTTGTCAAAACTCCTTGAAAAAGTCGTCCTCAACCAGCTGAACTCTCACCTGTCTGCCAACAATCTCCTCAATCCTTTCCAGTCAGCCTATCCCCCAGTGCCATAGCACTGAAACTGCCCTACTACACATTCTCAACAATCTCCTCCTTGCAACTGATACTGGCAAAGTCTCTCTCCTCACACTCCTTGATCTGTCTGCAGCCTTTGACACCATTGATCATGGTATTCTCCTTTCTAGACTTCATCATACTTTTGGCATCTCTGACATTGCTCTGTCCTGGTTCACTTCATACCTATCAAACAGAAAACAAACTGTTCTCATCAATGGCACTTACTCTCAACCTGCATACCTGACCTGTGGTGTTCCACAAGGATCTGTCCTTGGCCCTGTTCTTTTCACTCTCTACACCTCCCCCCTGTCCACCATCATCAACTCCCACTCTATAAAACACCACTTCTATGCTGATGACACCCAACTTCAAGACAGTGACTCACCTGATAATATACAGCGCCTGTTGACTCGCACCACTGAGTGTTACTCGGACATTAAGAACTGGATGACACACAATAAACTTCAGCTTAATGACGACAAGACAGAAGCTATCCTCATTGGCACCTGTCAGAAACTTTCTCAGCTGCCTCCTCTTTCTCTCCCATTATGTAACACATCAGTCCCAATTTCTGATTCAGCTAAAAACCTTGGTGTCTGCATTGACTCTACCCTCTCCATGAACAACTTTGTTTCTCAAACTGCCAGATCTTGCTACTATCATCTCCATCGTATAAGGCTGATCAGGAAGTATCTCTCTGTCGAAACAACCGCAAAACTCGTTCTCTCCTTCATAATGTCTCGCATTGACTATTGCAATTCACTCCTGTCTGGTCTTCCTGCCTCCACCATTCACATCCTACAGCGCGTTCAAAACAATGCTGTACGCCTTGTACTCAAAAAGAAAAAAGCTGACCACATATCTCCT
Source organism: Monoplex corrugatus (assembly GCA_030674185.1). Lineage (NCBI taxonomy): Eukaryota > Metazoa > Mollusca > Gastropoda > Littorinimorpha > Ranellidae > Monoplex > Monoplex corrugatus. Next base: position 43,788,705 of record JAPXFY010000031.1, read on the forward strand.
CTCCTGGCACAACTTCACTGGCTCCCTGTATCAAAGCGCATACAATACAAACTAGACACCATGTGCTACAAAAGCCTCAATAACGCAGCCCCCGATTACCTGTCAAGCCTACTTGAGATCTATGTTCCCTCATGTACCCTCCGCTCTGCCTCCGATCCTCTGACTTTTCGCTTTCCACGCACTAAGCTCAATACCTATGGTCCACGAGCCTTCTCTGTTTCTGGTCCACTCTCCTGGAACAAACTTCCTCTCTCAGTCCGTCAGCAACCTACTTTTGTCTCCTTCAAGTCCGCTCTCAAAACCCACCTTTTCTCCTCTGCATAAAATCCTAACCTCACTCAATCCCCCCTTCCCCCTCTGCAGCCTGTCTCCGCTCGGAGAGGAATCACATGGTTATAATATATAATTGTATATGATATGCTCTCTATAATTTTCCATTGCTTTTATTCTTGCTTTTATTGCTTTTATTGCTTTTATTCTTTCTCCCCATTTATAGCCATGCTGTGTGTGTGTGTGTGTGTGTGTGTGTGTGTGTGCGTGTGTGTGCGGTGCGTGCGTGCGTGCGTGCGTGCGTGTGTGTCTGTTTCAGCGCTTAGATTTGATTTTATCAAGATTTTGCGCTATATAAATATTGTAATTATTAATTATGACTGTTTGCCTGGTAACATCGTTGTATTAATAGAGCGCTGATAGTGAGCTGTCCTGGTAGCAAGACACTTTGGGGAGAAGACGTCCCAGTTTCGTCGATACCTTCTCTCTCTCTCTCTCTCCTCTCTTCTCTCTCTCTCTCTCTCTCTCTCTCTCTCGTGTGTGTGCGTTATTGAGGCTTTTGTAGCACATGGTGTCTAGTTTGTACTGTATGCGCTTTGATACAGGGAGCCAGTGAAGTTGTGCCAGGAGAGGAGATATGTGGTCAGCTTGTTTCTTTTTGAGTACAAGGCGTGCAGCATTGTTTTGAATGCGCTGTAGGATGTGAGTGGTGGAGGCAGGAAGACCAGACAGGAGTGAATTGCAATAGTCAATGCGAGACATTATGAAGGAGAGAACGAGTTTTGCAGTTGTTTCGACAGAGAGATACTTCCTGATCAGGCTTATACACATCATGTAACCCTGATGTGGCCCTTAGTGGTTGGCAGGGCTATAAACAACATGATAACCCTGATATGGCCCTTAGTGGTTGGTAGGGCTATAAACAACATGATAACCCTGACATAGCCCTTAGTGGTTGGTAGGGCTATAAACAACATAACCCTGATATGGCCCTTAGTGGTTGGCAGGGTTATAAACAACATGATAACCCTGATGTGGCCCTTAGTGGTTGGTAGGGCTATAAACAACATGATAACCCTGACATAGCCCTTAGTGGTTGGTAGGGCTATAAACAACATGATAACCCTGACATAGCCCTTAGTGGTTGGTAGGGCTATAAACAACATAATCCTGATATAGCCCTTAGTGGTTGGCAGGGTTATAAACAACATAATCCTGATATAGCCCTTAGTGCTTGGCAGGGCTATAAACAACATGATAACCCTGATATAGCCCTTAGTGGTTGGTAGGGCTATAAACAACATGATAACCCTGACATAGCCCTTAGTGGTTGGTAGGGCTATAAACAACATAATCCTGATATAGCCCTTAGTGGTTGGCAGGGCTATAAACAACATGATAACCTGACATAGCCCTTAGTGGTTGGCAGGGTTATAAACAACATGATAACCCTGACATAGCCCTTAGTGGTTGGCAGGGTTATAAACAACATGATAACCCTGATGTGGCCCTTAGTGGTTGGCAGGGCTATAAACAACATGATAACCCTGACATAGCCCTTAGTGGTTGGTAGGGCTATAAACAACATAATCCTGATATAGCCCTTAGTGGTTGGCAGGGTTATAAACAACATAATCCTGATATAGCCCTTAGTGCTTGGCAGGGCTATAAACAACATGATAACCCTGACATAGCCCTTAGTGGTTGGCAGGGCTATAAACAACATGATAACCCTGACATAGCCCTTAGTGGTTGGCAGGGCTATAAACAACATGATAACCCTGACATAGCCCTTAGTGGTTGGCAGGGTTATAAACAACATGATAACCCTGACATAGCCCTTAGTGGTTGGCAGGGCTATAAACAACATGATAACCCTGACATAGCCCTTAGTGGTTGGCAGGGTTATAAACAACATAATCCTGATATAGCCCTTAGTGGTTGGCAGGGCTATAAACAACATGATAACCCTGACATAGCCCTTAGTGGTTGGCAGGGTTATAAACAACATAATCCTGATATAGCCCTTAGTGGTTGGCAGGGCTATAAACAACATGATAACCCTGATATAGCCCTTAGTGGTTGGCAGGGCTATAAACAACATGATAACCCTGACATAGCCCTTAGTGGTTGGCAGGGCTATAAACAACATGATAACCCTGACATAGCCCTTAGTGGTTGGTAGGGCTATAAACAACATGATAACCCTGATATAGCCCTTAGTGGTTGGCAGGGCTATAAACAACATGATAACCCTGACATAGCCCTTAGTGGTTGGCAGGGCTATAAACAACATGATAACCCTGACATAGCCCTTAGTGGTTGGCAGGGCTATAAACAACATGATAACCCTGACATAGCCCTTAGTGGTTGGCAGAGCTATAAACAACATGATAACCCTGACATAGCCCTTAGTGGTTGGCAGGGCTATAAACAACATGATAACCCTGACATAGCCCTTAGTGGTTGGCAGGGCTATAAACAACATGATAACCCTGACATAGCCCTTAGTGGTTGGCAGGGCTATAAACAACATGATAACCCTGACATAGCCCTTAGTGGTTGGCAGGGTTATAAACAACATGATAACCCTGATATAGCCCTTAGTGGTTGGCAGGGCCATAAACAACATGATAACCCTGATATAGCCCTTAGTGGTTGGCAGGGCTATAAACAACATAACCCTGACATAGCCCTTAGTGGTTGGTAGGGCTATAAACAACATGATAACCCTGACATAGCCCTTAGTGGTTGGCAGGGCTATAAACAACATGATAACCCTGACATAGCCCTTAGTGGTTGGCAGGGCTATAAACAACATAACCCTGACATAGCCCTTAGTGGTTGGCAGGGTTATAAACAACATGATAACCCTGACATAGCCCTTAGTGGTTGGCAGGGCTATAAACAACATGATAACCCTGACATAGCCCTTAGTGGTTGGCAGGGCTATAAACAACATGATAACCCTGACATAGCCCTTAGTGGTTGGCAGGGTTATAAACAACATGATAACCCTGACATAGCCCTTAGTGGTTGGCAGGGCTATAAACAACATGATAACCCTGACATAGCCCTTAGTGGTTGGTAGGGCTATAAACAACATGATAACCCTGATATAGCCCTTAGTGGTTGGCAGGGCTATAAACAACATGATAACCCTGATATAGCCTTAGTGGTTGGCAGGGTTATAAACAACATACCCTGATATAGCCCTTAGTGGTTGGCAGGGCTAAAAAACAACATACCCTGATATAGCCCTTAGTGGTTGGCAGGGCTATAAACAACATGATAACCCTGATATAGCCCTTAGTGGTTGGCAGGGCTATAAACAACATAACCCTGATATGGCCCTTAGTGGTTGGCAGGGCTATAAACAACATACCCTGATATAGCCCTTAGTGGTTGGCAGGGCTATAAACAACATGATAACCCTGATATAGCCCTTAGTGGTTGGCAGGGCTATAAACAACATACCCTGATATAGCCCTTAGTGGTTGGCAGGGCTATAAACAACATGATAACCCTGATATAGCCCTTAGTGGTTGGCAGGGCTATAAACAACATGATAACCCTGATATGGCCCTTAGTGGTTGGCAGGGCTATAAACAACATAACCCTGATATGGCCCTTAGTGGTTGGCAGGGCTATAAACAACATAACCCTGATATAGCCCTTAGTGGTTGGCAGGGCTATAAACAACATACCCTGATATAGCCCTTAGTGGTTGGCAGGGCTATAAACAACATGATAACCCTGATATAGCCCTTAGTAGTTGGCAGGGCTATAAACAACATACCCTGATATAGCCCTTAGTGGTTGGTAGGGCTATAAACAACATGATAACCCTGACATAGCCCTTAGTGGTTGGCAGGGCTATAAACAACATGATAACCCTGATATAGCCCTTAGTGGTTGGCAGGGTTATAAACAACATGATAACCCTGACATAGCCCTTAGTGGTTGGCAGGGCTATAAACAACATGATAACCCTGATATAGCCCTTAGTGGTTGGCAGGGTTATAAACAACATACCCTGATATAGCCCTTAGTGGTTGGTAGGGCTATAAACAACATGATAACCCTGATATAGCCCTTAGTGGTTGGCAGGGCTATAAACAACATGATAACCCTGATATAGCCCTTAGTGGTTGGTAGGGCTATAAACAACATGATAACCTTGATATAGTCATTAGTGGTTGGCAGGGTTATAAACAACATGATAACCCTGATATAGCCCTTAGTGGTTGGCAGGGCTATAAACAACATGATAACCCTGACATAGCCCTTAGTGGTTGGCAGGGCTATAAACAACATGATAACCCTGACATAGCCCTTAGTGGTTGGTAGGGCTATAAACAACATAATCCTGATATGGCCATTAATGGTTGGCAGGGCTATTAACAACAATATAACCCTGATATTGCCCTTAGTGGTTGGCAGGGCTATAAACAACTTAACCCTGATATAGCCCTTAGTGGTTGGTAGGGCTATAAACAACATAACCCTGACATAGCCCTTAGGGTTGGCAAGGCTATAAACAACATGATAACCCTGACATAGCCCTTAGTGGTTGGCAGGGCTATAAACAACAAAACCCTGATATGGCCCTTAGTGGTTGGCAGGGCTATAAACAACATGATAACCCTGACATAGCCCTTAGTGGTTGGCAGGGCTATAAACAACATGATAACCCTGACATAGCCCTTAGTGGTTGGCAGGGCTATAAACAACATGATAACCCTGACATAGCCCTTAGGGTTGGCAAGGCTATAAAACAACATGATAACCCTGACATAGCCCTTAGTGGTTGGCAGGGCTATAAACAACATGATAACCCTGACATAGCCCTTAGTGGTTGGCAGGGCTATAAACAACAAAACCCTGATATGGCCCTTAGTGGTTGGCAGGGCTATAAACAACATAACCCTGATATGGCCCTTAGTGGTTGGCAGGGCTATAAACAACATAACCCTGATATAGCCCTTAGTGGTTGGCAGGGCTATAAACAACATAACCCTGACATAGCCCTTAGTGGTTGGCAGGGCTATAAACAACATAACCCTGATATAGCCCTTAGTGGTTGGCAGAGCTATAAACAACATACCCTGATATAGCCCTTAGTGGTTGGCAGGGCTATAAACAACATGATAACCCTGATATAGCCCTTAGTAGTTGGCAGGGCTATAAACAACATACCCTGATATAGCCCTTAGTAGTTGGCAGGGCTATAAACAACATACCCTGACATAGCCCTTAGTGGTTGGCAGGGCTATAAACAACATGATAACCCTGACCATAGCCCTTAGTGGTTGGCAGGGCTATAAACAACATGATAACCCTGATATAGCCCTTAGTGGTTGGCAGGGTTATAAACAACATGATAACCCTGACATAGCCCTTAGTGGTTGGCAGGCTATATAACAACATGATAACCCTGATATAGCCCTTAGTGGTTGGCAGGTTATAAACAACATACCCTGATATAGCCCTTAGTGGTTGGTAGGGCTATAAACAACACGATAACCCTGATATAGCCCTTAGTGGTTGGCAGGGCTATAAACAACATGATAACCCTGATATAGCCCTTAGTGGTTGGTAGGGCTATAAACATGATAACCTTGATATAGTCATTATGTGGTTGGCAGGGTTATAAACAACATGATTAACCTGATATAGCCCTTAGTGTTGCAGGGCTATAAACAACATGATAACCCTGACATAGCCCTTAGTGGTTGGCAGGGCTATTAAACAACATGATAACCCTGACATAGCCCTTATGGTTGGTAGGGCTATAACAACTAATCCTGATATGGACCATTAATGGTTGGCAGGGCTATTAACAACAATATATACCCTGATATTGCCCTTAGTGGTTGGCAGGGCTATAAACAACTTAACCCTGATATAGCCCTTAGTGGTTGGTAGGGCTATAAACAACATAACCCTGACATAGCCTTAGGGTTGGCAAGGCTATAAACAACATGATACCTGACATAGCCCTTAGTGTTGGCAGGGCTATAAACAACAAAACCCTGATATGGCCCTTAATGGTTGGCAGGGCTATAAACAACATGATAACCCTGACATAGCCCTTAGTGGTTGGCAGGGCTATAAACAACATGATAACCCTGACATAGCCCTTAGTGGTTGGCAGGGCTATAAACAACATGATAACCCTGACATAGCCCTTAGTGGTTGGCAGGGCTATAAACAACATGATAACCCTGACATAGCCCTTAGGGTTGGCAAGGCTATAAACAACATGATAACCCTGACATAGCCCTTAGTGGTTGGCAGGGCTATAAACAACATGATAACCCTGACATAGCCTTAGTGGTTGGCAGGGCTATAAACAACAAAACCCTGATATGGCCATTAATGGTTGGCAGGGCTATAAACATGATAACCCTGACATAGCCCTTAGTGGTTGGCAGGGCTATAAACAACATAACCCTGACATAGCCCTTAGTGGTTGGTAGGGCTATAAACAACATAACCCTGACATAGCCCTTAGTGGTTGGTAGGGCTATAAACAACATAATCCTGATATGGCCATTAATGGTTGGCAGGGCTATAAACAACATGATAACCCTGACATAGCCCTTAGTGGTTGGCAGGGCTATAAACAACATAAACCTGATATGGCCCTTAGTGGTTGGCAGGGCTATAAACAACATGATAACCCTGATATTGCCCTTAGTGGTTGGCAGGGCTATAAACAACATGATAACCCTGATATAGCCCTTAGTGGTTGGCAGGGCTATAAACAACATGATAACCCTGATATGGCCATTAATGGTTGGCAGGGCTAATAAACAACATGATAACCCTGATATTGCCCTTAGTGGTTGGCAGGGCTATAAACAACTTAACCCTGATATGCCCTTAGTGGTTGGTAGGGCTATAAACAACATAACCCTGACATAGCCCTTAGGGTTGGCAGGGCTATAAACAACATGATAACCCTGATATAGCCCTTAGTGGTTGGCAGGGCTAAATACAACAAAACCCTGATATGGCCCTTAGTGGTTGGTAGGGCTATAAACAACATGATAACCCTGATATGGCCATTAGTGGTTGGTAGGGCTATAAACAACATGATAACCCTGACATAGCCCTTAGTGGTTGGCAGGGCTATAAACAACATACCCTGAATAGCCCTTAGTGGTTGGCAGGGCTATAAACAACATAACCCTGAATGGCCATTAATGGTTGGCAGGGCTATAAACAACATGATAACCCTGACATAGCCCTTAGTGGTTGGCAGGGCTATAAACACCACGATAACCCTGATATTGCCCTTAGTGGTTGGCAGGGCTATAAACATGATAACCCTGATATGGCCCTTAGTGGTTGGGTGACCTTTGCTTAGTGTAATTTTAATTTGTCCAGTCATACTAGAGGAATTTGGTATCGAAAAAATAACAGGTCTGCTAAATGGGATTTATGACACTGGAAAAATCCGCAAAAATAATTATGTCAAAATCAATTTTCATTGCACTTCCAAAGAAATCAGGGGCTATAGAATGCGAACGCCACCGCACAATCAGCCTGATGAGTCATGTAACAAAGACTTATTAAGAATAATCATGATGAGGACAAGAAATAGAATCAAAAGTGAAATAACAGAAGAACATTGTGGATTTGTCGAAGGGAAAGGAACTATTAATGCCATATACGTCCTAAGAACTATCATAGAGAGGTCAATCGGATGAACAGGGATTTAGATTTATGCTTTGTTGATTATACCAAAGCTTTCGATCGGGTAAGACATGAAGAATTGATCACCAACTAGAAAGACTCAATATTGATGGAAAAGATATACGAGTAATTAGAAACACGTATTGGGAACAAACAGCTGCAATGAGAATAGAAAACGATATAAGCTCTTTCCAAAATATCAAAAGAGGAATCAGAAGGGTTGTGTTTTGTCACCTGATCTGTTTTCACTTTACAGCGGAAACATCATGAGAAACCTAGAAGAATGCCTGGATTAAAGGTTGGAGGAAAAATAATAACATTCGATACGCAGATGACACCGTGCTAATTGCAGAAAATGAAAGGGACCTACAAAACCTTGTGAATATACTAGAGATAGAACTAAACAGCAAGAAGACTGAAGTCATGGTAATCAGTAAAAACAACATGAAATCCCATCATGCAAAAATAACAGCAAACAGCACAACGTTGAGACCGGTTGATAAGTTTAAATATCTGGGAACGATCATTTCACCAGACGGCAGATGCACATCAGAAATAGCCAGCAGAACCGGCCTAACCAAAACAACATTCAAGAAAAGCGTTCTTACCAACAAATGCCTATCAATTAACATCAGGAAAAGAGTTCTTGAATGTTATATAGAACCGATAATGTTATTCGGTTGAAAGGCGTGGACAGTCAACTGCAAAGCCAGAACAAGATTGAGGCAGCCGAGATGTGGTTTCTAAGAAGAATGTTAAGAGTTCCATGGACAGCAAAGAAAACGAACGAGACAGTCTTGATGGAGGCAGACACAAGAAGATCATTCATAAGGAAGATTAGGAAAATACAGGCAACATTTATAGGCTATGTTATGAGGAAAGGGGAATTGGAGCACCTGGTCACTTCAGGAAGGCTGGAGGGAAAGAGAGGACCAGGTAGCCCCAGGGAAAAAATATTAGACGGACTTGCATAGTGGCGGAGGACAGAGAGGGTGGAAGATGTGCTAGCAGCGACAAGGGACAAATGCATATAGAGGGCCATGATCGCCAACGCCATGTAGCAAGGCACTTGATGATAATGAGTCATATACATTCAATTCTTGAAACAAACAAACGAAAACAAACAATCAAACAAAGAAAACAGACACGTCTCGATACGTCCCAGGTTCGATATATCAATGGTTTGATACGTCCAAAGTTCGATACGTCCAAGGTACAAAATGTCTCTTTTTTTGTGCGCGTGTCAGCGTATAAAATTGTGCTCGCGCCGCACGAGAGAGGGAGGGATGCACACGGAAAGAATGCTCATGTTCTTCATGTTCCAGCTCTGGCCATCCGCCGTGTACTACCTACCGTGCATGCCACCCATGTTCCCACACAATGTTTCCCCGAGTCAGTATTCCCCTGGCTTCGCACGGAACTCACGCCACATTTCGCAGTCTGAAATTCGGCCCTGCCGTTTTCATCGTTCAACCTTATTTGATGTGTATGTGTGTTTGGTGTGCGAGCGAGCAACCCCGGGCAGATGTGTGTGTGTGTGTGTGTGTGTGTGTGTGTGTTCGTGTTCGTTCTTTGATTTAACGTCTTTTCACTATGAGTGATACTAGACGAATGTGCTCGCGCCGAATGTGTGTGTGTGTGTGTGTGTGTGTGTGTGTGGGAGATATCGAACCCTGGACATGTCGAACCTGGGAAGTGTTGAACCTGGGACATATCGAGACGTCCCCAACAAAACAACCAATCAACCAAAAGAAAGAAAAGAACAAAACAAACAGGGAGAGAGATGGGTGATTCAATCTGTGGTATGCTGCTTTACCTCTCACTGCAGCAACCAGCACTTTGGTGCAAACCACAATGAAGAAAGCTTACTGTTATTGTTATTGCTGTTTAAAGCTCAGCCGACTGCGCAGAGCATATCAGGGCTATAACCGCTTCAAAACATGCAAAACTTCAACAGGAAAGGAAAAAAGAAGAAAATTAAGTACACATATCAATGCATTCGCACACATTATCTAAGGTCATGGCCCTGGTGTTGACAACTCCGTCCAATTTATCAAACAGGGGATTTAAAAAACATAACTGAATACAAATTTAAGCATATCTAAGGACACCAAAACATACAAAAACGGGCCTAAAGTACCTAAAATTGCTTCCGCATATCTCATCTCCCTATAGCCAAAAATGCACTTAATTAATACGTGTACCCAATTATCAATCCTAAGAAAAAGTACCTAAGACTTTATCGAATGGACCAGCAAGGCAGAATATGATAGGACGAAATGACAGAGAGCAAAGGAACAAGGCAGAAACAAAGAGAGTGACAGAAAAGAGGAAATTTCTAGCACAGAATTTCCAGAAGGTGGCGATACTATTTATACTGAAAGAGCCCCCGGCATCCTCACGGGATGTCGGGACAGTACAGACCATAGACATGTGTAATTGTGACATACATTTCACCCTGCAGAACGACCATGCCCATCAATCAAGTAAGACAGTAATCACCTAGGAAATCACGTAGTTGCTAACCCTTCTCTACTTTTCCCATGTTTTGGGTAGAAACTGACTGAGACTGAAGAGCCCCACACTGTTAATTTTTTACCAATGGTGATTCGAATCTACAGCCTTGCAGGTGCCATGTTGCACCAACCACTACGCCACAGCAACAGGTTGAACAGGTCAGTATTTATCTTGCAGGCTGAGCCTGAACTCCAGACATTCATGACAGGGGAATACATAACTCAAATAATACAGTCTAACTAACTAAGCCAGCAATCTGCCCTGTCACTGTTATTAATGAAGCTGTCACTACAATGTGATGAACGGTCTGCTGCCTGTCCTGCCACTGGGCACAAGAGTTATGGCGGCAAAAACACACAGAAGTCCAGCACCAGTGTTGTATGACAGAGACCCGTTAAAACGTCATGGTACTTTTCAACGTTCGTGAGGCCACTGTGCATGACTGTGTCGACATCATGAGAATGATCAAGGTGAGGGATGATCACACATGTCTTTTTATTTAAGAAATGGATGATTGAGGAAATGTTAAAGTCGTGGAAAGAGTGTCTATGTTTTGTTTGTAAATTGCAGACAACTCAAACGATGTTCCATGACTATGACGTGTTTTTGTTACGTCTACTGGTGACTATAAATTCAATAAGAGTGACTTTCCCTTGATAAAGCATACTGATGTGAACAATAACGTTTATCAGTCTACTGGACTTGTGAACCGATCTAAGATTAGACCAGCCCACCAAAATGAAACATATTGAGTAGATTTTAATTCACTAGAAGGGCGAAAAGTTAGAAAAAGACGGAAGAATTGCCTGAAACCGTCAGTTGACAGTGAGCGATATCAGTGCTAAGGATGAGTGACCATGAAGGTGAAGAAGAAAAAGCAACGCCAAGACGATCAGGAAGACAAAGAAACATTCCTTTGCTCCAAAGTTAAGAGGTGACTACAGGGGATCTCCAGAGCGACTGGAAAAAGTTTAGAAGATTTGGGACAGTTAGGAAGTAGTCACTGAATTGAAAGAGGAAGATCAAGAGTTCAGAACAGCAATGTTCTGTGTTGGGTCAGAAGGCTTGGATAGTTTTAAGGGATTGCCGTTTAAAATGAGGAAAAACATAACTCTGGACAGAATATTGCAGAAATTTGAAAAGTTCTGCATAGGCAAAAAGAATGAGATATATGAATCCTATATTTTCCACAAAAGACACCAAACAGCAGGGGAACCAGTAGAACAATTAGCTTCCGCCTTGAGGAAACTTACCCGAGTCCTGCAATTTTGGCAGCAGTAAGCTAGAAGAGAGACTTCTGCTAGATCAAAGTGTTCTGGGAATCAAAAATGAAAACCTCAGAATAAAACTTTTGGAAGAAAGAGGGCTGACTTTAAACAAGTGCTTAGATACACGCAGAGCATTCGAAATGAATCAACAACAAAGCACGGCTATGAAAACTGAAGTCATAAGACTGATCATCAAGATGTTAATTTCGTGCATCCAAGAAAGATTGGGAAAGCCAACCAGAAAAAAGACACACATAGTGTGGAAAACAGCACAAACAGAGAAAAGAAGAATGTCCTGCATTTGGAAAAAAAACTTGCCTGAGTTGTGGAGGGAAAAATCATTTTCCCACCGTTTGTAACGCACCGAAAAGAAATGTGAGAGATGAAGATCAGAGTGGGACGAGAGAGGGATCTTCCATTCTGTCTTGGTCAAGAGGCTGGGCTGGATCTGGTTGGTGCGCATTGTGTGGCTATGGCCCGGGGTCTGTCATCTCCCCACCTTGCCATTCGGTTTTCAAACAAGGTAACTGATCACTGGGTCAGAATGGGTCATGCAATGCATGGACAGACCCCCACCCCCTTTGCTTGAAGAAATTACTGTCCATTGGCGTCGGGAGCTTAGGAGGCGAGTGTCCTGAGAATGGCGAGGCATTGGTGCTCTGGGTCCCATATGCACCCTGGTGGTGTTCTTGTTCACACTGACTCTTAGCACTGGATCCAGAGTCACACAACTATTCATAAACCAACATTTCCAGATTTTTCCATTTTCAAATTTGAAACAATGTCATCATTGACTGCGAGGTCATTGCACCAGATAAACAATCATGTTATTGTTGTATTTTCCTACACTGTGCAGACGTTACAAACAAAGCAATGTCGCAGTCTGAAACTCGGCCGTGCCGTTTACATCGTTGAACCTTCTTTGATGTGTGTGTGTGTTTGGTGTGCGCAGATGACACAATGCTATTTGCAGGAAATGAAAGGGACCTACAAAATCTTGTGAATATACTAGAAATAGAAAGCAAAGGTAAGGGGTTGGAACTAAACAGCAAGAAGACTGAAGTCATGGTGATCAGTAAAAATCATGAAATCCCCTCATGCAAAATAACAGCAAATGGCACAACCTTGACACAGGTTGATAGGTTTAAATATCTGGGAACGATCATTTCACCAGACGGCAAATGCACATCAGAAATAACCAGCAGAATCGGCCAAGCCAAAACAGCATTCCAAGAAGATGCAAAGCATCCTTACCAACAAATGCCTATCAATTAACATCAAGAAGAGAGTTCTTGAATGTTATATAGAACCGATAATGTTATACGGTTGTGAGGCGTGGACAGTCAACATGCAAAGCCAGAACAAGATTGTGGCAGCCGAGATGTGGTTTCTAAGAAGAATGTTGAGAGTTTCATGGACAGCAAAGAAAACAAATGAGACAGTCTTGATGGAGGCATACACAAGAAGATCATTCATAAGAAAGATTAGGAAAAGACAGGCAACATTTATAGGCCATTTTATTGGAGAGGGGAATTGGAGCACCTGGTCACAACAGGAAAGCTGGAGGGAAAGAGAGGACCAGATAGACCCAGGGAAAAATATTAGACGGACTTGCAGAGTGGCTGCGGACAAAGAGGGTAAAAGATGTGCTTGCGGCAACAAGGGACAGATGCATATGGAGGGTCATGATTGCCAACGCCATGTGGAAGGCATTTGATGATGATGATGATGAGATGTTATGTTGCTGCACAGTCTGCTTACAACGTCTTCAGCGGATGTGCTTACTGGATGTTTTCTTGTTTCCATAGTCCGCCAAACACATACGGCTTACAGATATTTTGTCCATATATACGTATGTAGGGGGTTAAGGCACTAGCAGGTCTGCATATGTGTTGACCTTTGACCTGGGTGATTGGAACAATGTCTACCCATATGTGTTGACCTTTGACCTGGGTGGTTGGAACAATGTCAACCTTATGTGTTGACCTTTGACCTGGGTGATTGGAACAATGTCTACCCATATGTGTTGACCTTTGACCTGGGTGGTTGGAACAATGTCTACCCATATGTGTTGACCTGGGTGATTGGAACAATGTCTACCCATATGTGTTGACCTTTGACCTGGGTGGTTGGAACAATATCTACCCATATGTGTTGACCTGGGTGGTTGGAACAATGTCTACCCATATGTGTTGACCTTTGACCTGGGCAGTTGGAACAATATCTACCCATATGTGTTGACCTGGGTGGTTGGAACAATGTCTACCCATATGTGTTGACCTGGGTGATTGGAACAATGTCTACCCATATGTGTTGACATTTGACCTGTGTGGTTGGAACAATATCTACCCATATGTGTTGACCTGGGTGGTTGGAACAATGTCTACCCATATGTGTTGACCTTTGACCTGGGCAGTTGGAACAATGTCTACCCATATATGTTGACCTCTGACCTGGGCAGTTGGAACAATGTCTACCCATATGTGTTGACCTTTGACCTGGGCAGTTGGAATAATGTCAACCCTTATGTGTTGACCTGGGTGATTGGAACAATGTCTACCCATATGTGTTGATCTGGAACAATGTCTACCCATATGTGTTGATCTGGAACAATGTCTACCCATATGTGTTGATCTGGAACAATGTCTACCCATATGTGTTGATCTGGAACAATGTCTACCTTATGTGTTAAGCTGGGTGGTTGGAACAATGTCTACCTTATGTGTTGACCTGGGTGGTTGGAACAATGTCTACCCATATGTGTTGACCTTTGACCTGGGTGGTTGGAACAATGTCTACCCCCTTATGTGTTGACCTTTGACCTGGGTGGTTGGAACAATGTCTACCCCCTTATGTGTTGACCTTTGACCTGGGTGGTTGGAACAATGTCTACCCATATGTTTTGACCTGGGTGGTTGGAACAATGTATACCCATATGTGTTGACCTTTGACCTGGGTGGTTGGAATAATGTCTACCCATATGTGTTTACCTGGGTGGTTGGAACAATGTATACCCATATGTGTTGACCTTTGACCTGGGTGATTGGAACAATGTCTACCTTATGTGTTGACCTGGGTGGTTGGAACAATGTCTACCCATATGTGTTAACCTGGGTGGTTGGAACAATGTATACCCATATGTGTTGACCTTTGACCTGGGTGGTTGGAACAATGCCTACCCATATGTGTTGACCTGGGTGGTTGGAACAATGCCTACCCTTAAGTGTTGACCTGGAACAATGTCTACCCTTATGTGTTAACCTGGGTGGTTGGAACAATGTCTACCCATATGTGTTAACCTGGGTGGTTGGAACAATGTCTACCCATATGTGTTAACCTGGGTGGTTGGAACAATGTCTACCTTATGTGTTAACCTGGGTGGTTGGAACAATGTCTACCCATATGTGTTGACCTGGGTGGTTGGAACAATGTCTACCCATATGTGTTGACCTGGGTGGTTGGAACAATGTCTACCCATATGTGTTGACCTGGAACAATGTCTACCCATATGTGTTAACCTGGGTGGTTGGAACTATGTCTACCCATATGTGTTGACCTGGGTGGTTGGAACAATGTCTTACCCATATGTGTTGACCTGGAACAATGTCTACCCATATGTGTTGACCTGGAACAATGTCTACCCATATGTGTTGACCTGGGTGGTTGGAACAATGTCTACCCATATGTGCTGACCTTTGACCTGGGTGGTTGGAACAATGTCTACCTTATGTGTTGACCTGGGTGGTTGGAACAATGTCTACCCATATGTGTTGACCTTTGACCTGGGTGGTTGGAACAATGTCTACCTTATGTGTTGACCTTTGATCTGGGTGATTGGAACAATGTCTACCCATATGTGTTGACCTTTGACCTGGATGATTGGAACAATGTCTACCCCCTTATGTGTTGAACTTTGACCTGGGTGATTGGAACAATGTCTACCCATATGTGTTGACCTTTGACCTGGGTTACTGGAACAATGTCTACCCCCTTATGTGTTGATCTTTGACCTGGGTGATTGGAACAATGTCTACCTTATGTGTTGACCTGGGCGGTTGGAACAATGTCTACCTTATGCATTGACCTTTGACCTGGGTGATTGGAACAATGTCAACCTTATGTGTTGACCTGGGTGATTGGAACAATGTCAACCTTATGTGTTGACCTGGGTGGTTGGAACAATGTCAACCTTATGTGTTGACCTGGGTGATTGGAACAATGTCAACCTTATGTGTTGACCTGGGTGATTGGAACAATGTCAACCTTATGTGTTGACCTGGGTGATTGGAACAATGTCAACCTTATGTGTTGACCTGGGTGATTGGAACAATGTCAACCTTATGTGTTGACCTTTGACCTGGGTGATTGGAACAATGTCTACCCATATGTATTGACCTTTGACCTGGGTTACTGGAACAATGTCAACCTTATGTGTTGACCTGGGTGGTTGGAACAATGTCTACCCTTATGTATTGACCTTTGACCTGGGTGATTGGAGCAATGTCAACCTTATGTGTTGACCTGGGTGGTTGGAACAATGTCTACCCTTATGTATTGACCTTTGACCTGGGTGATTGGAGCAATGTCAACCTTATGTGTTGACCTGGGTGGTTGGAACAATGTCTACCCTTATGTATTGACCTTTGACCTGGGTGATTGGAACAATGTCAACCTTATGTGTTGACCTGGGTGGTTGGAACAATGTCTACCCTTTAACCATCAGACGATACCCAGGCAGGAACGAACACATGCGACTACATCTCAAACCGAACTGGCCAGTGGATGGTTGATAATTTGGGTCATACGGTAGACATCTTGCTTATGCATATGTATCAACCATAACGTCAAGGAACAGTGGCATGATCGAAAGAGGCATGTTGAACTCTTCTTCACCCGTCACTCTGGACAAAACTGCTGAGTAAACAGTATGAAAAAATGTGGGACAGATCCAACCGTCGGAACAACCGGACGCAATCACGTGGGGAAAATGCGCTTCCAGACTTACCAGGAGATAAGACAGAATATGGATACATTCGAGATATGACACGCACGAGGTGGTTAGTTTTAGTTTTAGATCCTGTGACTCCGTTCTCTCAGGTCATGGCTCATACATATGCATGAGCAAGATGTCTTCTTCAGCAACCAAAATATCAATCAATCAATGACCGGTTCGGTTTGAGATGTAGTCACGTGTGGAACGAACACAGACCTGCCGATTGAAGTGCAACGCTCTAACCTCATGATTGCAGCGCCCATGACGTAAACAATATATTTACGTCATTTAGAAACCTGACGTAACTTCTACAAACATCTGGAAGGTTCCGACCAAGTTGTAAGGACTGGGAAAAGCTGGACTAGGCGTCATGAACATAAACATTCTGAACTCTGTCAGCCACAAGGCATGGAATCCAAACCAAGTTATAAGGAATCCAAAACAAGTGTAACTGCCCGCCTTCGAGCGAACAGGAACCAGAAAAAAACACGAAAAAAAAGAAAAGAATAAGAACGCGTATTTAATACAAGACAAGACAGGTGCACACACTGGACAGAGCAGCAGGAAAGTTTCATTCTTTCTCTCCTAATTTTTCTATCTGGTGTTTGTTTGTTTATGATCTTACGCTTGACAAAGGCCAGTTGGCCGACAATTTGTGCCTGTCTTGTCTTGTTGTATTAAATACGCGTTCTTATTCTTTTTTGGGTTTTTTTTTCTGGTTCAAATTACAAGGACTGGCGAAAGCTGGACCAGACGTCATGAACATAAACATTCGGAGCTCTGTCAACCCCAAGGCATGGATAAAATGTAAAGGTAAAACTTGTCCATTAACCCTTCGGCAGTAGGGGAGTGAAGTGGTAGTGACTTCAACTTTTCTCAAGGCCAGTTTTTGAGGGAGGTGCTCACCATAATCTTCCATGTTGTTACCTTTCCCAGCCTTGAATAGGGGTAGGTACCCAGACACACCTGGGTAGACTGGAGGCTGCACATAAACATTTTCATGAGGGCAGTATGGAATCTGTGCAAACCTGTACAGTCAGTGTGGAAGGTGAAAGGTGTACCTGTACACCAACACGGCCTGTACGTGTTGATACTGTCAGTGTGGAAGGTGAAAGGTATACCTGTACACTAACACGGCCTGTACGTGTTGATACTGTCAGTGTGGAAGGTGAAAGGTGTACCTGTACACCAACACGGCCTGTACGTGTTGATACTGTCAGTGTGGAAGGTGAAAGGTGTACCTGTACACCAGCACGGCATGTACGTGTTGATACTGTCAGTGTGGAAGGTGAAAGCTGTACCTGTACACCAACACGGCCTATACGTGTTGATACTGTCAGTGTGGAAGGTGAAAGGTGTACCTGTACACCAACACGGCCTATACGTGTTGATACTGTCAAGTTTAAGGTCATTTCCCCTTTGTTACTGTACAGTGATGTAACAAATGGTGATGATGACGATAATGATGGCAATGATGGTAACGACGACGATGATGACGATGATAAAGGTGATGCTGATGATGACAATGATGATGATGATGATGATGACGACGACGATGATAATAGAGATGGTGATGATGACGACGATAATGGTAATGATGATAATGACGATAACGATGATGATGAAAAAACGTAGCAGAATCTTAGAAAGAAAGGGAAGGTGGAAGGAGACGAGGATGGAAATGACGATAACAATAGAAAAAGGCAATGACAATAATGAAAAACAAACAAACAAACAAACAAACAATACAACAATGATGATGATATGAAAATAAACAGCAATATTGATTATAACAAGGTCAGTAAAAGACGATCATGATTAGAGGGACAACTGTTTAAAGCCAGACGACTGCATACATGTGTAGAGCCACATCAAGTTTACAACTGTTTAAAGCCAGTCGACTGCATACATGTGTAGAGCCACATCAAGGTTACAACTGTTTAAAGCCAGTCGACTGCATACATGTGTAGAGCCACATCAAGGTTACAACTGTTTAAAGCCAGTCGACTGCATACATGTGTAGAGCCACATTAAGGTTACAACTGTTTAAAGCCAGTCGACTGCATACATGTGTAGAGCCACATCAAGGTTACAACTGTTTAAAGCCAGATGACTGCATACATGTGTA
>JAPXFY010000031.1:43817584-43835084 GCA_030674185.1 Monoplex corrugatus
CATTACTACTACTAGCACCACTAACATTACTGCTACTACTACCACGACTACCATTACTACTACTACCACTACCATTACTACTACTAGCACCACTAACATTACTACTACTACCACCACTACCATTACTACTACTAGCACCACTAACATTACTACTACTATCACCACTACCATTACTACTACTAGCACCACTAACATTACTGCTACTACTACCACCACTACCATTACTACTACTACTACCACGACTACCATTACTACTACTACTACCACCACTACCATTACTACTACTACCACGACTACCATTACTACTACCACGACTACCATTACTACTACCATGACTACCATTACTACTACTACCATGACTACCATTACTACTACCACGACTACCATTACTACTACTACTACTACCATTACTACTACTACTACCATTACTACTACTACTACCACCACTACCATTACTACTACTACCACGACTACCATTACTATTACCATGACTACCATTACTACTACTACCACGACTACCATTACTACTACCACGACTACCATTACTACTACCACGACTCACCATTACTACTACTACTACTACTACTACTACTACCATTACTACTACTACTACTACTACTACTACCATTACCACTACTACCACCACTACCATTACAACTACTAGCAACACTAACATTACTGCTACTACCACCACGACTACCATTACTACTACCACGACTACCATTACGACTACTACTACTACCACCATTACCGTTACTACTACTGCTACATTTTGTCATTCATTTGACAGGAAGTGATGGACAGCGCCCCCTGGTGGGCTGCGTGCTATACTACTACGGGTACAACCCACGGTACGGCAAAACGTGTTCTGTAGAGAACTTCTATGTGGCTGAACAGTGGAGAAACAAAGGCATTGGGTCTGTACTCTGGGCCACTGTGAGTCAGGTAAGGTAGACAGACCTTGGGCCTTCTGTCTCAGCCAGTTAACGAGTAAGAAAAGTCCTGTGTTTCACTTTCAGTTTCAATTTCTCAAGATGACGTGTCCGCGTTCGGAATGAATTCCATATACACTAACGTCACAGGTGCCATGTGATGGAGAAGATCCGGAATGATCATGGCACAAGCCTTAAGCCTGCACATAAAACCCGTGAGCTGGCCTGGTTCTGAGGTCCTACCTAGATAGTTTCATAACCGTGGGGTCGTAGGGGAGTAAGGTGGCAGAGACCTCAACTTTTCCCGGGGCCAGCACCACGAGGGCGGCACCCATCCCCTCTCCTTCGCTTCAAATCCATATCCACATTCACGTGATTTTTTTTTTTTACCAAGCCTTAAGAAAGGCAAGATGGCTAATTGGTCTTCAAGACTTGGGAAATCAACATATCTCTCCAATGTTTTAAACCAAGGCATCCGGGCAATGCCCTGCTATTCTCGATTTTCAAATGCCGTGGGATCTTTAGCGTGACTAGCCAGAAGGTACACGGGTCCGACTCGTTCTTCGTCCCCTTTCCGAAGGACTAGGCGTTCAGTTCGATTTTCCGGTCAAACTACGAAGAAAAGTCGAGGCCTCTATGGGAAGCGAACCCTGAAAACTCGAGTTTAATTATTGGCAGGCGAACGTATGAACCATTCTGCCACTCTTCTTCCTCAAGTCCTGTGAAGACATTGTGTTGTGTGTAGTACTTTGCATTTGTTTGTTTGTTGTCGTATTTTGGTTGGATTTTGTTCTCTGTCATTGTATAACCTGCTCATTCTCTTTCACTACATACCTATGCCTCATTCTCTCTAATGCATACCCTATGCCTCATCTCTTTCAATACCATGCTCATTCTCTTAATGCATACCCTATGCCTCATTCTCTTCACTACATACCCTATGCCTCATTCTCTCTCAATGCATACCCTATGCCTCATTCTCTTTCACTGCATACCCTATGCCTCATTCTCTCTCAATGCATACCCTATGCCTCATTCTCTCATGCATACCCTATGCCTCATTCTCTCTCAACGCATACCCTATGCCTCATTCTCTCTCATGCATACCCTATGCCTCATTCTCTTTCAATGCATACCCTATGCCTCATTCTCTTCACTGCATACCCTATGCCTCATTCTTTCATTGCATACCCTATCCTCATTCTCTTCACTGCATACCCTATGCCTCATTCTCTTTCACTGCATACCCTATGCCTCATTCTCTTTCAATGCATACCCTATGCCTCATTCTCTCTCAATGCATACCCTATGCCTCATTTCTCTCACTGCATACCCTATGCCTCATTCTCTCTCAATGCATACCCTATGCCTCATTTCTCTCATTGCATACCCTATGCCTCATTCTCTCTCACTGCATATCCTATGCCTCATTCTTTCATGCATACCCTATGCCTCATTCTCTGTCACATACCCTATGCTCATTCTCTCAATGCATACCCTATGCCTCATTTTCTCTTCATGCATACCCTATGCCTCATTCTCTCTCAATGCATACCCTATGCCTCATTCTCTTTCATCATACCTATGCCTCATTCTCTTTCATCCTACATACCCTATGCCTCATTCTTTATTGCATACCCTATCCTCATTCTTTCAATGCATACCCTATGCCTCATTCTCTCTCAATGCATACCCTATGCCTCATTCTCTTCAATGCATACCCTATGCCTCATTCTTTTCAATGCATACCCTATGCCTCATTCTTTTCATGCATACCCTATGCCTCATTCTCTTTCATGCATACCCTATGCCTCATTCTCTCTCAATCATACCCTATGCCTCATTCTTTCATTCATACCCTATGCCTACATTCTCTCTCAATTCATACCCTATGCCTCATTCTTTCATTGCATACCCTATGCCTCATTCTCTTCAATGCATACCCTATGCCTCATTTTCTTCACTGCATACCTATGCCTCATTCTCTCTCACTGCATACCCTATGCCTCATTCTCTTTCAATCATACCTATGCCTCATTCTTTCATTGCATACCCTATGCCTCATTCTTTCAATGCATACCCTATGCCTCATTCTCTTCTAATTCATACCCTATGCCTCATTCTTTCACTGCATACCCTATGCCTCATTCTCTTCATATCCTATACCCTATGCACTCTATTTCTTTCACTGCATACCCTATGCCTCATTCTCTCCTCATATTGCATACCCTATGCCTCATTCTCTTCACTGCATACCCTATGCCTCATTCTCTCTAATTCCATACCCTATGCCTCATTCTCTTCAATGCATACCCTATGCCTCATTCTCTCTAATTCCATACCCTATGCCTCATTCTCTCTCACTGCATACCCTATGCCTCATTCTCTATCTACCCATCATTCTCTCGCATACACCTATGCCTCATTCCATGTCTGCCTCTTCTCTCAATGCATACCCTATGCCTCATTCTTTCTCAATGCTATACCCTATGCCTCATTCTCTTTCATTGCATACCCTATGCCTCATTCTCTCTAATTCCATACCCTATGCCTCATTCTTTCATTCCATACCCTATGCCACTATTCTCTCTAATTCCATACCCTATGCCTCATTCTTTCATTGCATACCCTATGCCTCATTCTCTCAATGCATACCCTATGCCACATTTTCCCTCTCTCTACTGCATACTCTATGCCTCATTCTCTCTCACTGCATACCCTATGCCTCATTCTCTTTCAATACATACCCTATGCCTCATTCTTTCATTGCATACCCTATGCCTCATTCTTTCACTGCATACCCCATGCCTCATTCTCTCTCTAATTCCATACCCTATGCCTCATTCTTTCACTGCATACCCTATGCCACATTCTCTCTAATTCCATACCCTATGCCTTATCTTTCACTGCATCATCCCTATGCCTCATTCTCTCTAATTCCATACCCTATGCCTCATTCTTTCACTGCATACCCTATGCCTCATTCTCTCTAATTCCATACCCTATGCCTCATTCTCTCTCAATGCATACCCTATGCCTCATTCTCTCTAATTCCATACCCTATGCCTCATTCTCTCTCACTGCATACCCTATGCCTCATTCTCTCTCACTGCATACCCTATGCCTCATTCTCTCACAATGCATACCCTATGCCTCATTCTCTCTCAATGCATACCCTATGCCTTATTGTTCTCAATGCATACCCTATGCCTATTGTCTCTCAATGCATACCCTATGCCTCATTCTCTCTCATTCTGCATACCCTATGCCTCATTCTCTTTCATTGCATACCCTATGCCTCATTCTCTCTCACTGCATATCCTATGCCTTATTGTCTCTCACTGCATACCCTATGCCTCATTCTCTCTCACTGCATACCCTATGCCTCATTCTTTCACTGCATACCCTATGCCACATTCTCTCAATGCATACCCTATGCCTCATTCTCTCTAATTCCATACCCTATGCCACATTCTCTCACTGCATACCTATGCCTCATTCTCTCTCACTGCATACCCTATGCCTCATATTCTCTCTAATTCCATACCCTATGCCACATTCTCTCAATGCCATACCCTATGCCTCATTCTTTCACTGCATACCCTATGCCTCAATTTCTCTCAATGCATACCCTATGCCCTCATTCTCTCATTCCATACCCTATGCCTCATTCTCTTTCAATGCATATCCTATGCCTCATTCGTTTCAATGCATACCCTATGCCTCATTCTCTCTAATTCCATACCTATGCCTCATTCTCTTTCAATGCATACCTTATGCCTCATTCAATCTCAGTGCATACCCTATGCCTCATTCCATATCCTATGCCTCATTCTCTCTCATTCCATGTCCTATGCCTCATTCTCTCTCATTCCATATCCTATGCCTCATTTTTCTTCATTCCATATCCTTTGCCTCATTCTCTCTCATTCCATATCCTATGCCTCATTCTCTCTCATTCCATATCCTATGCCTCATTCTCTCTCATTCCATATCCTATGCCTCATTTTCTCTCATTCCAATCCTATGCCTCATTCTCTCTCATTCCATATCCTATGCCTCATTCTCTCTCATTCCATATCCTATGCCTCATTTTCTCTCGTTCCACACCCTGTGCCTCATTCTCTTTCACTGCATTCCTTGTGCCTCATTCTCTCTCACCGCGCCCTTGCCTCATTCTCTCTCATGCCTTTGCTCATTCTCTTCACCGCGTACCCTTGCCTCATCTGTCTCAATGCATGCCTTATGCCTCATTCTCTTTCACCGCGTACCCTGTGCCTCATTCTGTCTCAATGCATGCCCTATGCCTCATTCTCTTTCACCGCTACCCTATGCCTCATTCTGTCTCAATGTATGCCCTATGCCTCATCTCTCTCTCTCTCTCTCTCGTATCAAACCAGGCTACATTTCACATCTCATGTCTTCTCTTTAACTAAATTTACTGTGATCTGAATCAAAGTGACTGCCAATTACGAACAGAAAGAAAGAAAAACTACAACAAAACTAGAACACATGTTTAACAAAACAAGACAGGCGCAATTTGGCCTTTGTCCAGCTTATATACAAGACTAAACACATCTGCCATTTATTTTCTCCTGCCAACACAATGTTTGGGATGTTGTCTATGTTTGTTTGTTTGTTTGTTTTGTTGCGTGCGCGCGCGCGCGCGCGAGCGTGTGTGTGTGTGTGTGCGTGCGTTTGTGTGCGTGTGTGAGTGTGTGTGTGTGTGTGTGAGTGTGTGTGTGTGTGTGTGAGATGTGTGTGTGTGTGTGTGCGTGCGTGCGTGCGTGGTGTGTGTGTGTGTGTGTGTTGTGTGTGAGTGTGCGTGCGTGCGTGTGTGTGTTGTGTGTGGCGTGCGTTTGTGTGTGTGTGTGTGTGTGTGTGTGCGCTCGTGCATGCGTGTGTGTGTGTATGTGTGCGTGCGTGTTTGTGTGTGTGTGTGTGTGTGGGGCGCGGCGAGTGCTGTGTTGTCTCGTATTCTTTGTTATCTTTTGTATAGGCTTGACGAAGGCCAGTTGGCCGAAAACTTGTACCCATCTTTGTTTTGTTATTTGTTATATTAAATACGTTCTGATTCTATTTTTGTGTTTTTCTCGTTCACGTCCGCTTATGCATGATCACAGCTGAGATCTAAAACAGTTAAATTTTACCAGCCTAGCTAATTAATCATGAACTTTATTGGTTGTTTAATCCAAAGTGTTGGCTTTCTGCGCACAAAACTGAGAGAGAGAGAGGGGGAGGGGGAGAGAGAGAGAGAGAAAAAGAGAGAGAGAGGGAGAAGAGAGAGAGGAGAGAGAGAGAGAGAGAGAGAAGAGAGAGAGAGAGAGAAGAGACAGATACAAGACAGAGAGAATTCTAAATCTTGAATTATTTGCCGAGAGAGCTGAGAGACAGAGACGAAGACAGAAAGAACAGAGACAGAGACAATTCTAAATCCTGAATCTTGCCGAGAGAGCTGTATTTCTGGTCCATTTTCTGAGTCAGATTAATTTTGTTGTGTTTTCTGTCTTAAGAAAAACTTCTAGTCTCGGTTAGCCTTCATAGTCCGAGGTTCACGAATTCATCTTTTATTTCGTCTTAAGACTCAGAGCACAGACTTTTTCGTTAGTTGAAATAATG
Source organism: Monoplex corrugatus (assembly GCA_030674185.1). Lineage (NCBI taxonomy): Eukaryota > Metazoa > Mollusca > Gastropoda > Littorinimorpha > Ranellidae > Monoplex > Monoplex corrugatus. Next base: position 43,824,136 of record JAPXFY010000031.1, read on the forward strand.
GTGTTTTGACAGAGAGAGCAATAAAGTTACTACACACATAAGGCGTTGTAAAGTTACATTTGGTATATATCTGAAAGGAAGCCAGGACGTTTTACTCTGTGTACTAAATCATTGCTCCTTCAGTATGTCTAGACTTAATTAATTCTAATCTTTCTCGTCTCAGTGTTTCGTGAGTGCGATCAGTAGGCCTACATTTCTACTCGTCTCCTTCTCTCTCGCTTCTTCAGGTATGGAATGAGAGAGAACGAGGCACACGGTGTGCAGTGAGAGAGATGGATGGGGGTATGGAATGAGAGAATGAGGGGGGGGGTATGGAATGAGAGTGAGGGAGGGGGGTATGGAATGAGAGTGAGGGAGGGGATATGGAATGAGAGTGAGGGAGGGGGTGTGACATGAGAGAACGAGGGAGAGGTTATGAAATGAGAGGGTGAAGGAGATACAGAATGAGTGTGAATAAGATATTTTTGATATATGCATCACAGATCCAGACACATTCCATATCATCCCCACGACACCAATATTTCAGGCTGCCTTGTCCATGGGGTGTGTCAAGCTATACTGGATAGTGGACAACTGGAACAAGCCCGGCCATGGACTTCTATCAACGGAGGGGCGCATACGACAGGACAGAAAAGGACGGCTGGCAACTGTACTTTATGGACAGTGACGTCATGAAGAACCTGGTGGACACGACACTGCCAGAAACAGTGAAAGGAATATAGTTAATATGTATTACCGGTGTAATATGGCGTTTGGATGGTTGAGTTTGGCTGCCCCACGTTTGTGGTGGTAAGAATTTAGAAATACAAGTGTACTGTGCACCAAATATCATTCCATTAGTGTTAATCAATGTCAGTGCATCGGTACTAGCAAGATCTTTATTCTGTCAAGTTGGTAGTAACAACGGTAGAAGAGAGTTTGGGTTGGGTAGGACCACTGATGGGGGTGGGGGGGGGATGTAGTTCAGTGTGTACGTTGTTTGAGTGAGGGATAAGGTTAAGCAATGCCGCTGACATGTTAAGTGACAGGTGCGACAAGTGGTTAGGACAAATGAAAGGTCAGTTTTCAAACCTGCTTAGGTACTGCCAGGTGAGTGAGATTTTCCCGATTTCTGGATCAACATACAGGCAGACCTCCTGGTGCCTGAAGTCCCTTCCTGAGTTTAGGAACGCAAAACATCAAATACGTACATTAAAGATCCTGTAAACAATATCAGTGCTGGGTAAACACCCAAATGGGTATAACTGCCTTATGTAAACACCCAACATGGGTATAACTGCCTTATGTAAAACACCATCATGAGTATAACTGCCTTATGTAAACACCCAACATGGGTATAACTGCCTTATGTAAACACTCAACATGGGTATAACTGCCTTATGAAACACTTATCATGGCACTGTTATGTAACACCAAGATAACTGCTTAGTAAACACCACATGGGTATAACTGCCTTATGTAAACACCAACATGGTATAACATGCCTTATGTAAACTCAACATGGGTATAAAACTGCCTTATGTAAACATCACATGGGTATAACTGCCTTATGTAAACACTACATGGCTGCTTATGAAGCACCAACTGGTATAATGCCATGAAACCACATGGCCTTATGTAAACACCAACATGGGTTAGTGACAATGAACACTCACAGGGTATCAACTGCCTTAGTAACATCACATGGGTATACTGCCTTATGCACAATGATAACGAATGCCCCAACATGGTATAAACCTGCCTATGTAAACACGCAACATGGGTATAACTGCCTTATGTAAACACCACATGGTATAACTGCCTTATGTAAACACTCAACATGGCCTTAGGTAAACACCCAACATGGGTATAACTGCCTTATGTAAACACCAACATTGGGTATAAATACTGCCTTATTACACCAACATGGGTAAACTGCTTATGTAAAACCAACATGGTTACGCTTATTAAACACCACAGGTATAATGCCTTATTAAACATCCAACATGGGTAATAACTGCCTTATGTAAAAACAACATGGTATAACTGCCTTATGTAAACACCCAACATGGGTTATAACTACGCCTTATGTAAACATCCAAGTACACTGCTAGGACTACATGTAACTGCCTATCTGGGTATGTAAACACCCACATGGGTATAACTGCCTTATGTAAACACCAACATGGGTATAACTGCCTTATGTAAACACCTCAACATGGGTATAAGCCTTATGTAAACACTCAACATGGGTATAACTGCCTTATGTAAACACCCAACATGGGTATAACTGCCTTATGTAAACACCCAACATGGGTATAACTGTCCTTATGTAAACACCCAACATGGGTATAACTGCCTTATGTAAACACTCAACATGGGTATAACTGCCTTATGTAAACACCCAACATGGGTATAACTGCCTTATGTTAAACACCCAACATGGGTATAACTGCCTTATGTAAACACCCAACATGGTATAACTGCCTTATGTAAACACCCAACATGGGTATAACTGCCTTATGTAAAACACCACATGGGTATAAACTGCCTTATGTAAACACTCACATGGGTATAACTGCCTTATGTAAAACACCAACATGGGTATAACTGCCTTATGTAAACACCGTAACATGTGAGTATAACTGCCTTATGTAAACACCCAACATGGGTATAACTGCCTTATGTAAACACCAACATGGGTATAACAGGAAACTGCCTTATGTAAACACCCAACATGGGTATAACTGCCTTATGTAAACACCCAACATGGGTATAACTGCCTTATGTAAACACCCAACATGGGTATAAACTGCCTTATGTAAAACACCCAACATGGGTATAACTGCCTTATGTAAACACCAACATGGGTATAACTGCCTTATGTAAACACCCAACATGGGTATAACTGCCTATGAAACACAAATGGTATATGCCTTATGTAAACACCCAACATGGGTATAACTGCCTTATGTAAACACCAACATGGGTATAACTGCCTTATGTAAAACACCAACATGGGTATAACTGCCTTATGTAAACTCAACACCACATGGGTATACTGCCTTATGTAAACACCCAACATGGGTATAACTGCCTTATGTAAACACCAACATGGGTAAATGCCTTATTAAAACCCAACTGGTTAACTGCCTTATGTAAACACCAACATGGTATAACTGCCTTATGAAACACCAACATGGGTATAACTGCCTTATGTAAACACTCAACATGGGTATAACTGCCTTATGTAAACACCCACATGGTATAACTGCCTTATGTAAAACACCAACATGGGTATAACTGCCTTATGTAAACACCCAACATGGGTTAAACTGCCTTATGTAAACACCCAACATGGGTATAACTGCCTTATGTAAACACCAACATGGGTATAACTGCCTTATGTAAACACCACATGGTATAACTGCCTTATGTAAACACCCACATGGGTATAACTGCCTTATGTAAAACACCCAACATGGGTATAACTGCCTTATGTAAACACTCACATGGGTATAACTGCCTTATGTAAACACCCAACATGGGTATAACTGCCTTATGTTAAACACCACATGGGTATAACTGCCTTATGTAAAACACCAACATGGGTTAACTGCCTTATGTAAACACCCAACATGGGTATAACTGCCTTATGTAAACACCCAACATGGGTATAACTGCCTTATGTAAACATCAACATGGGTATAACGCCTTATGAAACACCAACATGGGTATAAACTGCCTTATGTAAACACCCAACATGGGTATAACTGCCTTATGTAAACACCCAACATGGGTATAACTGCCTTAGTAAACACCCAACATGGGTATAACTGCCTTATGTAAACACCCAACATGGGTATAACTGCCTTATGTAAACACCCAACATGGGTATAACTGCCTTATGTAAACACCAACATGGGTATAACTGCCTTATGTAAACACCAACATGGGTATAACTGCCTTATGTAAACACCCAACATGGGTATAACTGCCTTATGTAAAACACCCAACATGGGTATAACTGCCTTATGTAAACACCCAACATGGGTATAACTGCCTTATGTAAACACCCAACATGGGTATAACTGCCTTATGTAAACACCAACATGGGTATAACTGCCTTATGTAAACACCCAACATGGGTATACTGCCTTATGTAAACACCCAACATGGGTATAACTGCCTTATGTAAACACCCAACATGGGTATAACTGCCTTATGTAAACACTCAACATGGGTATAACTGCCTTATGTAAACACCAACATGGTATAACTGCCTTATGTAAACACCCAACATGGGTATAACTGCCTTATGTAAAACACCAACATGGGTATAACTGCCTTATGTAAACACCCAACATGGGTATAACTGCCTTATGTAAACACCCAACATGGGTATAACTGCCTTATGTAAACACCAACATGGTATAACTGCCTTATGTAAAACACCACATGGGTATAACTGCCTTATGTAAACACCCAACATGGGTATAACTGCCTTATGTAAACACCCAACATGGGTATAACTGCCTTATGTAAACACCAACATGGTATAACTGCCTTATGTAAACACCAACATGGGTATAACTGCCTTATGTAAACACCCAACATGGGTATAACTGCCTTATGTAAACACCCAACATGGTATAACTGCCTTATGTAAACACCCAACATGGGTATAACTGCCTTATGTAAACACCCAACATGGGTATAACTGCCTTATGTAAACCACCAACATGGGTATAACTGCCTTATGTAAACACCTCATAATGGTATTAACTGCCTTATGTAAACACCCAACATGGGTATAACTGCCTTATGTAAACACCCAACATGGGTATAACTGCCTATTAACACACTGGTATACTGCTTATGTAAACACTCAACATGGGTATAACTGCCTTATGTAAACACCCAACATGGTATATAAACATGGTCCTTATGTAAACACCCAACATGGGTATAACTGCCTTATGTAAACACCCAACATGGGTATAACTGCCTTATGTAAACACCCAACATGGGTATAACTGCCTTATGTAAACACCCAACATGGATAATGCTATAAACACCCAACATGGGTATAACTGCCTTATGTAAACACCAACATGGTATAACTGCCTTATGTAAACACCCAACATGGGTATAACTGCCTTATGTAAACACCCAACATGGATGCTTATAACTGCTTATGTTAGAAACACCCAACATGGGTATAACTGCCTTATGTAAACACCAACATGGGTATAATGCCTATGAAACACCCAACATGGGTATAACTGCCTTATGTAAACACTTCCATAACATCATGGGTATAACTGCCTTATGTAAACACCCAACATGGGTATAACTGCCTTATGTAAAACACCCAACATGGGTATAACTGCCTTATGTAAAACAACCCTCAACCATGGGTATAACTGCCTTATGTAAACACCAACATGGGTATAACTGCCTTATGTAACACCCAACATGGGTATAACTGCCTTATATAAACACCCAACATGGGTATAACTGCCTTATGATAAACACTCAACATGGGTATAACTGCCTTATGTAAACACCCAACATGGGTATAACTGCCTTATGTAAACACCCAACATGGGTATAACTGCCTTATGTAAAACACCAACATGGGTATAACTGCCTTATGTAAAACACCCAACATGGGTATAACTGCCTTATGTAAACACCAACATGGGTATAACTGCCTTATGTAAACACTCAACATGGGTATAACTGCCTTATGTAAACACCCAACATGGGTATAACTGCCTTATGTAAACACTCAACATGGGTATAACTGCCTTATGTAAACACCAACATGGGTATATGCTTATAAACACCAATGGGTATAATGTTATGAAACACCCAACATGGGTATAACTGCCTTATGTAAACACCCAACATGGGTTATAACTGCCTTATGATAAACACCCAACATGGGTATAACTGCCTTATGTAAAACACTCAACATGGGTATAAACTGCCTTATGTAAACACCAACATGGGTATAACTGCCTTATGTAAACACCAACATGGGTATAACTGCCTTATGTAAACACCCAACATGGGTATAACTGCCTTATGTAAACACCAACATGGGTATAACTGCCTTATGCTGGTAAACTGCCTTGAACACCAACATGGGTATAACTGCCTTATGTAAAACACTCCAACATGGGTATAACTGCCTTATGTAAACACTCAACATGGGTATAACTGCCTTATGTAAACACCCAACATGGGTATAACTGCCTTATGTAAACACTCAACATGGGTATAACTGCCTTATGAAACACCCAACATGGTATAACTGCCTTATGTAAACACTCAACATGGGTATAACTGCCTTATGTAAACACTCAACATGGGTATAACTGCCTTATGTAAACACCTCAACATGGGTATAACTGCCTTATGTAAACACTCACAGGGTCTCTTATGTAAACACCAAATGGGTATAACTGCCTTATGTAAACACTCAACATGGGTATAACTGCCTTATGTAAAACACTCAACATGGTTACTGTATGTAAAAAGCACACCCAACATGGGTATAACTGCCTTATGTAAACACCCAACATGGGTATAACTGCCTTATGTAAACACCCAACACCTTTTATATCTGAGTCATGTGGAGCTGCAGCCCACGAATGCAAAAAAAAAAAATCTATGTCTATATCTGTATCTATATCTTCGACACCATGAGACAAAGCTAGAGTGACCTCTCCAGGGTGCAAGCCAGGACGGGATGATATGGAGGACAAGCTGTTGCCCATGTACCAGGTCCCCACTCTCCACACTGTTGATGGGACCAAAGGAATGGCGGAGGCTGGTACAGTTTGGCACCAACAGTGCTCAGGAGTTGCCGGAACGTTGCTGAAACCAGCAGCGGACCGCCTTAGGGACTCCAGCTCTCGAAGCCTTTCCTGTGACCGAATATGCCACAAGGCAGCAGACATTTGAGGTCGGAGTTTTTCTTCTAGATGAGCTGCCATCCAAAGCTATCAGCCCTATTTACCCAATGCGGCAGGATGTACCGGGTTACATTTTACCAGTAGCAGGGAAACCCTGACCTGACAGAAGCGACTGCAACAACTATAGGGGCATTTCCCTACGAACATTGTACACCCATGTCATGTTGGCGCACCTCCAAAAGCTAGCTGAGCTCATCTTCTCTGAGTCCCAGTGTGGCTCCTATCATAACACTCCACAGTGGACATGATTTCTTCTCTTTGTCAGCTATAGGAGAAATGTAGAGAACAGCAAAAGCTCCTCTACATCGCCTTCATCAACCTCACCAAGGCCTTTGACGTGGTCAGCAGGGATGTGCTGTTCAACATCCTCCTGAAAACAGAATGCCCCCTGAAGCTACACAGCCTGATCAGGTCATTCAACGACGATATGAAGACAACCATCCAGTACGAGGGCAGCACGTCAGAACCCTTTGACATCAAAAACAGTGTCCAGCAAGGCTGTGTCGTTGCTCTCACTCTGTTTGGTATCTTATTTTCCATGCTCCTGAAGCATGCTTTTGGGACTGCAACAGGAGTGTACCTAAGCATATGCACCAGATCTGACGTGCGACTCTTCAATCTCGCAAGACTGAAACGAAGACAAAGGTGTGCGAGGTCATTATCAGAGACCTGCTCTTTAGCCATGACTCTGCTGTTGTTTCACACACTGAGCAACAACTCCAGTGCCTCACACACTGAGCAGCAACCCCAGTGCCTCACAGACTGATTTTCCTAAGCCTGCAAAGACTTTGATCTGACCAGTAACCTGAAAAAGACGAACGCGTTGAGCTAAGCCATGCACACTCCACCTGTCATCACCATCGACAACCACGAACTTGATGCTGTCCATCAGTTCAAATACCTCGGGTCCATGATCAGCAACAATCTGCCCTTCGATACTGAGATCAATAAGCACACTGGCATGGCTGCAGCAACATCAGGCCGACCTACTGCTCGTGTTTTTCTGACGACATTGATGGCTTTGCTGGAGATGAGAAGGAATTAGCCAAGCTGGTGCAGTGTCTCCACAACATTACAACAGCCTACGGAATGGAGACCAGTGTCTAGAAGATCAAACTGATGGCCAACAACAATGACATCACCACTGACATAAAAGTCAAAAGACAACATCAGCGGCATCAGCACTGACATCATAACCAAAGGAAAACATCATTAACATCAGCACTGACATCAGATCCAAATGACATCAATGACATCAGCACTGACATCAGATTCAAAGAACAACATCAATGACATCAGCACTGACATCAGAGTCAACTGACAGCATCAGTGAATCAGCACCGACATCAGAATCAACCAGCATCAGTAGCATCGGCACTGACATCAGAGTCAACCAACAACATCAATAACATCAGCACTGACAGCAGAGTCAAAGGACAACATCAATGACATCAGCACTGACATCAGCACTGATATCAGAGTCAAAGGACAACAGATGCAGATAGTACATCGCTTCAAATACCTGGGGGCAACTGCCACAGATGAAGACTCCAAACCTGAAATGCTCTCCAGACACGCAAAGACAACAGCTCTCACTAGACAGAAACCAACAAGGAAAGACAACAACGTCCTGCTCAGCTCTAAAGTGAAAGACTGATGCGCTCCCCTGTTCTATCCGCTGTCCTGAATGCTTGCGAAACGACAGACTCTACACGCCGACTTACAGAAGGGGATCAACTCCATGGCATGACAGGACTCTACACGCCGACTTACAGAAGGGGATCATCCATGGCATGACAGGACTCTACACGCCGACTTACAGAAGGGGATCAACGCCATGGCATGACAGGACTCTACACGCCAACTTACAGAAGGGGATCATCCATGGCATGACAGGACTCTACACGCCGACTTACAGAAGGGGATCAACTCCATGGCATGACAGGACTCTACACGCCGACTTACAGAAGGGGATCAACTCCATGGCATGACAGGACTCTACACGCCGACTTACAGAAGGGGATCATCCATGGCATGACAGGACTCTACACGCCGACTTACAGAAGGGGATCAACTCCATGGCATGACAGGACTCTACACGCCGACTTACAGAAGGGGATCATCCATGGCATGACAGGACTCTACACGCCGACTTACGGAAGGGGATCAACTCCATGGCATGACAAGCAAAATTAAACTTGAACGACTGCTTGTTCCTTTGACCCATTCACCCCATCCATCACCAGCAAAACTTTAACCTTTTGACTCCCTCACCTTATCCACCAGCTTCATGCAAGCTGGTTGATAGGGTGAAGGAGTCAAAGGGTTACATTTTTGCTTTGCTGTCATGGTTGATAAAGCAGGATGCTGGTAGATAGGACAAGGGAGTCAAAGGGTTAACAACGTCTTGCACTCGATCCGACGGATCGGGGGAGTAGAGCTCGTTCACAGATTTTCATTCCCACGTGTGTGTGCCGTGTTCATGTGAAGGCAGAGCGGGGCACTGTAAGATTCCACGCACACTCACACATGCACAAGGACAAATTGGGTAGGCCCAACAATCATAGTCTGGACAAGCTGAAACTGGAAGTAGGCTAATATGCCTTCAGCCCTATTGCGGCCCCAGAAACAGTGCCACAGACCTAAACAGGCCCGTGGTGCCTGGAGAGACACGCGCGCCAGAAACTAGCTCCGCCCACCATAATTCAAATCTGCCCTGATTTGAAATGTTGCTATCGTCATGATGTTTTCCATTGTTAAATTAACGTGACATTGCATTTAATGAAGTACTACAAGGTGATGATCGCTACCATTCTACCAGATATGAGGCTGTTATTCTGCATCGAATTACTTGAGAAACCGTTAGACAAATCTGGTGTCCGCTGTTAGCCTACAGAGGTTAGAAATGAAACTGACATTCCAGGTCAGAGTTTCCTTCTAGACGAACTGTCCGCCAAGGCTATGAGCCCCATCTACCCAATGCGGCAGGTTGTACTGGGTTACATTTTACCAGGGCCTACATGTACACATTTCGGGCACACGGCGTTACATACATGTACAATACAATACAATACAATACTTTATTTATATAGCGCAAAATCTTGATAAAATCGAATCTAAGCGCTAAAACAGACACGCACGCACGCACACACACGCACGCACGCACGCACGCACACACAGACACACACACACACACACATACACACACACACACACACACACACTCACTCACGCACACGCACACGGCTATAAATGGGGAGACAGAATAAAAACAATGGAAAATTATAGAGAGCAGATACAGTCCTGCAGTGGCTTTTTAAAGTTTCCCCGCTACAAGAAGAAATCTAACCCCTCCATGCCTTTCTGGGCAGTGGCAGCCGAAATGAGGTAATAATAATAATAATTACAATATTTATATAGCGCAAAATCTTGATAAAATCAAATCTAAGCGCTGAAACAGACACATAGGCCTACGCACACAGGCACACACACGCACACACACACATACACAAACACACACACGCACACGCATGGCTTATAAATGGGGAGAAAGAATAAAAGCAATTATAGATCTGGATATTCCTCTGTTTTCTGTCTTGTGCTGTGTTGCTGTTGTCTATTTTGTCTTGTCTTTGTTGCTGTAATGAAGGTTACTGTGGCCGTTAATGTTTGCATTTGTACTCTGCTGTGTTTGTTTCGGATGTGAGTGAAATTATGTGGGTTAGGGCCAGGCAGGCGTGTGTTTGAAACAGATAAAAGACAACTGCAGTATGCTTGTGATAGACTATTTTTTACACGGAAGGATACAGAACACCATTCAGATTTGTCCAATTTTGACGAACTTAACGCACTATGTAGAATTTGTGGAGAAAGATGGGGGGGGGGGGGGGGTTAAAAAGGAAAGCAGACATAGGTGCAAAAAGCGTAAAAACTATGAGTGGCCTGGAAAGAGTTCATGGTATCACTGTCTGTGGAGAACATGAT
>JAPXFY010000031.1:43840084-43870084 GCA_030674185.1 Monoplex corrugatus
CAGCGTGATGCCATTTTTGTTTGTTCCTGTTCTTTTCACTCTTTACACCTCCCCCCTGTCCACCATCATCAACTCCCACTCTATAAAACACCACTTCTAATAATGATAATAATAATATATTTTATTTATATAGCGCAAAATCTTGATAAAATCAAATCTAAGCGCTGAGCGTATACATGCATACATACCTACATACATATGAGCGTATACATGCATACATACATGCTTACATACTTACATACATAAATCTAAGCTGAGCGTATACATGGATACATACATACATACATAAATCTAAGCGTATACATACATACATACATACATACATACGTACGCACATGCATACATAATAATTACTTCTATGCTGATGACACCCAACATCAAGACAGTGACTCACCTGATAATATACAGCACCTGTTGACTCGCACCACTGAGTGTTACTCAGACATTAAGAACTGGATGACGTTCAACAAACTTCAGCTTAATGACGACAAGACAGAAGCTATCCTCATTGGCACCCGTCAGAAACTTTCTCAGCTGCCTCCTCTTTCTCTCCCATTATGTAACACATCAGTCCCAATTTCTGATTCAGCTAAAAACCTTGGTGTCTGCATTGACTCTGCCCTTTCCATGAACAACTTTGTTTCTCAAACTGCCAGATCTTGCTACTATCATCTCCATCGTATAAGGCTGATCAGGAAGTATCTCTCTGTCGAAACAACTGCAAAACTCGTTCTCTCCTTCATAATGTCTCGCATTGACTATTGCAATTCACTCCTGTCTGGTCTTCCTGCCTCCACCATTCACATCCTACAGCGCATTCAAAACAATGCTGTACGCCTTGTACTCAAAAAGAAAAAAGCTGACCACATATCTCCTCTCCTGGCACAACTTCACTGGCTCCCTGTATCAAAGCGCATACAGTACAAACTAGACACCATGTGCTACAAAAGCCTCAATAACGCAGCCCCCGATTACCTGTCAAGCCTACTTGAGATCTATGTTCCCTCACGTACCCTCCGCTCTGCCTCCGATCCTCTGACTTTTCGCTTTCCACGCACTAAGCTCAATACCTATGGTACACGAGCCTTCTCTGTTTCTGGTCCACTCTCCTGGAACAAACTTCCTCTCTCAGTCCGTCAGCAACCTACTTTTGTCTCCTTCAAGTCCGCTCTCAAAACTCACCTTTTCTCCTCCACATAAAATCCTAACCTCACTCAACCCCCCCCCCCCCCCTCTGCAGCCTGTCTCCGCTCGGAGGGGAATCACATGGTTATAATATATAATTGTATATGCTATGCTCTCTATAATTTTCCATTGCTTTTATTCTTGCTTTTATTGCTTTTATTCTTTCTCCCCATTTATAGCCATGCGTGTGTGTGTGTGTGTGTGTGTGTGTGTGTGTGTGCGTGCGTGCGTGCGTGTGCGTGCGTGCGTGCGTGCGTGCGTGCTTGCGTGTGTGTCTGCTTCAGCGCTTAGATTTGATTTTATCAAGATTTTGCGCTATATAAATATTGTAATTATTATTATTAATTATTATTATTAATTATTATGTCACGTTTATAGTCCATGGAATCTGTGATTTATCAGCCATACAGCGTGATGCTATTTTTGTTTATTCCTGTCACGTTTATAGTCCATGGAATCTGTGATTTATCAGCCATACAGCGGTGCACTCCAAAACATGATGGTGTGTGAGCGTTGGGTAGGAATGGTAACAAATCTCAAGTAACTATGGGTTTTTAATACTCAGTAGAAAAACTATATGCCAATGTTCTCCCCATAGAAAACAATGTTTCTTCATGACATGTTCTTAAGTGTTGATGTGCACAATAAAACCTTCATCGACTAGAATATTGTCATATATGTTTTGTATGTTATACTTGTTTGTATGTGAACAATATTTGTTTTATATGTAACACACACACAACACACACACACACACACACACACACACACACACACACACACACACACACACACACCACACACACACACACACACACCACACACAACACACACACACACACACACAAAACAAATTCATGAAATGCTGACATGTGCTTAGATCCTGATGTTCATTTCTAAACTTCCAATGTACGAAACATTGTACACATTCTGTACGCTATATGGAGTTAATATGTCAACAATGTCTTTGCATCTGTATACATATATTTTTGGTCATTTTTCGATGCCACATCGTGTATTTGATGTCCGTTTGTTGTAAAGCAAAACATGAACACAAAAATGTTTATTTAAAAACTATGGTTTCCCAGTGGTGTGAGCTAGCATTGCTGAGGTCACAAAGGTATCAACAGACTTTTTGTGATATCAGTTACAACAGGGGATGATATAGCTCTGGGTCATTGACAGGGCACTAGAGGGCGCTGAAACTAACCAGGATCCCTCTCACCAGCTGTGATGGAGATGATGTGCTACTGAAAGATTCTAAACATTACGTAAATTAAACATATCTTCAACAAGATCGGACGCCATAGAACCAAACAAGCTATTGGCCCATTTGAAGACCAGACTACTGTAAACAAGAAGCCATTGGCCCATTTGAAGACCTGACTACTGTAAACAAGCTATTGGCCCATTTGAAGACCACCTGACTACTGTAAACAAGCTATTGGCTCATTTGAAGACCACCTGACTACTGTAAACAAGAAGCCATTGGCCCATTTGAAGACCTGACTACTGTAAACAACAAGCTATTGGCTCATTTGAAGACTTGACTACTGTAAACAACACGCTATTGGCTCATTTGAAGACCTGACTACTGTAAACAACAAGCTATTGGCTCATTTGAAGACTGACTACTGTAAACAACAAGCTATTGGCCCATTTGAACACCTTCTGACTACTGTAAACAACAAGCTATTGGCCCATTTGAAGACCTGACTACTGTAAACAAGCTATTGGCTCATTTGAAGACCTGACTACTGTAAATAACAAGCTATTGGCCCATTTGAAGACCTGACTACTGTAAACAACAAGCTATTGGCCCATTTGAAGACCTGACTACTGTAAACAAGCTATTGGCTCATTTGAAGACCTGACTACTGTAAACAACAAGCTATTGGCCATTTGAAGACCTGACTACTGTAAACAACAAGCTATTGGCCCATTTGAAGACTTCTGACTACTGTAAACAACAAGCTATTGGCCCATTTGAAGACCTTCTGACTACTGTAAACAACAAGCTATTGGCCCATTTGAAGACCTGACTACTGTAAACAACAAGCTATTGGCCATTTGAAGACCATGACTACTGTAAACAACAAGCTATTGGTCCATTTGAAGACCTGACTACTGTAAACAACAAGCTATTGGCCATTTGAAGACCTGACTATGTAAACAACAGCTATTGGCCCATTTGAAGACCTTGACTACTGTAAAAACAAGCTATTGGCTCATTTGAAGACCTATGACTACTGTAAACAACAAGCTATTGGCTCATTTGAAGACCTTGACTACTGTAAACAACAAGCTATTGGCTCATTTGAAGACCTTATGACTACTGTAAACAAAAGCTATTGGCCCATTTGAAGACCCTGACTACTGTAAACAACAAGCTATTGGTCATTTGAAGACACCTGACTACTGTAAACAACAAGCTATTGGCCCATTTGAAGACCTTCTGACTACTGTAAACAACAAGCTATTGGTCATTTGAAGACCTGACTATGTAAACAACAAGCTATTGGCCCATTTGAAGACCTTGACTACTGTAAACAACAGCTATTGGCCATTTGAAGACCTGTCTACTGTAAAAACAAGCTATTGGCCCATTTGAAGACTCTGACTACTGTAAACAACAAGCTATTGGCTCATTTGAAGACCTGACTACTGTAAAAACAAGCTATTGGTCATTTGAAGACCTTGACTACTGTAAACAACAAGCTATTGGCCCATTTGAAGACCTTCTGACTACTGTAAACAACAAGCTATTGGCCATTTGAAGACTCTGACTACTGTAAACAACAAGCTATTGGTTCATTTGAAGACCTGACTACTGTAAACAACAAGCTATTGGCCATTTGAAGACCACCTGACTACTGTAAACAACAAGCTATTGGCCATTTGAAGACCTGACTACTGTAAACAACAAGCTATTGGCCATTTGAAGACCTTCTGACTATGTAAACAACAAGCTATTGGCTCATTTGAAGACCTTCTGACTACTGTAAACAACAAGCTATTGGTTCATTTGAAGACCTCTGACTACTGTAAACAACAAGCTATTGGCCCATTTGAAGACCTTCTGACTACTGTAAACAACAAGCTATTGGCTCATTTGAAGACCTTCTGACTACTGTAAACAACAAGCTATTGGCCATTTGAAGACCACTGACTACTGTAAACAACAAGCTATTGGCCATTTGAAGACCTGACTACTGTAAACAACAAGCTATTGGTCCATTTGAAGACCTTCTGACTACTGTAAACAACAAGCTATTGGTCCATTTGAAGACCTTCTGACTACTGTAAACAACAAGCTATTGGCCCATTTGAAGACCTTTGACTACTGTAAACAACAAGCTATTGGCCATTTGAAGACCTGACTACTGTAAACAACACAGCTATTGGCCATTTGAAGACCTTCTGACTACTGTAAACAACAAGCTATTGGCCATTTGAAGACCTTCTGACTACTGTAAAACACAAGCTATTGGCCATTTGAAGACTCTGACTACTGTAAACAACAAGCTATTGGCCATTTGAAGACCTCTGACTACTGTAAACAACAAGCTATTGCCCATTTGAAGACCTGACTACTGTAAACAACAAGCTATTGGCCCATTTGAAACACCTGACTACTGTAAACAACAAGCTATTGGCCATTTGAAGACCATTGACTATGTAAACAACAAGTATTGGCCATTTGAAGACCTGACTACTGTAAACAACAAGCTATTGCCATTTGAAGACCTGACTACTGTAAAAACAAGCTATGGCCCATTTGAAGACCTTCTGACTACTGTAAAACAAGCTATTGGCCCATTTGAAGACTTCTGACTACTGTAAACAACAAGCTATTGGCCCTTTGAAGACCCTGACTATGTAACAACAAGCTATTGGCCCATTTGAAGACCTGACTACTGTAAACAACAAGTTTTGGCCATTTGAAGACCTCTGACTACTGTAAACAACAAGCTATTGGCCATTTGAAGACCTCTGACTACTGTAAAACAAGCTATTGGCCATTTGAAACCCTGACTACTGTAAACAACAAGCTATTGGCCATTTGAAGACCTCTGACTACTGTAAACAACAAGCTATTGGCCATTTGAAGACCTCGACTACTGTAAACAACAAGCTTTGGCCATTTGAAGACCTTCTGACTACTGTAAACAACAAGCTATTGGCCTATTTGAAGACCTTGACTACTGTAAACAACAAGCTATTGGTCATTTGAAGACCCTGACTACTGTAAAACAACAAGCTATTGGCCATTTGAAGACCTTCTGACTACTGTAAACAACAAGTATTGGCCCATTTGAAGACCTCTGACTACTGTAAACAACAAGCTATTGGCCATTTGAAGACCTCTGACTACTGTAAACAACAAGCTATTGGCCATTTGAAGACCATGACTACTGTAAACAACAAGCTATTGGCCCATTTGAAGACTCTGACTACTGTAAACAACAAGCTATTGGCCATTGAAGACCTTTGACTACTGTAAACAACAAGCTATTGGCCCATTTGAACACCTTCTGACTACTGTAAACAACAGCTATTGGCCCATTTGAAGACCTGACTACTGTAAACAACAAGCTATTGGCCCATTTGAAGACCTTGACTCTGTAAACAACAAGCTATTGGCCCATTTGAAACCTTGACTACTGTAAACAACAAGCTATTGGCCCATTTGAAACCTTTGACTACTGTAAACAACAAGCTATTGGCCCATTTGAAACCCTTTGACTACTGTAAACAACAAGCTATTGGCCCATTTGAAGACCTTCTGACTACTGTAAACAACAAGCTATTGGCCCTTTGAAGACCTCTGACTACTGTAAACAACACGCTATTGGCCATTTGAAGACCTTCTGACTATGTAAACAACAAGCTATTGGCCCATTTGAAGACCTTCTGACTACTGTAAACAACAGCTATTGGCCATTTGAAGACCCTGACTACTGTAAACAACAAGCTATTGGCCCATTTGAAGACCTGACTACTGTAAACAAAAAGCTATTGGCCCATTTGAAGACCTGACTACTGTAAACAACAGCTATTGGCCCATTTGAAGACCTCTGACTACTGTAAACAACAGCTATTGGCTCATTTGAAGACCTCTGACTACTGTAAACAACAAGCTATTGGCCATTTGAAGACCTTGACTACTGTAAACAACAAGCTATTGGCATTTGAAGACCTGACTACTGTAAACAACAAGCTATTGGCTCCATTTGAGACCTTGACTATGTAAACAACAAGCTATTGCCCATTTGAAACCTTGACTATGTAAACAACAAGCTATTGGCCTATTTGAAGACCTTCTGACTACTGTAAACAACACGCTATTGGCCCATTTGAAGACCCTGACTATGTAAACAACAGCTATTGGCTCATTTGAAGACCCTGACTACTGTAAACAACAAGCTTTGGCTCATTTGAAGACCCTGACTACTGTAAACAACAAGCTATTGGCCTATTTGAAGACTTTGACTATTGTAAACAACAAGCTATTGGCCATTTGAAGACTTCTGACTACTGTAAACAACAAGCTATTGGCCCATTGAAGACCTTCTGACTATGTAAACAACAAGCTATTGGCCATTTGAAGACCACCTGACTACTGTAAACAACAAGCTATTGGCCATTTGAAGACCCTGACTATGTAAACAACAGCTATTGGCTCTTTGAAGACCACTGACTACTGTAAAACAAAGCTATTGGCCTATTGAAGACCTTCTGACTATGTAAACAACAAGCTATTGGCCCATTTGAAGACCTGACTACTGTAAACAACAAGCTATTGGCCTATTTGAAGACCTTCTGACTATGTAAACAACAAGCTATTGGCCTTTTGAAGACCGACTACTTGTAAACAACAAGTATTGGCCATTTGAAGACCTGACTATGTAAACAACAAGCTATTGGCCTTTGAAGACCACCTGACTACTGTAAAAACAAGCTATTGGCCATTTGAAGACCTGACTACTGTAAACAACAAGCTATTGGCCATTTGAAGAACCTGACTACTGTAAACAACAAGCTATTGGCCATTTGAAGACCACCTGACTACTGTAAACAACAAGCTATTGGCCATTTGAAGACCTCTGACTACTGTAAACAACAAGCTATTGGCCCATTTGAAGACCACCTGACTACTGTAAACAACAAGCATTGGCCTATTTGAAGACCTTCTGACTATGTAAACAACAAGCTATTGGCTCATTTGAAGACCTGACTACTGTAAACAACAAGCTATTGCTCATTGAAGACCTGACTACTGTAAACAACAAGCTATGGCCCATTTGAGACCTGACTACTGTAAAAACAAGCTATTGGCCCATTGAAGACCTCTGACTACTGTAAACAACAAGCTATTGGTCATTTGAAGACCTGACTATGTAAACAACAAGCTATTGGTTCATTTGAAGACCTTTGACTACTGTAAACAACAAACTATGGCCATTTGAGACCTTCTGCTACTGTAAACAACAAGCTATGGCCCATTTGAAGACCTGACTACTGTAAACAACAAGCTATTGGCTCATTTGAAGACCTGACTACTGTAAACAACAAGCTATTGGCCCATTTGAAGACCTGACTCTGTAAACAACAAGCTATTGGCATCTTTGAAGACCTGACTACTGTAAACAACAAGCTATTGGCCCATTTGAGACCTTCTGACTACTGTAAAACAACAAGCTATTGGCCCATTTGAAGACCTTCTGACTACTGTAAACAACAAGCTATTGGTTCATTTGAAGACCTGACTACTGTAAACAACAAGCTATTGGCCATTTGAAGACCTTCTGACTACTGTAAACAACAGCTATTGGCTCATTTGAAGACCTTGACTACTGTAAACAACAAGCTATTGGCCCATTTGAAGACCTTCTGACTACTGTAAACAACAAGCTATTGGCCCATTTGAAGACCTTCTGACTACTGTAAACACAAGCTATTGGCCCATTTGAACCTGACTACTGTAAACAACAAGCTATTGGCCCATTTGAAACCTGACTATGTAAACAACAAGCTATTGGCCCATTTGAACACCTTCTGGCTACTGTAAACAGCAAGCTATTGGCCCATTTGAAGACCTTCTGACTACTGTAAACAGACAAGCTATTGGCCCATTTGAACACCTTCTGGCTACTGTAAACAACAAGCTATTGGCCCATTTGAAGACCTGACTACTGTAAACAACAAGCTATTGGCTCATTTGAAGACCTGACTATTGTAAACAACAAGCTACTGCCCATTTGAAGACTTTCTGACTACCGTAAACAGACACAAGACAAAGTGGTAGAGACATGTCACAAGATCATCAGGTCTTGCAAACACCATTCTGCAAGGCACAGTCCCTGGGGGAAGAAGAAGAGGAAGGCAGAAGAAGAGTCAGGAAGACAACATCCAAGACTGAACAGACCTGAACTTCAGCAGTTCCCAGAGTGTACCAGAAGATCAGAAACGATGGAAGAAACCTGTACTAAAGTCATCAGGGTTTCGGGATATGTGCCGTAATGTAACATAATGTATCAGCTTCATCAGTCATACCGAGAGGCTTTATCTGGTCATGTGTATTCTTGATGCAGTTTGTGTTTCCATTTGTCTCCATTATTATACACACACGTCTCTCTCTCTTCTCTCTCACTATCACAACTTACATACTATTCATTCACACACACACACACACACACACACACACACACACACACACACACACACACACACACACACACACACACACAACGCTTTTTGTATTTAATTTGGTGGAACACAATAACATGTCCAACAGATTCTGTAATATCTGGTGGAGAAGTGGGGTAATAACCCCTGATATGAATTGTGCTACATGTATCACCACCTTCGTCTCCAGTGCCATCGTGCAGTCTACAAGTGTTGCCTGATTCAGTCCTGCTTGAGTTGGTGACACACCAAACCACATCCCTCCTCAAATGATTCCTACAGTCATTGTTACTGTTATTTTTATTTAAAGCCCAGCCGACTGCATCACATATCAAAACACAAAGAATACTTCAACAGGAAAGGAAAATTAAATACACATATGAATGCATTCAAGCACATAATCTAAGGATAATCCACTGGCGATGACCGCTCCATCCAATTTATCACACAGGGGATTTAAAAAAAAACTGAATACAAACTTAAACATAACAAGGACACTAAAACATATACAAAAACGGCCTAAATTACTTAAGATCGCTTCCACATATCTCATTTCCCTAGAGCCAAACGTACACTTAGTACATGCACCCAATAATCAATCCTAAGAGAAATACGTGAGACTTTATCGAACACACACAGGTGAATGGACCAGCAAGGCAGAAAATGATAGGAAAGAAATGACAGAAAGCACAGAAGCAAGACAGAAACAAAGAGACCGACAGAAAAGAGGAAATTTGAAGCATAGAATTTCCAGAAGACGGGGACAAGACAGAAAAGAGGAAATTTGTAGCACAGAATTTCCAGAAGGTGGGGATACTATCTATACTAAAAGAGCCCCTGGCATCCCCATGGGAGTCCTACACACATAAAAGCCTGCATAGAAAACTGATTTCATGGAAACTATGGTTATGATGTGATCTATATATAGCTATTTTTCAAATAACACACCCAACACACACACACACACACACACACACACACACACACACACACACACACACCACACACACACACACACACACACCACACACACACACACTGGTGTCTCACGTCACTAACCACAAACGTACACAGAAAAACTGCGCTTGTATTCATAATCGTATAAGGAGAGTTCATGGTTGGACTGCTATCATTATTATTGTTATTTTTTGTTTAAAGCCCAGCCGACTGCATATAAACATTTCAGGGCTATAACCATTTCAGAACATACACAACACTTCAACAGGTAAAATAAAGGAAAAGAAAATTAAGCCTGACTGAGCTTTATTTAATATCATGGTTCTAAGTTAGGAGTGTCCCCGCCTTCTGGTAACTCTGTGCTGGAATTTACCACTTTTCTATCAGTCCCTTTGTTTCTGCCTTCTGCCCACCCTCCTTTCTATCAGTCCCTTTGTTTCTGCCTTCTGCCCACCCTCTTTTTCTTTTTTCTTTAAAAAAATATTAATAACAGTCGTATTGTTACAATCGTTTTCATCTAGTATTGATACTGGATTTTTTAAACCCTGTCTCTTTCTCTGTCTCCTATCCATCTCTCTCCATCTATGATCCATCTCTCTCCATCTACGATCCATCTCTCTCCATCTACTATCCATCTGTCTCCATCTATGATCCATCTCTCATCCCTCTACTATCCATCTCTCCATCTACTATCATCTCTCTCCCTCTACTATCCATCTCTCTCCATCTACTATCCATCTCTCTCCCTCTACTATCCATCTCTCTCCATCTATGATCCATCTCTCTCCATCTACTATCCATCTCTCTCCATCTCTCTCCCTCTACTATCCATCTCTCTCCCTCTACTATCCATCTCTCTCCCTCTAGTATCCATCTCTCTCCCTCTACTATCCATTCTCTCTCCATCTACTATCCATCTCTCTCCATCTATAATCCATCTCTCTCCCTCTACTGTCCATCTCTCTCCATCTATGATCCATCGCTCTCCCTCTACTATCCATCTCTCTCCCTCTACTATCCATCTCTCTCCATCTATGATCCATCGCTCTCCCTCTACTATCCATCTCTCTCCCTCTACTATCCATCTCTCTCCATCTACTATCCATCTATAATCCATCTCTCTCCCTCTACTGTCCATCTCTCTCCATCTATGATCCATCGCTCTCCCTCTACTATCCATCTCTCTCCCTCTACTATCCATCTCTCTCCATCTATGATCCATCGCTCTCCCTCTACTATCCATCTCTCTCCCTCTACTATCCATCTCTCTCCATCTATGATCCATCGCTCTCCCTCTACTATCCATCTCTATCCCTCTACTATCCATCTCTCTCCATCTATGATCCATCACTCTCCCTCTACTATCCATCTCTCTCCCTCTACTATCCATCTCTCTCCTCTACTATCCATCTCTCTCCCTCTACTATCCATCACTCTCCCTCTACTATCCATCCTACTCCTCCCTTTGCATATTTCTAAGTTCTTCATTTTCTTTCGTTCAAATCCCAACAAATGTGTTTGCACGTGTTCTCCATTTCTTGTGGTTCTTGATAATGAAAATCATAATTATTCTTGCACTGTTGGTGTTAAATTTGTTATACGTTATTATAAGTATGCGTCAGTTGGGTTTTTTTTCTCTTTATTGTGTATGTTACTTAATGGTCTATTTGTCCATCTGTATGGCATTTATTTGGGGTTTTTTGTTTGTTTGCTTGTTTCTGTGCTTCTTGAAACGTTTAAACTGATACAATAATGGTATGAAAAATTCTGAACAATTATCTACTTTAAACCATGTTTGTTGATCCAGCTCAGTGTGCCTTTTATTCATTTCTGTTCATTGTGTGTCTATATATTCATTTAATGTGTGTAATTATCTTCTCTGTACGTTTACAAATATATCATGTTGAAATTAAGATTATTTCAGGATGATTAGATGTTCTCTTTCTTTTGATTTCTTACATTGTGTAGTTTGTCTCACTGTGGGTGAGGGCTAGATGTGAAAATGTACTCACGTGCATCGTGAATAAAGAGTTTTATCTATAGAGGGCTACATGTAAAATGTACTCACGTGCATCGTGAATAAAGAGTTTTATCTATAGAGGGCTACATGTAAAATGTATACGTGCTCGTGAATAAAGAGTTTTATCTATAGAGGGCTACATGTAAAATGTATTCACGTGCATCGTGAATAAAGAGTTTATCTATAGAGGGCTACATGTAAAATGTACTCACGTGCATCGTGATAAAGAGTATTATCTATCTCATATTATCTTTATTTTATCTATCACCAGTATTATCTTATCTTACATTATCTTTCTTATCTTATCTATCACCTCAACCGTTTGTTTCGTTCTTTCTTCCACTTTACTTTCTCTCTATGGACCCGTGTACAACGTATCAGCAACTCACCAACATTCATCGTGACTCATGATTTGAACCACAATGGTCCCAGATGCCCCATACATTTCCAGCAAAGATATCTTACTTTTTATAACAATTCTGTGCTGGCTTTCGTTCAAAGCAGTGACCAGTCTTGTAATGTTCCATTTTCATGTTAATCTACAGGACTTGATTTTTGTTGTTGTTGTAATTAAGAAGCAAATGAAAAAAGTCAGTATGACTTCTCCATTATTGTGGACAAAGGCGTTGTTTATTTTGTCGCACCGTTTTTGTTCATGCACGTGATATCGGGTCTGTCTTCTTTGATTGCCTGCAAACGTATTTTTGATCTGGGCCGAGTTCAGATGCATGTCAAGTACAAAAAAGCGTAATTCCATTAATACAATTCAGATAAAATGCAGATCACTCAGTATAAACATTAGGTGAGATGATCACAAACACCTTATTAATGATATCATAATTTACCTCTTCCAATTTTCATGATTTCATTCCATGGACATTGCTAACCTAATTCAAGCATATACAAATTAAACAGACATGATATATAATTACTTTTAAAACAACACCGCTCATTTTCAGTATCTTAAGCTGCTGACTCAATCAGGACATCAAATCAAAATCTCCAATTATAACTGAAATGATGAATATTTCTTTGAATACAGATGATGTGCTACACAATTTTCAACATGTCCTTGTCACTCCTTACTCAGAAGGTCCTATCTACCAATCTAGATAATAATAATTACAATATTTTTAATTATAATAATATAATTACAATATTTATAGCGCAAAATCTTGATAAATCAATCTAAGCGCTGATGAATAAACAAGCTATCAGCCTGTTTCTCATTTTCTTGTTTTATCCGAGGTCCTTGAGCATATCTTTTCACATCTGATGAGTACCTAGAAACCAATAATCTCCTCGAACGTTTTCAGGAGCCTATCATAAAAATCATAGTACAGAAACTGTTGTTTTTTTTTAATTGTTAATGATCTTCTGCAGGTTTCTGATAATAGAGAAGAGTCATTCTATCACTACTAGATTTTTCAGCAGCATTTGACACAACTGACCATGACATCATCATCATCTCAAGATTGTCATCCACACTTGGCTGCACTGAAATTGTTTTTGAGTGGTTAAAACATTCCTTGCTTAACAAACTCAGTATGCTGTCATCGGTGACATCAGAAAAGCTCTATCTTTGCTGAGATATAGTGTCCCACAGGGTCTTGTTATGGGGCCTGTTCTCTTGACTATGTAGATCTATAACACACTAGTTAGCTCCGTTATTCAACAATCAAGAGCGCTCTACCATTTCTTTGTTGATGTCTCTCAACTGCACTACTCGGCTATCAAGAGACACGTGAATCATTATTAGTGAAATAACAAAAATATAACACCACAGCTGTCTGGACAAAAGCAAACAAACTGAAAATGAACGAAGAAAAAACAGAACCCATGTAGGCAGGTATACAACAAAACCCATGTAGGCAGGTATACAACAAAACCCATGTAGGCAGGTATACAACAAACCATGTGGCAGGTATACAACAAAACCCATGTAGGCAGGTATACAACAAAACCCATGTAGGCAGGTATACAACAAAACCCATGTAGGCAGGTATACAACAAAACCCATGTAGGCAGGTATAAAACAGAACCCATGTAGGCAGGTATACAACAAAACCTAAAAATTTTTTCAAAAATCATGGTTATCTACGTGTGTATTTTTATGTGTGTATGTGCTTTTCGTGTGTGTGTGTGTGTGTGTGTGTGTGTGTGTGTGTGTGTGTGTGTCGTGCGTGTGTGCGTGTGTGCGTGCGTGCGTGCGTGCGTGCGTGCGTGCGTGTGTGTGTGTGTGTGTGTGTGTGTGTGGTGTGTGTGTGTGTGTGTGTGTGTGTGTGTGTGTGTGTGTGTGAAAGGCTCGTATTCAAATGATTTATACTTTTTTTTCTTCTGTGTACATTTTATATGGACTATCCAAAACTCTGTGTTTCACGTTTCCTACTTAACTGTGCATCTTGTTTCCAAGACAGACTTCAGTGCTGGAAGATGAAGATGAGCATCTACAACACTACCACTCCATACTACATTTCATAATTACATCCTCTTTTCCATCTGTGCTAAAGGAACATTTACATATGACTGCCTGGTCCTGATTTTCATTAAAACAATCGACATACCGAGATACATCTCCCCTTCAGTGAGTGGTCCTTCCCAATTCCAGTCTAATCTTCTGCCATTGTTATCAGCAACTTCACGAAACAACGTTTCCACTAGTATTTACCTACTGACACTGATCAACAACCATTGTTATCAGCAACTTCATGAAACAACGTTTCCACTAGTATTTACCTACTGACACTGATCAACAACCATTGTTATCAGCAACTTCACGAAACAACGTTTCAGCTAGTATTTACCTACTGACACTGATCAACAACCATTGTTATCAGCAACTTCATGAAACAACGTTTCCACTAGTATTTACCTACTGACACTGATCAACAACCATTGTTATCAACAACTTCATGAAACAACGTTTCCACTAGTATTTCCTACTGAGACTGATCAACAACCATTGTTATCAACAACTTCATGAAACAACGTTTCCACTAGCATTTACTCTGAACTGATCAACAACCATTTTTCAAATTCCGAAACAACTTCACTATATTTACCTATGACATGATCAACAACCCTGCTATCACAACTTCATGAAACAACGTTTCCACTAGTATTTACCTACTGACACTGATCAACAACCATTGTTATCAGCAACTTCATGAAACAACGTTTCCACTAGTATTTACCTACTGACACTGATCAACAACCATTGTTATCAACAACTTCATGAAACAACGTTTCCACTAGTATTTACCTACTGACACTGATCAACAACCATTGTTATCAACAACTTCATGAAACAACGTTTCCACTAGTATTTACCTACTGACACTGATCAACACTAATGGAGTAACAATCGGTGCTCTACACAATGTCATCTCTTAAATCTCAACACTACAAAACCAGACAAGACCAGCACCAAACCAAATACACAGAGTCATGTCTAAAATCTCAATACTACAAAACCAGACAAGACCAGCACCAAACCAAATACACAGAGTCATGTCTAAAATCTCAATACTACAAAACCAGACAAGACCAGCACCAAACCAAATTCACAGAGTCATGTCTAAAATCTCAACACCACAAAACCAGACAAGTCCAGCACCAAACCAAATACACAGTCATGTCTAAAATCTCAACACTACAAAACCAGACAAGACCAGCACCAAACCAACGCCGTGTTACCCGTGTCAACACAACTACAACCCATTCACTGCAATTGGCAACGTTTTGTCCACAATGTTCTTCATGGTATTGCTTTCCATATTGTACAACAGCCACCCGTCCTTTTCTGTCCTGTTGTATGCGCCCCTCCGTTGATAGAACTCTATGGCCTGCTTGTTCCAGTTGTCCACCACCCAGTATAGCTTGACACACCCCATGGACAAGGCAGCCTGAAACATTGGTGTCATAGGGAGGATATAGAATGAGTCTGGATCTCAATTGATAATTAACATACCAGATATTGTGTTAACATACCAGATATTGTGTTAACATACCAGATATGTTTAACATACCAGATATTGTGTTAACATACCAGATATTGTGTTAACACATACCAGATATTGTGTTAACATACCAGATATTGTGTTAACATACCAGATATGTTTGGTGTTAACATACCAGATATTGTGTTAACATACCAGATATTGTGTTAACATACCAATATTGTGTTAACATACCAGATATTGTGTTAACATACCAGATATTGTGTTAACATACCAGATATTGTGTTAACATACCAGATATTGTGTTAACATACCAGATATTGTGTTAACATACCAGATATTGTGTTAACATACCAGATATTGTGTTAACATACCAGATATTGTGTTAACATACCAGATATTGTGTTAACATACCGATATTGTGTTATGAAGACAATAGGAACCAGCAAAAAAACCACGAAAAAAGAATCAGAACGCGTATTTAATACAACCAGACAAGACAGGCGCCTGTCTTGTCTTGTTATATTAAATACGTGTTCTGATTCTTTTCTCGTATTTTTTCTGGTCCCTGTATGCTTGAACGCAGGTAGTCGCACTTGTTTGGATTTTAAAGAACAGTAGGTTAGAGAGAATGAGACGAGTTTAAACGTACTGACGATATTCGAAACAGACAGAGACAAGAAAGATTACATTGACTGAATTTAGTCACGCTGAAGGAGCACGTTTAGTAGAAAGAGTAAGAACTACCTGGCTGCCGTTCAGAAACAAACGTTAAACCAGACTTCGATTTACAATATCCAAAACAAATGTGACTGCCAGCGTTTAGTCCTTTTCCCGCACTGGATGAAGCAGCAGGGAAGTTTCAGTCTTTTCCTCCTAATTTTTGTATTTGGTGTCAGTTCATTTGCAATCTTACGTTTACACTTGACAAAGGCCAGTTGGCCGAAATTTTGCGCCTGTTTTGTCTGGTTGTATTAAATACGCGTTTGATTCTTTTTCGTGTTTTTTTTTCCTGGTTCCTTTTCATTACAATGTTTTATGTATGCAGTGATTTTATCATTGTCAAATATCATTATTTCAATTGTTAAAATGTCTATGGCCTGCGCTGTAACAAGGTATATGAAAATGATCATATACTTCATATCATATTGTTTACCTCAGACCAGAAGTGTGCTCAAGAGAAGGAACCCAAGAGATAAGAGATTAACCTGATTCAGAGAATGGCCTAGACTATCATAACATTATGGGCCTAGAATTTTCTCTCTTGTTTCTGTAGGTTGTCAACAGCTGTGTACGCAAACAGACAACACGTTGGATTAATTAAACGATCGATCAGATTTACGTGTATGATTAACCCTTTCACTCCTGCACCTTATCCATAACCCTTTTACTCCCTCATCCTATCCACCAGCATCCTACAAGAAGCTGGTAGATAGAGTGAGGGAGTGAAAGAACTATGTTTTTGCTTTGCTGTCATGGCTAACAATGTGGGATGCTGGTGGACAGGGTGAGGGAGTCAAGGGTTAATTAGGTAGTGAAAGTTACTGGTGTTGCCGATGTCACCTGTACTGATACTGTATTAGCACAGTACACCTTTACAGAGACACAGACTGTAACACATACAACCTGGCTAAACACACAGAATGGGTGTGGAGTGTGGTCTAATTTGATACGACAGCGACAAGCGAAGGGCTGTGGAATGAAAGAGAGAGGGGAGAGAGAGTGAGACAGACAGACAGAGAGGGGGAGAGAGAGAGAGAGAAAGTGAAGAGAGGAGAGAGGAGAAAGAGAGACAGAGAGAGGGAGGAGGCATGTCACCTGGCATGATGATCATATTTGTATAGGCAACTATTACGTGATAACTGTTATCCAACTATATTCACCATGAATAAGTGATGCACCTGTACAGTACACCTGCTTGCAGGTTGCCAAATGAAAACAGCAGGTGTCTTTCACAAGCTCCCTGCCTTTAGCGAGAGTGAATTATTCCACCTGTCAGCAATTAGCACCAGGAGCTGCAGGTATAATTGTAAGTCTACCTGCTTTCTTACGATATGTCCCCTTTGTCTGTGATAGAAAATATCCACATTATTCTATGAACAGTTAGGACAGGGCAAAATGATAAACAGGTAGTGATCGTTCTGTACTTCCTTGCACATGAATGGCAGGTGATAGAGATGCTTGGGTATAAGAAGGTCATAAGGTCATTTTGTACAGAATGACTTGTACATGCGAACGAATATCGTAGAAATCTATATTTCAAGTGGTGTACTAGATGCTAATGTTTTGAATGAGGTGACAAACCAAGTCCCATATGCAGCAGACATTTACTGCAAGTTAAAGATCCCACGGCAACAACAGTTTCTTTTTTAAAATTCTGTGGAAAAAATCCACTTTAGCAGGGTAACCAGAAGTATAAACAAGCCAAAAAGTTAAGAACAAATTGCTTGGCGCTGCACTTTGCGACACGACCGCCCCGGTGAAAGCAGCTCAAATTGTTCATTGACAGGACGAAGCAACAGGGAAGTTTGAGTCTTTTTCTCCTAATTTTTGTATTTGGTGTTTATTTGTATGTGATCTTACGTTTACGCTTGACAAAGGCCAGTTGGTTGAAAATTTGTACCTGTCTTGTCTGGTTGTATTAAATACGCGTTCTGATTCTATTTTCGTGTTTTTTTCTGGTTTCTGTTTGCTTGAACGCGGGCAGTGGCACTTGTTTTGGATTTCAAATTGTACACGGTCAGTCGTTGTGACAAAAGAAGAGACAATGGCAGAATGGTTCAGATGTTCGCCTGCCAATAACTAACCTCGCGGTTCCAGGGTTCGTTTCCACTGAGACCTCGACTTTTCTCCTCAGTTTGACAGAAAATCGAATGAACGTCTAGTCCTTTGGAAGGGGATGAAAAGGGAGTCAGACCCGTGTGCCTTCTGGCCTGCTCACGCTAAAGATCCCACGGCAGTTGAAAATCGTGAAGAGCATGACATTTGCCCAGCTACCCTGGTATAAAACATTGGAGAGGTAAGTTGATTTCCTAGATACCTTCCCTTGAAAACCAATTAGCCTTCTGATCTTTATGAAGTTTTAATCAAATAAAAAAACATTGGGTGGCACTACACTGTGGCAACGCGCTCTCAAAGGGGAGAGCAGCCCGAGTTTCACATGGTAAATCCACTGCGACAAAAGAAATGAATACGAATATATGAACATGAAAAAGCAAATACAAAATACCGTGTATTCACAGAACTTTATCGTAGCAGTAGTTGTTGTTTTAAGTAATGACTGAGAGAGAAGGCCAGAGTCACCTTACCTGACACACAGTGCCAAGTCGACCTTACCTGACACACAGTGGCCCAGAGTCGACCTTACCTGACACACTGGCCAGAGTACAGACCTTACCTGACACACAGTGGCCAGAGTACAGACCTTACCTGACACACAGTGAGACCAGAGTACAGACCTTACCTGACACACATGGCCCAGAGTACAGACCTTACCTGACACACAGTGGACCAGAGTACAGACCTTACCTGACACACAGTGGCCAGAGTACAGACCTTACCTGACACACAGTGGCCCAGAAGTACAGACCTTACCTGACACACAGTAACCCAGAGTCACCTTACCTGACACACAGTAACCCAGAGTCTACCTTACCTGAACACAGTGGACCAGAGTACAGACCTTACCTGACACACAGTGGCCCAGAGTACAGACCTTACCTGACACACAGTGGCCCAGAGTCGACCTTACCTGACACACAGTGGCCCAGAGTCGACCTTACCTGACACACAGTGGCCCAGAGTCGACCTTACCTGACACACAGTGGCCCAAGTCGACCTTACCTGACACACAGGACAGCTCGTGACACACAGTCCCGTTCGACCCGGACCGTTACCTGACACATAGTGGCCCAGAGTACAGACCTTACCTGCACACAGTGGCCCACAGTCGACCTTACCTGACACACAGTGGCCCAAGTCGACCTTACCTGACACACAGTGGCCAGAGTACAGACCTTACCTGACACACAGTGGCCCAGAGTACAGACCTTACCTGACACACAGTGGCCAGAGTCGCCTTACCTGAACACAGTGGCCAGAGTACAGACCTTACCTGACACAAGTGGCCAGAGTACAGACCTTACCTGACACACAGTGGCCCAAGTCGTCTTACCTGAACACAGTGGCCAAGTACAGACCTTACCTGACACACGTACCCAGAGTCAGACCTTACCTGACACACAGTGGCCCAAGTCGCCTTACCTGACACATAGTGGCCCAGAGTACAGAGCCAATGCCTTTGTTTCTCCATTGTTCATCCACATAGAAGTTCTCTACTGTACACTTTTTGCCGTACCACAGGTTGAACGTGTAGAAGTAAGCCACGTAGCCCACCAAGGGCGCTTTCCATCGCTGCCTGTCAAATAAAGGGCAAACAGAAGTAGAAAGAGTAGTAGAAAGGAGCAGTCGTAGTGGTTGCTGGAGAAAACAGCAATAACAATAACAATAATGATGAATAATACTGATCATGATAATGATAATAACAAATGATGATGATGATGATAACATTCTACTAATAATAATACTGATGGTGATGATGATGATGATGATGATGGCATGATATGATAATGAGAAATAATTACAGTAACAATGATGATGATGATAGTAATTATAGTAATAGTAATTGTAAAAGCAATAGCAACAGTAATGGTAATAACAATAACAACAATAATGATAACAATAACAACAACAATAATAATGATTCTAACAGTAATAATGATAATAATAATAACAATAATAATAATCAAAGGGTTAAGTTTATGCTTTGTTAGCATGGTCAACAATGCAGGATGCTGAAGGACAGGGTGCAGGAGTCAAAGGGTTAAGTTCATTTGGACTCACTGGTCACTAGACGTTTACAAGACACAGCGTGTGATACATATGGAAGGACTGATATCACACAGACATACACACTCCGCCATCATAAGCAATTTATTGTCAGCTTAGCCACAAATGTGTGCAAACAACCAGTTGTCGTGGTGTAGTGGTTACCGTAACGGACTACCGACTGGAAGGTTGTGGGTTCGAAACCCCATCAGTCCCTTCAAAAAATCATTATGGGATTTTTCGGCTCTAAAAGACCCGAACCCAGAGTTGAGTGTGCTATGGGCTCATTGGGAAGACTGGCACCACACAGTCACATCTCATCCACTTCACAGATGCGTCACTGAGGCGTTGCTCAAATCGTCTGACCAGCACCGCAGGTGTCTGTATATTTTGGACTTAGTTGATGCCAGGATATATTATGATAGTAAGCATAGAGCTACGTTGTGCCTCTTCGTGGCGACATGTGGTAACTGAGCACCTCACGGACTTAGTCTACCAAATATAATTTTTCAATGGGAATCTCTGCAACAGATTTTTTTTTTCTCAGAGGGTAGGAAAAAATAACCAAAAACAATAAAAATACCCTAGGACACACGAAAGTTTGGTATATTGTCACAATTAACAAATTAGATTTACGAGCGTTGTGATTTGTATGCGCTATGACCGCTCTGGCGTATCATACAATTCGCGGCCTGGGTGCCACTTGAAGTTGACGTGTAAACGGCTACAGCCGCTACCGAGAAAAGCGTAACTCTCATCTTCACGTAACGTTTACCGCGATATACCGATATTATGGTAGAAGCGCGTTTCACGGTCATACTATGATCTACGAGCGGGTTGCAGTTTTCACGTTTGGAATAGCGTTTTGGCCGTTTGAATGCAAGTTTGTAGCAAATATTTGCAGGTAAGCAAAGGCTTATTTTTTGTTTATTGTGATTTTTTTAATTGGGATCAATACTGAAGTTCTCAATAATTTGTTTCTTGAACTTGAATGACATGTGGCATTATAGGGATGATCCGTAGCACGTGTGTGTGTGTGTTGTGTGTGTGTGTGTGTGTGTGTGTGTGTGTGTGTGTGTGTGTGTAACTGATAATGCATGCTAATGAAGTGTGGACCCTTCCATTGTCAAATTTGCTCTCCAATAGAAGCGTCCAACCCCTGAAAAACTATGGCAAAGCAAGCAAGCCCAAATCCCAGGGCAGATCTCCCCGTACAAGAAAACCGGACAGGAGTTAAGAGTATTGTGTTTTCTTGAATATTTCATTCTGTAACACAAAGTTTACGTGACCTAGCTCGCCATACAATACTTGTATGTAGTTATCTGTGTGCATCAATGATATAATAATGATAAAAATGTTAAGTACGCATGCTATTTATGATTTTGACTAATTACTTTGCTGTTGATCTTCTGTTTTGTTGTTTTTGTTGTTGGTTTTCTTTATCAATTTGAATTTGAAATGTGATGAAGCTATGTTTCTTAATCAGTTAATTAATTATGGTATCAATTCAGTTTCCCAGCCTCTGTTTTCCTTGTCAATTAAAAAAAACGGAAAAGAAAAACTTTGATTATTATTCTGGATGATGACTTGTATAAACGTACATGTGTGTGTGTGCGTGTGTGTGTGTTTGTGGTGTGGTATGGTGTGGTAGTGATGGTGGTGGTGGTGGTGGTTTGTGTGTGTGTGTGTGTGTGTGTGTGTGTGTGTGTGTGTGTGTGTGTGTGTGTGTGTGTGTGTGTGTGTGTGTGTGTGTGTGTGTGTGTGTGTGTGTGTGAAGTATAACATATTGTAAAGTCTGTATCACTGTATTTTATTGAACATTTAAAATGCACTCCATCTCCACGCCTCCCATTAAACTGCCCTTTTTTTGTTTATCAACAGGGCAATAAAGATTTCTGTATTCCGTGTGATGTAACAGCTTTTGTTTATCAACAGGGTAATAAAATATTCTGTATTCCGTGTGATGTAACAGCTTTTGATTATCAACAGGGCAATAAAATATTCTGTATTCTGTGTGATGTGACAGCTTTCGTTCGTCTTATTTTGCAGCCGAATGTACAGCAAACTGCGTCATTTGAAAAGAATCCCTTGACAATGGTCAACCAACAGTGAAATTAGGTGAGACTGGATGTAAGATTGTCAATCGGTTAAGCACACAGCGTGATGTTAACATTGTGACTGTTGAAGGACAGAAATTACATAGAAAATGCCAGCTTGACTATACAAATGCCAAAGCAATAAGGATGTAATATCTAGAGAAGAAACAAAGCGCCTGTAGAGATGACCCGAGGCCATCCAGACGATCCTTTCAGCCTGCCTATGATCCAAGGATTCACTGTTTTGTGGCACCACTGCTGATGTCAATACTCACAGAAAAGGACATGAAGCCTTCCCAGTGAAAACGAAACCACACGAGGGATTTCAGGCAGCTATCCTAGGTGTTTGCAAAGAATGAGATGACAGCTGGGCAAAAACAGTATCTGACAGAATTCAGTCAACATGTTGGGAAGACCTCATTGCATGGCATGCTGTGTACCATGATGCCTTCAGTGTCAGCTTCAGAACACACAGAAACAGTTCTGATTGATTTACCGATGCAAAGAAAACAAAACCAACTACTTTCTATGAAGATCCTCAACAGGCTGGGTAGGAAGGTTTTCTAAAAGTCTGCCAACATTTGGACGAGAATGATGATGAACAAGCCACATTGTCTGATCTTGTATCAAAAGTGCAGGAGTTTTGCGGGGATGGAGTTGATGCATACACTACAAAACATATGAAAAACAAACTTATTGAACATTTTGGGTTAGATATATTGATATCAAGCAGAGGCAAAAAGATTTCTGTGGTAACTCTTAGAACAGACAGCACTTTGACACCCCATAGACAGAAGATTCAGATGCAAAGAAGAAAACAAAAAACAAAACAAAACAAAACCAACAACAACAACAACAAAAACTGAACCTAATACGAAACTGCCACAAAATTGATTGAAAGTGATATAAAAGGAGTTTTGCTATCAAGGATGTGTAGCCAGGATCGGATAAGATCAAGTCTGTCTCAGGGAACTTACATTTTGTCCCTGACTCACTCCAGTTGTTCCTGAAAACAATCTTCTGTGGAATTGAGAGCGATCTGAAAATAGCTGCCATAGACCAAGCCATCATACAAGCTGCAAGACCCAAAATGCTCCTGGCTCCTTTGCAAGTTGGCCTAGCTGTTCAAATGTACCACCAGTTTGCATCTCAGTTTTTAACTAACATTTTGTTCCAGCTTGGATTCTGTATATCGCATTCTGAAGTAAAGAAGTTTAAAGTATCTGCAGCACTGACCTAGGGAACAGACATTCCCGGCATCACAAAAGGTCACATTATACAGTATGTTGCTGATAATGTTGATCACAATGTGTGCACTCTTGATGGGTTTAGTACATTCCATGGTATGGGTACAATTGCTGTCATTACCCCAGGTACTAGAAGGCAACAAGCAATTCGAAGAATATCTGGAACACTTGAAGATGTCACAGCAGTTAGGAAGATCAACATCCATTTTTACAACCTTGCTAGACAGGATTTTGATTGTTTCAGATACACTCAGTTGCATGATTTCTATTGTGAGGATCCCCAGTCAACACAGGGCCTTCTGTGGAAGTTATCCTGGCCTTTGCGTTCACCAAGACCAGGGTGATCAGGTTTCATCAAGTCGTTGAGCCGAGGAGAACATCTTGGGTGGTCATCTATGTTCTGCCTTCTGATGATTGATCTCAATCCAAGTAGTATGAGGTGCATTTACTCTACTTTGCGGTTTGTGTGTGCTGAAGCCAGATGTCTTGGAATCAAGCCTGTGCTAACGTTTGACCAACCACTTTGGTAGAAGTCCCAGCTGTGATCGTCCAGAAAGAGCCTGAAGATAGCGACCTGAAATCAATTGTTCTCCATCTGGGAGGCTTTCACACTCAAATGAATTTCCATGGCTGTATAGGCAGGATCAATTGGGGTTCTGGACTTCAGCAAGTGCTTAAGGTTGTGTATGCCCCCAATACTGTTGGACACATACTGACTGGAAAAATCAATGGCAAGGGCTTTCAGAGGTCACATTCTGGTTGATGCTGTTTTGAATGCTATGATTACAGTTATATCATTTGTTGTGTACCTTCCAGTGTCACCAGCTGTCATTACAGACGAATATTTATCAGAAAGGGATGCCATGGCTCAAACAGACGCTCAGCAGTACGAATCTGACGAGTTACAAACGACACAGCGTAAATGTTATCAACTTGATTCAAGGTGAGACGCTATCAGTTACCAGAGAAAAATTGGACAGATTGGAAAAGGAGGTGTTGTTGGAACTACAGTCAATTTCAATGCTGACATGGTTTTATCATCAGAAAAGGGATAATTCCCGGCAAACCATGCGAACAAGCAAGAGATTTATCATTGTGCTTAGTGATATGCTTCTGGCAAATGGACATCCAACACTTCACAGCCAAAATGATGCAGATTTCCTGATTGTTGAGATTTCCATTAGACGTGCAACTGATCATCCTCTTGTGGTCACTGGAGAAGACACCGTATTAGCCCAGATCTGAGGACTATCATCTTCAGATCAGATTCAAAGTCTAAGAGCAAAAAACAAAACAAAAACAAAAACAAACAAAAACAGCGAGTATGGGATATTTAGTGACTACAGCAGGCCCTTGGAGAGGAGATTTGCCAGACATTACTTTTTGTGCATTGCCATCACAGGATGTGATACAACCTCAGTGTTGTTTGGAGTGGGAAAAGGCACAGCCACACAAAGGAAGCTGAAGGCAGATAACGTCTTTCATGAAGATGCTGGCGTGTTTTCCAAATGCACAGCCACAGTGGAAGAGGTGGTGTCTGTAGGTGAGAAAGTCATCATCTCCATGTATAACGGAAACCGCATC
This sequence comes from Monoplex corrugatus, assembly GCA_030674185.1. Lineage (NCBI taxonomy): Eukaryota > Metazoa > Mollusca > Gastropoda > Littorinimorpha > Ranellidae > Monoplex > Monoplex corrugatus. Next base: position 43,865,709 of record JAPXFY010000031.1, read on the forward strand.
GATGCACTGGATGAACTACATTATTAGAAGTTTACAGAGAAAGTGGCTTTAAGCAACAGCTTTGTACAAGTCCATTATCTATCACCAACCAGTGATGCCTGCAAATATCATAGTATGCAGGCACACCTTTAAGTCTAGCAATGGATGCACCGGGACCTCAACCTGAATCCAGAGGACTGGGGATGATGTGTAAATGACGACCCCTGAGCCTTGCATGGCTGATCTGCCTCCTGCTCCAGACCCATTTCTTCAAATCATCAGTGCAGCTGTAGTTTTAGAGATGGCCAAAACTCAATGTAAATCACAAGAAGTTACAATAATAATGGGAGATTTTAATGCTAAAATGGGACAGGATAGGGTGGAGGATATAGTTGGACCTCATGGCCTTGGTACACAAAATGAAAGGGGAGGGAAACTTGTAGAATGGGTACAGATGAATGAGTTCATAGTAGAAAATACCTGGTTTGAGCAGCCTAATAGAAGAAAATGGACTTGGATGGGTCCAGGAGATAATAACAAAAATCAAATTGACTACATCCTGATCAACAAAAGATATAGAAATTCTTTACTGACAGTAAAAACACTATCAGGCGCAGACTGCAACAGTGACCACAATCCTGTAATGGGAAGATTTGGGCTGAAATTAAAGAAAAGGAAACAGACCAAAAGCAACATCAAACTAAACCTTGGACTCTTAAAGTCAGATGAAGCGATACGTAAAAAATTTAACGTACATGTTCAAAACAAATTCAGTGCTCTGGAAGACGTTGGTGACAGTGAGGAACAATGAACAAAGTTGTGAAACTCGATAAATGAAGCTCGTGAAGAAATCCCTAGAGTAGATAGAAAAGCATGAAAGAACTGCATGACAAAAGAAATTTTATGCTTGATGGAAGAACGGAGGATGGCAAAGGGAAAAGAGGAAAGATACAGGAAGATAAACAAAGAAATCAGGAATAGGTGCAATGAAGCTAAGGAAGCTTGAATGAAAACAAAGTGCAAAGAAATAGAAGACCGACACAAAACAGATCCTCAAGGTATGTACAGAAGAATTGAAGAAATTGTCCACAGGAAAAAGACATGTACATCAACTGGTTGCTTAAAATCGAAATATGGTACGCCTATCATGGAAAAAGACAAAATATTAGATAGATGGGGAGAGTACATTAAAGACCTTTTTGATCATGACAGAAACTAAGAACACATTATAAGAAGAACGTTGAAGGACCACCCATAATGAAAGATGAAGTTAGAGCAGCATTGAAAAAGATGAAATCAGGAAAAGCCCCAGGACCAGACAATATTACTACAGAGATGATTGAAGCCCTGGAGGAATTTGGTATTGAAAAAATATACAGTCCTCCTAAATGAAATTTATGACACCAGAAAAATCCCCCAAGATAATTATGTCAAAATCAATTTTCATTGCACTTCCAAAGAAAACAGGGGTTGTATAAGGCGAACTCCATCGCACAATCAGTTTGATGAGTCATGTAACAAAACTCCTTTTAAGAATAATCATGATGAGGACAAAGAATAGAATCTAAAGTGAAATAGCAGAAGAACAGTGTAGATTTGTGGAAGGGAAAGGAACTATTAATGCCATATACATCCTAAGAACTATCACTGAGAGGTCAATCGAGTTGAATAAAGATTTATATTTATGCTTTGTTGATTATACGAAGGCTTTCGATCAGCTAAGACATGAAGAATTGATCAACCAACTAGAAAGACTCAATATTGATGGAAAAGATCTACGAATAATCAGAAATATGTGTTGGGAACAAACAACTGCAATGAGAACAGAAAACAATATAAGCTCTTTCCAAAACAAAAAAAGGAGTCATGCAAGGTTGTGTTCTGTCGCCAGATCTGTTTTCACTTTACAGCGAAAACATCATGAGAAACCTAGAAGAATGCCCTGGATTAAAGGTTGGAGGAAATTTGATAAACAACATTCGTTCCGCAGATGACACTGTGCTAATTGCAGAAAATGAAAGGGACCTACAAATCCTTGTGAATATACTAGAAATAGAAAGCGAAATAAAGGGTTGGAGCTAAATAGCAAGAAGATGGAAGTCATGGTAATCAGTAGAAAACATGAAATCCCCTCATGCAAAACAACAGCAAACGGCACAAATTGAGACAGGTTGATAAGTTTAAATATCTGGGGAATGATCATCTCACTAGATGGTAGATGCACATCAGATATAGCCAGCAGAATCGGCCAAGCCAAGACAGCATTCAAGACGATGAAAAGCATTCTTACCAACAAATGCCTACCGATTAACATCAGGAAAAGAGTTCTTGAATGCTATATAGAACCGATAATGTTGTACGATTGTGAGGCGTGGACAGACAACAAGCAAAGCCAGAACAAGATTGAGGCAGCCAAAACGTGGTTTCTAGGAAGAATGTTGAGCATTCTATGGACAGCCAAGAAAACAAACGAGACAGCTTGATGGAGGCAGACACAAGAAGATCATTGATAAGGAAGATTAGGAAAAGACAGGCAACATTTATAGGCCAATTTATGAGAAAAGGGGTGGGTGGGGGATTGGAGCACCTGGTATCAACAGGAAAGCTGAAGGGAAAGAGCACCTGATAGACCCAGGGAAATTACTGGACGGACTTGCAGGGTGACTGAGAACAGAGAGGGTGGAAGATGTGTTTGCGGCAACAAGGATAGATACATATGGATGGCCATAATCGCCAACGCCATGCGGCAGGGTACATGATGATGATGAGGCATAGAGCACAGCCCTGTCACACAGTCTCCATCCTTGATGGAACTCCACAGCATCATGATTATCATCTTCATTGACATCATCATCATCATCGCATTGTGTAAAAAAACTGTGCCAGCTTCTGTGGCCATTAAGGTGGCGCAGAAAACGGGACGAAAAAAAAAGCACAAAGGTAAACTCCATGAGTGCGATGATCCTTAAAAAAAATTTTTTTTAAAAAGTTCAGCTACCTAGGCAACGCAGTCAGACACAATGAAGAAGCAAGCTGTGACATCGAAATCAGTCTTAGAATGTTAATTCTCACTAAAAATGGACTCAACAGATAGGCCTTGGGTATAATTTCTTTCTGACTAAACAGAAATTTTAAAGACAGTGTTAATTCATTTCATGCATGTGGGTGCGTTTTAACTCTATGTCACAAACATGCAGCTTTCAGTAGGACTTTTATTTTACCTTCCGTAGTGAGTTCAGCCACGAAGGCATGAAATAACTGCTTCTCCCCAAAACCGTCCCTTCGCAAATCTGAAACAGAAGACTGTATCAATAAGATTGGAGATGAGTACATAGTGTTCAAATTCCATCAAATACCCAACGAATCTGACACAATGATTAGCTGCCTCTCGCTCTCCCTCCCTCTCCTTTATGATCTTTCTCTCTCCTGGGTTGCCTAAAAGATAGACACTAAGTGACTGGAGACAGAAATCAGTTTTAGTGAGAAAAGTACCTCACTATGCCAGTGGGGAAGGGGGAACGTGCGTGTGTGTTTGGGGGTGGGGGTGGGCGGGGAAGGTGGGGGTGGTGACTGCAATTGAAATTGTGCTCCTGTGTTTGTGAACACGTGTATGGATATGAATGTGTTTGAGTGAGTAAGGTGTCATAACGTTTGGTCAGGTGGGATGGAACTACATTGATGGTGGTATGTCCATGAAGGTCACGTGTGCTGATATCATTGTTCAAGTACCTGTGCGTAGAAAGTGCGTGCGTGCGTGGTGTGTGTGTGTGTGTGTGTGTGTGTGTGTGTGTGTGTGTGTGTGTGTGTGGTGTTATGTGAGTGTGTGTGTATTGTGTGTGCGTGTGTGTATGTATGTGTGTGTATGTGTATGTATGTATGTGTGTGTATATATGTATGTGTGTGTATTGTGTGTGTGCGTGTATTGTGAGTGTGTGTATTGTGCGTGTGTGTGTGTGTGGTGTGTGTGTGTGTGTGTGTGTGTGTGTTGTGTGTGTGTTGTTTGTGAGTGTGTGTGTATTGTGTGTGCGTGTGTGTATGTATGTGTGTGTGTATGTGTATGTGTGTGTATGTATGTATGTGTGTGTATATGTGTGTATATGTGTGTGTATGTATGTGTGTGTATTGTGTGTGTGCGTGTATTGTGAGTGTGTGTATTGTGTGTGTGTGTTTAGTGTGTGTGTGTGCGTGTGTGTGTGTGTGTGTGTGTTGTGTGTGTGTGTGTGTGTGTGTGTTTAGTGGTGTGTGTGTATGCAGTGTGTGTATTGTGTGTGTGTGTGTGTGTTTAGTGGTGTGTGTGTGTGTGTGTGTGTGTTGTGTGTATGTATTGTGGTGTATGTGTATGTAGTGTGTGTATTGTGTGTGTGTGTGTTAAGTGCGTGTGGTGTTGTGTGTGTGTG
>JAPXFY010000031.1:43872584-43897584 GCA_030674185.1 Monoplex corrugatus
TACTGCTGTTGATTGTTGTTTTTTCTGTGTAATATGTGTTGATTGTTGTTGTTTCTGTGTTAATACTGCTGTTGATTGTTGTTGTTGTTTTGTGTTAATACTGCTGTTGATTGTTGTTGTTGTTCTGTGTTAATACTGCTGTTGATTGTTGTTGTTTCGTGTTAATACTGCTGTTGATTGTTGTTTTTGTTCGGTTTAATACTGCTGTTGTTTGTTGTTGTTGTTTGTTTTTAATGCTGCTGTTGATTGTTGTTGTTGTTTGTTTGTTAATACTGCTGTTGATTGTGTTGTTGTTTTGTTGTTAATACTGCTGTTGTTGTTGTTGTTGTTTGTTTGTTAATACTGCTGTTGATTGTTGTTGTTGTTGTTTTGTGTTAATACTGCTGTTGATTGTTGTTGTTGTTGTTTGTTAATACTGCTGTTGATGTTGTTGTTGTTGTTTGTTTGTTAATACTGCTGTTGAGTTTGTTTGTTTGTTAATACTGCTGTTGATTGTTGTTGTTTGTTTGTTAATTTGCTGTTGATTGTTGTTGTTTGTTTGTTAATGCTGCTGTTGATTGTTGTTGTTGTTTGTTTGTTAATGCTGCTGTTGATTGTTGTTGTTGTTTCTGTGTTAATACTGCTGTTGCTCATTGTTGTTGTTGTTTGTTTGTTAATACTGCTGTTGATTGTTGTTGTTGTTTGTTTGTTAATGCTGCTGTTGATTGTTGTTGTTTCTGTGTTAATACTGCTGTTGTTGATTGTTGTTGTTGTTTCTGTGTTAATACTGCTGTTGATTGTTGTTGTTGTTTCTGTTTTAATACTGCTGTTGATTGTTGTTGTTGTTGTTTGTTAATGCTGCTGTTGATTGTTGATGTTTCTGTGTTAATACTGCTGTTGATTGTTATTGTTGTTTGTTTGTTAATGCTGCTGTTGATTGTTGTTGTTTCTGTGTTATACTGCTGTTGATTGTTGTTGTTGTTTCTGTGTTAATACTGCTGTTGATTGTTGTTGTTTCTGTGTTAATACTGCTGTTGATTGTTGATGTTTCTATGTTAATACTGCTGTTGATTGTTGTTGTTGTTTCTGTGTTAATGCTGCTGTTGATTGTTGTTGTTTGTTTAATAATGCTGCTGTTGATTGTTGTTGTTGTTTCTGTGTTAATACTGCTGTTGATTGTTGTTGTTTGTTTGTTAATACTGCTGTTGATTGTTGTTGTTGTTTCTGTGTTAATACTGCTGTTGATTGTTGTTGTTTGTTTGTTAATACTGCTGTTGATTATTGTTGTTGTTTCTGTGTTAATACTGCTGTTGATTGTTGTTGTTTGTTTGTTAATGCTGCTGTTGATTGTTGTTGTTTGTTTGTTAATACTGCTGTTGATTGTTGTTGTTTGTTTGTTAATACTGCTGTTGATTGTTTGTTGTGTTGTTTCTGTGTTAATACTGCTGTTGGTTGTTGTTGTTTTGTTTGTTAATACTGCTGTTGATTGTTGTTGTTTGTTTGTTAATGCTGCTGTTGATTGTTTTTGTTGTTACTGTGTTAATACTGCTGTTGATTGTTGTTGTTTGTTTGTTAATACTGCTTTTGATTGTTGTTGTTGTTTCTGTGTTAATACTGCTGTTGATTGTTGTTGTTGTTTGTTTGTTAATGCTGCTGTTGATTGTTGTTGTTGTTTCTGTGTTAATACTGCTGTTGATTGTTGTTGTTGTTTCTGTGTTAATACTGCTGTTGATTGTTGTCGTTGTTTGTTTGTTAATGCTGCTGTTGATTATTTTTGTTGTTTGTTTGTTAATACTTCTGTTGATTGTTGTTGTTGTTTGTTTGTTAATACTGCTGTTGATTGTTGTTGTTTCTGTGTTAATGCTGCTGTTGATTGTTGTTGTTTGTTTGTTAATACTGCTGTTGATTGTTGTTTCTTTGTTAATACTGCTGTTGATTGTTGTTGTTGTTTCTTTGTTAATATTGTTGTTGTTTCTGTGCTAATACTGCTGTTGATTGTTGTTGTTTCTGTGTTAATGCTGCTGTTGATTGTTTGTTGTTGTTTCTGTGTTAATACTGCTGTTGGTTGTTGTTTCTGTGTTAATGCTGTTGTTGGTTGTTGTTGTTTCTGTGTTAATACTGCTGTTGATTGTTGTTGTTTCTGTGTTAATGATGTTGTTGTTTGTTGTTGTTTCTGTGTTAATGCTGCTGTTGATTGTTGTTGTTTCTGTGTTAATGCTGTTGTTCGTTGTTGTTGTTTCTGTGTTAATGCTGCTGTTGATTGTTGTTGTTTCTGTGTTATTGCTGTTGTTGGTTGTTGTTGTTGTTTCTGTGTTAATGCTGCTGTTGATTGTTGTTGTTTCTGTGTTAATACTGCTGTTGATTGTTGTTGTTGTTTCTGTGTTAATGCTGCTGTTGGTTGTTCTTGTTTGTTTGTTAATGCTGCTGTTGATTGTTGTTGTTTCTGTGTTAATATTGCTGTTGGTTGTTGTTGTTGTTTGTTTGTTAATGCTGCTGTTGGTTGTTGTTGTTTCTGTGTTAATACTGCTGTTGGTTGTTGTTGTTTCTGTGTTAATGCTGTTGTTGGTTGTTGTTGTTTCTGTGTTAATACTGCTGTTGGTTGTTGTTGTTTGTTTGTTAATGCTGCTGTTAATTGTTGTTTCTTTTTTGTAGTTGTTGTTGTTGCTGTTTCTTTCTTTTATTTCTTTTCTTTTTCCTCATCGTTTTCTTTTTATGTTATTCCTCTTCTGCTTGATCATTCTTCTTCTTTCTTTTTCTTCTAATTATCATCAGTATATATTTTCCTATGGTGTTCATTATCATAAGTATTCATTTAAATATCATAATCATTTTTAATCATAATCTATTTTCATAAACAGTCATTATTATCATCTTCATCCATCCTCTACCTTCCCATTCCTTACCATTATACGCCCCTGCTACGTTTCATCATCATCATCGTCGTCGTCATCGTCATAATCATCATCGTTATTTGTTACAACATCAATAAGTCATCATTTTTTACAACATCAATAACAGCAACAAAGGGGAATGATCTTTTAACTTGACAGTATCAACGCCTACAGGCAGTGTTGGTGTAGGGGTACAGCTTTCACCGTCCGCTCTGATTGTACAGGTGTGTACATGTTCCATACTGGCTCCCCCATCCCACCTTCTTAAAAATCTTTGTTTCTATGGCCCCCAATCCATCCAGCTGTGAATGGGTACCCACCCCTGAATAGGATCGGTAAAGGATAGTAGCGTGGGGAAGAAAGTGGGCACCTCCCTCAAAGTGCTGACCTTGAGAAAATTTGAGGTCTCTGCCAACTCGCTCCCTTACGACGCGAGGGTTAATGGACAAGTTTTACCTTTATATTTTATCCATGCCTTCGGGCTGACAGAGCTCAGAATGTTTATGTTTATAATCTCTAGTCCAGCCTTTCCCAGTCCTTGTAACTTGGTCTGGAACCTTCCAGATGTTTGTAGAAATTACGTCAGGTTTCTGAATGACGTTAGTTAACAAGAAACACCCTGAAGGTGTGGATGGGACCCAGAGCACCAATGCCTCGCCACTTTCCGGACAATCACGTCCCAAGCTCCTGACGCCTCTCGATAGCCATTTCATCAAGCAAAATGGGGCTGTCCATGCGTTACATGACCCATCCGGACCCAATTATCAGTTATCTTGTTTACAAGCCGAACGGTAAAGTGGGGAGATGACAAACCCTGGGACATTGCCACACAAAGCGCACCAACCAGGTCCTGCCCAGCCACCGGACCAAGACAGACTGGAAGACCCCTCTCTTGCTCCACTCTGATCTTCATATCTCTTTCGGGCAGTCCTGCCACAAGCTCGCATAGCTGCCGGCTCCTTTCTCCTTACTATAGTCTCGACTATTACAAACAGCCAGCAGAATCGGCGAAGCCAAAACAGCATTCAAGAAAATGAAAAACATTCTTACCAACAGATGCCTATCAATTAACATCAGGAAGAGAGTTCTTCAGAGCTATATAGAACCGATACTGTTGTGCAGTTGTGAGGCGTGGACAATCGACACGCAAAGTCAGAACAAAATTGAGACAACTGAAATGTGGTTTCTAAGAAGAATGTTGACAGGTCCATGGACAGCAAAGAAGATACAAGAAAATCATTAATAAAGATTAGAAAAAGACAAGCAACATTTACGACGTTTATGAGGAAAGGGGAATTAGAGCACCTGGTCACAACAGGAAAGCTGGAGGGAAAAAGAACACCAGGTAGACCCAGGGAAAAAATATTGGACGGACTTGCAAGGTGACTGAGGACAGAGAGGGTGGGAGGTGTACTTGCAGCGACGAGGGATAGATTGGTATGGAACGCCATGCGGCATAGCATATGGTGATGATGATATAGTCTCGACAGTTAGCAGTCGGAAGCTCCCAACGTTGCCTTACTTCAACCATAGGTATTGTTTGAACGGCCGTGAAAGTGGCTGGGTATGATGCTCCAGTCACAGCCCGTTTTGTTGTTCAGCAAGGTCTGTTTATGTCATGGGCGCTACCGTCACGTGTTTAGGACTTAGGATTTGTAATCGGTAGGTCTGTGTTGGTTCCTGTCTGGGTATCGTCTGATGGTTAAGAGGTAGACATTGTTCCAATCGCCCAGGTCAAAGGTCAACACATATGGGTAGACATTGTTCCAATCGCCCAGGTCAAAGGTCAACACATATGGGTAGACATTGTTCCAATCGCCCAAGTCAAAGGTCAACACATATGGGTAGACATTGTTCCAATCACCCAGGTCAACACATAAGGTAGACATTGTTCCAATCGCCCAGGTCAACACATATGCAGACCTACTAGGGCCTTAACCCCTTCTGTGTCTACACGTCCACACATACACACAATACAGATCCTGTAAACCATGCAAATATTTGTGTCCACACGTCCACACATACACAATACAGATCCTGTAAACCATGCCAATATTTGTGTCTACACGTCCACACATACACACAATACAGATCCTGTAAACCATGCCAATATTTGTGTCTACACGTCCACACATACACACAATACAGATCCCATAAACCATGCCAATATTTGTGTCTACACGTCCACACATACACACAATACAGATCCGTAAACCATGCAAATATTTGTGTCTACACGTCCACACATACAGACAATACAGATCCCGTAAACCATCCAATATTTGTGTCTACACGTCCACACATACACACAATACAGATCCCGTAAACCATGCCAATATTTGTGTCTACACGTCCACACATACACACAATACAGATCCTGTAAACCATGCCAATATTTGTGTCTACACGTCCACACATACACACAATAAAGATCCTGTAAACCATGCCAATATTTGTGTCTACACGTCCACACATACACACAATACAGATCCCGTAAACCGTGCAAACATTTGTGTCTACACGTCCACACATACACACAATACAGTTCCTGTAAACCATGCCAATATTTGTGTCTACATGTCCACACATACACACAATACAGAGCCCGTAAACCATGCAAATATTTGTGTCTACACGTCCACACATACACACAATACAGATCCCGTAAACCATGCCAATATTTGTGTCTACACGTCCACACATACACACAATAGAGATCCCGTAAACCATGCCAATATTTGTCAGATTATGCAAACAAAACACCCAACAAGCACGCCCACAGAAGACACAGTACGCAGACTGTGCAGCATCATAACGCCTACGTAGTGTGGGCCAAACAACGTGCAGACATGCATCCTAAGATAAACACTGGTGTCAACAACAACAAGATTGCCTTTCTTGTGTGATGACGTTGCAGTCAATGATGAAACCGTTTCAAATCTGAGAATGTAAAAGTCTAGAAATGTTCGGTGATAAACAGCTGTGTGCCTCTGGGGCCAGGACTGAGGAATCAATTAACTGTGCCTGAAAAGATCAATGTTTATGGTCAGTTTCATACACCATTGCAGAACTGTACAACAGTAGGCTTTAGATGAACAGGGCACATTCCGGCGACAATTTGTGTTTATAATCCTGATATTTGACACGCAGGATTGCAGAATTGTACAGTATTTTATTCAAATCGTGTTTTATTCCGAAGCTATATCGCTCTCAGACTAACAGAAATGGCTCTATGCTAAAAGACTATCTCAATGAAAACAATCTCTAGTGCCTCAACACTCTATACCAGAAAAGACCAGGTCAGCTATGGACACACAAATCTCCAAATGGGAGCAAAGCACAACTCGACTATATTATCATCAATAAGAAATGGAAAAATAGTGCAAAAAATTGCAGAGCATTCAACTCGTTTGTCAGTGTTGCATCAGACCACTGCATCGTTTCTGCTCGACTTCGATTGAGCCTTCGAGCAAATAAAAAGAAATCTTGCAATACTACCCCATATGACTGGTCAAATCTAAACGACAACCCTGAAATTCGTAACATCCTCATTACAAGGGTGAGAAATAGATTTGCTGCCCTACAAGATACAGTCTCAGCAAAGACTGCTAACATGACATACAACTACTTTGAGATGACTTGTAAAGAAACAGCTGCAGACACTATCCCGCTCAAACCCAAAGTAAAAAAACAGACTCCATGGGTGAATGAGGAAATCTGTCAAAAACGCAAGGAACTAAAAGAAGCTGCACAAATAAAAGACTCTCAGCCATCCCTTGAGAACATCATTTACTTCAATAATGCTCGTGCTGCTCTCATAGAGGCCTATGAAGCAGAGCAAACGAACTACCTACAAAGCAACATCGACAGATCACAAATGCTGTTAGCAACAAAAAGTCTGCTGTTGCCTGGAAGACCGTGAACGAAATAAGTGGTAGAAAAAGCTGTAACAGAGCTAAGCTAAAAGCATCTAGCCAAGAAGAGCGAGTAAAACTGTGGCAACAACACTTCCAAGACCTACTCGGGAAACATCCAGACATCTCTGAAGAAGAAATAACTCCAGTCTTCACGGAGGAGCTGAATATCAAGAAAGGGCCGTTTACGTTGGACGAACTATTGATAGCAGCGAAAAGCATTCAGTGTGGAAAAGCATTCGGACTCGATGAGATACCAGCGGAAGTATGGAAAATAGAGGAATTACACCAGACACTGCTGGAATGCTGTAACAACGTTTATAACCAAGACCCAATGAACAAATGGACAAAAGGATGCCTGCTTCCTTTCTCCAAGAAAGGTGACCTCAGAATCACAAAGAACTACCACGGAATCACATTAACTGCAATTTCTGCAAAGATCTACATCCTAATGCTCCTAAATAGGATAAGGCCGGAGATAGATCCAGTTCTGAGGGAAAACCAAAATGGGTTTCGCCAAAACAGATTGACATCAGGACAAATACTCACCATCAGACGTATATTGGAAGGCATAAAAACCAAAAACCTCCCAGCTGTTTTCCTATTTATCGACTTTTCCAAAGCTTTCGATTCGATCCACCGAGGAAAGATGAAGGAGATTCTAACTGCATATGGACTACCCAAAGAAACAGTAAACGCCATCATGATGCTGTATCAGAATACCCGCTGTATGGTTCGCTCCCCCGACGGAGACACAGACTTCTTCAACATCAATGCTGGAGTCCTTCAAGGAGATACGCTTGCCCCCTACATTTTCATCATCTGTCTCGATTATGTGCTGAGGAAAGCAGTGGATAAGAACAAAAACTCGGCTTTACCCTCACAGAACAGAAGAGCAGACGCTACCCTGCGGTAAAGATAACAGATGCGGTTTACGCTGATGACCTGGCTGTTCTCGCAGACCTCCTAAAGGATGCAACATCTCTCCTTCACAGTGTCGAAAGAACAGCAATGGAGATCAGGCTCCAACTCAATGCGAACAAAACAGAGTTCATCTGTCTGAACCAAGATGCATCAGAAGGCATGAAAGTCTCAATGGAGATACAATCAAACAAGTTCAAGACTTTAAATACCTGGGCAGCTACACTGACTCCAAAGAACAAGACGTCAACACCAGACTCGGAAATGCCTGGGGCGCTCTAAATCAACTGGACAAAATCTGGAAATCCAATCTACCAGACAACCCGAAAAGAAACTTCTTCCGAGCAGCAGTAGAGGCCGTTCTTACATATGGCTCAATCTCTTGGACCCTAACACGACATTGGAGAAGATTATTGATGGAGCATATACACGAATGCTGCGTGCAGCCCTGAACAAATCCTGGAGAGAACATCCAACTAACAAAGAGTTATATGGTAAGATCCTACCAATCAGTAAATCAATACGTCAACAAAGAATGCGCTTCGCGGGACACTGCTGGCATAGTAAAGAAGAACTGGTGGGGGATGTTCTACTATGGAGACCCAGCCATGGCAAACAAAGACCAGGATGTCCAAAGAAGACCTTCATCGACTACTGATGGATGATACGGGCCTGTTAGTATGATGAACTACCTACTGCAATGTCTGACAGAGAAGGATGGAATAAACGTGTCATGGATAGCCGAGCAAGCTCGACATGTCGAAACAACTGCAAAACTCGTTCTCTCCTTCATAATGTCTCGCATTGACTATTGCAATTCACTCCTGTCTGGTCTTCCTGCCTCCACCATTCACATCCTACAGCGCATTCAAAACAATGCTGCACGCCTTGTACTCAAAAAGAAAAAAGCTGACCACATATCTCCTCTCCTGGCACAACTTCACTGGCTCCCTGTATCAAAGCGCATACAGTACAAACTAGACACCATGTGCTACAAAAGCCTCAATAACGCAGCCCCCGATTACCTGTCAAGCCTACTTGAGATCTATCTTCCCTCACGTACCCTCCGCTCTGCCTCCGATCCTCTGACTTTTCGCTTTCCACGCACTAAGCTCAATACCTATGGTCCACGAGCCTTCTCTGTTTCTGGTCCACTCTCCTGGAACAAACTTCCTCTCTCAGTCCGTCAGCAACCTACTTTTGTCTCCTTCAAGTCCGCTCTCAAAACTCACCTTTTCTCCTCCGCATAAAATCCTAACCTCACTCACCCCCCCCCCCCCCCCCCCCCCTCTGCAGCCTGTCTCCGCTCGGAGGGAATCACATGGTTATAATATATAATTGTATATGCTATGCTCTCTATAATTTTCCATTGGTTTTATTCTTGCTTTTATTGCTTTTATTCTTTCTCCCCATTTATAGCCATGCGTGTGTGTGTGTGTGTGTGTGTGTGTGTGTTGTGTGTGTGTGTGTGCGTGCGTGCGTGCGTGTGCGTGCGTGCGTGCGTGCGTGCTTGCGTGTGTGTCTGCTTCAGCGCTTAGATTTGATTTATCAAGATTTTGCGCTATATAAATATTGTAATTATTATTATTAAATATTGTAATTATTATTATGATGATGATGGTGATCTGTGTTTACAATTCTGATAATTGACATTTTGGGTTCCTGGTCTGTACACTATTAGAGTTTAGATAAATGGGGCACATTCTGGAGATGATATGTGTATGATCCCGATATCTGACATGCAGCGCTGCAAAAGTGTAGGCCTACAGTATTTTAGTTTAAATAGTTGGTAAGTTTAACTATCTGGGAACGACCATCTCACCAGATGGCAGATGCACATCATAAATAGCCAGCCGAATGGGCCAAGCCAAAACAACATTCAAGAAGATGAAAGGCATTCTTACCAACAAATGCCTATCAATTAACATCAGGAAGAGGGTTCTTGAATGTTATATAGAACCGATAATGTTATGCAGTTGTGAGGCGTGGACAGTCAACACGCAAAGCCAGAACAAGATTGAGGAGCCGAGATGTGGTTTCTTAGAAGAATGTTGAGAGTTCCATGGACAGCAAAGAAAACAACGAGACTGTCTTGATGGATGCAGACACAAGAAGATCATTCATTAGGAAGATTAGGAAAAGACAGGCAACATTTATAGGCCATTTTATGAGGAAAGTGGATTAGAGCACCTGGTCACAACAGGAAAGGTGGAGGGAAAGAGAGCACCAGGTAGACCTAGGGAGAAACTATTGGACGGACTTGCAGGGTGGCTGAGGACGGAGAGGGTGGAAGATGTGCTTGTGGCAGCAAGGGACAGGTAGATATGGAGGGCCATGATTGCAAACGCCATGTGGCAGAGCACTTGATGATGATATTATGATAGTGAAATATTCGGAGGGGATCTGTGTTTACAGTCCTGATATTTGACATGCAATGCTGCAGAAGTATACAGTATTTAAATAGTGTAATATTCCGAAGACGATCTGTGTTTACAATCCTGATATTTGACATGCAGATCTGCTGGTCTGTCCACTATCAGAGCTTAGAGAAAAAGTGACATATCCCAGACAGGATGTATGTTTATCATCCTGATATTCGATATGTAGTGCTGCAGGACTGATTCTACTGCTGACGTGGTGAGAAACACTCTGAAGACTGATCGTACCCCATTGTACAGGTGAAGTTAAAAAGTTACGCAATTTTTGTGTCATGTAAATGTAGGTCCTCTAGGTGCGGGTGGGAGCTGTTTGCAATTTGTTTTCGTATATTTTTTTGTTTTGTTTTGTTTGAGAATTCAGTTGCATACAGGCCACAGAACATGGTTTGAGCCATCTACAATTTACAAACAAACAAACAAACAAACAAACAAACAAACACTCTTTCCACACTACCAAGTAACTGACGTGACCATTTTTTAAACCAAACATTTCTCAAATAAACAAAAAGCGTGTATGGTCATTCCTCACCTTAACAATTCTCACGAGATCGTCACAGTCATGTACGGTGGCCTCACGAACGTTGAAACTGGCCATGATGTTATTACAGCTCTCTATCGTACAACACTGATGCTGGTCTTCTGCGTTCATTAATAAACAACGCCTGGGCCAATGGCTGACTCAGTTGTTACAGTTATAGATTCTCGTGTCATGGACGTTTTAAATCCAGCCCCCCCCCCCCCCCCCGGCTGCAACAAAGAGATAGAGCTGTTCAACGTGTGGCGTAGTGATTAATGCATTAGACAGGCGACTGGAAGGCTGTTGGTTTGATAACCATCAGGTAAAAGACTCTCTCTCTCTCTCTCTCTGTGTTATCCTTCCAAGAACCAGAGGGGAAAAAAAAAAAAAAAAAAAAGAAAAAAAAAGAATAAGAACGTGTATCTAATACAACAAGACAATACTGCGCCTGTCTTGTCTTGTGTTAAATACGCGTTCTTAATCTTTTTATTTAATTTTTTTTCCCAGTGTTTTGTTCTGGTTCCTGTTTGCTTGAGCATGGGCAGTCACACTTGTTTTGGATTCTTTCAAGAGTTAATTGTAGTACAGTTCTGTAGAAAGACTAGACTGATTAATCACAGATCATTCATCTCATCCATCAGACGCTGATCATCACCAGGTGACTGTATCTTCTGGGCCTGGTAACGCCAGGATAATATCATCATGATAGCAGTGTAGGCAGCGGCTGTTCATACCCTGGCGAAAGCGTTTTCCGGCGCAGGCAATTTTTTGTCATAAGAAAGCATCATTGCCCCTTCCTCTACTACTACTACGACTACCATTACTACTGCCACGACTACCATTACTACTACCACGACTACCATTACTACTACCACGACTACAATTACTACTACTATACTACTACCATTACTACTACTACGACTACCATTACTACTACCACGACTACCATTACTACTACCATGACTACCATTATTACTACCATGACTACCATTACTACTACTACTACTACCATTACTACTACTACGACTACCATTACTACTACCACGACTACCATTACTACTACCACTACTACCATTACTACTACCACGACTACCATTACTACTACTACCATGACTTACCATTACTACTACCATGACTACCATTAATACTACCACTACTACCATTACTACTACTACCATGACAACCATTACTACTACCATGACTACCATTACCACTACCACTACTACCATTACTACTACCATGACTACCATTACTACTACCATGACTACCATTACTACTACCACTACTACCATTACTACTACCATGACTACCATTACTACTACCACTACTACCATTACTACTACCACTACTACCATTACTACTACCATGACTACCATTACTACTACCATGACTACCATTACTACTACCACTACAACCATTACTACTACTACCATGACTACCATTACTACTACCATGACTACCATTACTACTACCACTACTACCATTACTACTACCATGACTACCATTACTACTACCACGACTACCATTACTACTACCACTACTACCATTACTTACTCTTACCACGACTACCATTACTACTACCACTACTACCATTACTACTACTACATGACTACCATTACTACTACCACGACTACCATTACTACTACCATACTACCATTTACTACCATGACTACCATTACTACTACCACCACTACTACACCTACTACCATTACTATACTACTACTATACTACCACGACTACCATTACTACTACCATACTACCTTTATCTACCACGATACCTTATACTACCACGACTACCATTACTACTACCTACTACCATTACTACTACCAACTACCATTACTACACCAGACTACCATTACTACTACATGACTACCATTACTACTACTATTATACACTATACATACAGACTACATACTATTACTCACGATATCATTCTCATATCCATAGACTATCATACCACTGACTACATTCTGACTACTGTAATCCATATGATATTCATATGACAGCAGTGTGGACAGCGCTCACCCTGGGCTTTACTACCAGGACAACCTTACTTGCTGAAAACTGCTTCCTTACTACTACCGACTACCATTACTACTACAGCATCTTCTACTACTGCCATTACACTACACGACTTACCATTACTACTACCACGCTAACCATAATACTACCGTCTTACTACTCTACTATCCATAATACTACCTACGATACCTTACTAACTCACCATTACATATACCTGACTACATTACATACCTATGACTACATAATCTACTACCTTACCTGACTCCATACTAATACTTTAACCTTTGAGCTACCATATACTACTACCCGACTACCATTACTACGACGCACCACACCATTACTTTAATACCATGACTACCATTACACTAAACCACGAGCATACCATACTACTTACACTACATACCATTATATACCATGACTAGCTCATTATCTACTCTCTACGTGACTACCGAATTACACTACCACGTACTACCATTCCAACTAACTCACTGACTTACCATTACTACTACATGACAGTGACCATACTAAGACGACACCATTAATACTCACGACTACCATTACTACTGCACAATACCATCTACTACTACCATCTACTAACATTATATACTTCACGTATATTTACTTTTGATTCTTTTACTCTTACTACTACATTACTACACCATGCACTACCATTACACTACCATACCTACCATTACTACTACTCACTGACTATCCATTACTTACTTACATACTACCATTACTACTCACTACCACACTTACCTATTTCTCTACATACCTATCTCATTCTCTCTACAGTGCATACCCATGCCACCCACTGTACCTAGCCTCTATCTAACATACAACCTAGCTACGCTAAGTGCATCCTAGCTCATTACTGCTACAATGAACTATGCTCATTCTCTCCATGACTACCTGTCGATCAATCTATTGCATACCTAGCCATTCTCTCATGCATACCTATACTGTATCTTTTTGTCACTATGTCATTTCTTCAAGTGAAGTGCCTATGCGTATTCTTATGCTACCCAGTGCCTATTCTGCTAATGATACCTGACCATTCACGGCACTACCCTAGCCTACTCTCATAAACCCTAGCTCTTTCCTCAGTAAACCTATTATTTTCTAACTAGCCTTCTCGCAGTGGAGTACACATGCTCATTTTAATGGCATACCTAGGGCCTTCACCTCATGCACCACCTCTATTCGCTTCAATGCAACCCTATGCTATTCTCTTCTCATGCATACCTAGCCTCATTCTTCAATGCATAACACTATCCTCATTTTCTTTCAGTCACCCTATGCCTCATTCTCTCTCAATGCATACCTTGTCCGTCTTTCAATGACCATGCCTCATTTCTCTTTCAATGCATACTATGACGTCAGTCTCGATTTCACGCAACCCTAGCCTCACATGAAAACCGTATGCGCCTGCTTCACTGCATACCTACCTATTCTACTTTCATGATATATGCTGGCAGCCTCCTTGCAACCCATGCCTCCATCTTCCTCTCCTCATCCCTTGAAATCATTTCATGCATACCTTGTATTTTTGTTGTTACCACTAGCGCTATTTCTTCAAGTGCGATACCATGCATTCTCTGTCAATGCATACCCATGCCTCATTCTCTTTCATACTACCCTATGCCTCATTCTTTCATATGCATACCCTATGCCTCATTCTCTTTCAAGCAACCTATGCCTCATTCTTTTCGTCATACCCTATGCCTCATTCCTCTTCAATGCATACCCTATGCCTCATTCTTTCAGTGCACACCTATGCCCTCATTCTCTCTCAATGCATACCCTATGACTCATTCTTTCGATCATACCTATGCCTATTTTCTAGTTGCAGTACCCTATGCCTCATTCTCTGCAATGCATACCTATGCCTCATTCTCTTCATGCATACCCTATGCCTCATTCTCTCTCATGCATACCCTATGCCTCATTCTCTTTCACTGCATACCCTATGCCTCATTCTCTCTCATTGCATACCTATGCCTCATTCTCTCTCAATGCATACCCTATGCCTCATTCTCTTTCACTGCATACCCTATGCTCATTCTCTCTCAATGCATACCCTATGCCTCATTCTCTCAATGCATACCCTATGCCTCATTCTCTCTGCACCTATCCTCATTTCGTCATGCATACCCTATGCCTCATTCTCTCTCATTGCATACCCTATGCCTCATTCTCTTCAATGCATACCCTATGCCTCATTCTCTTTCAATGCATACCCTATGCCTCATTCTCTCTCAATGCATACCCTATGCCTCATTCTCTCTCAATTGCATACCCTATGCCTCATTCTCTTCTCATGCACTACCCTATGCCTCATTCTCTCTTCAGTCCATTACCCTATGCCTCATTCTCTCTCATGCATACCTATGCCTCATTCTCTCTCTCATCCCTATGCTCATTCTTCTAATGCATACCCTATGCCTCATTCTCTCTCATGCACTTTATCCCGACCCTATGCCTCATTCTCTCTCACGCATACCCTATGCCTCATTCTCTTCACTGCATACCCTATGCCTCATTTCTCTTTCACTCATACCCTATGCCTCATTCTCTCTATCATACCCTATGCCTCATTCTCTCACTGCATACCCTATGCCTCATTTCTCTCATGCATACCCTATGCCTCATTCTCTTCATGCATACCCTATGCTCATTCTCTCTCATCCATACCCTATGCCTCATTCTCTCTCAATGCATACCCTATGCCTCATTCTCTCCTCATACCCTTCATTCTTATGCATACCCTATGCCTCATTCTCTTCACTGCATACCCTATGCCTACATTCTCTTTCAATGCATACCCTATGCCTCATTCTCTTAATCATACCCTATGCCTCATTCTCTCTAATCATACCCTATGCCTCATGCTCTTCATCATACCCTATGCCTCATTTCTTCATGCATACCCTATGCCTCATTCTCTCATGCATACCCTATGCCTCATTCTTCATGCATACCCTATGCCTCATTCTCTCTCAATGCATACCCTATGCCTCATTCTCTCTCATTCCATACCTATGCCTCATTCTCTCATTGCATACCCTATGCCTCATTCTTCTCATGCATACCCTATGCCTCATTCTTTCCATGCATACCCTATGCCTCATTCTTTCAATCATATCCTATGCCTCATTCTCTCTCTTCCATATCCTATGCCTCATTCTCTCTCAATCCCATATCCTTATGCCTCATTCTCTCATCCATATCCTTTGCCTCATTCTCTCTCATTCCATATCCTATGCCTCATTCTCTCTCATTCCATATCCCTTGCCTCATTCTCTTTCACTGCATATCTTTGCCTCATTCTCTCTCATCCTATCCTATGCCTCATTCTCTAAATCATACCCTTATGCCTCATTCTCTTTCACCGCCACACCTGTGCCTCATTCTCTCTCATGCATCTTTATGCCTCATTCTCTCTCACTACCTATCCCTCTTCTCTCAATCTCCCTATGCTCATTCTCTCAAACCTAGGCCTCATTCTTCAACATCCTATGCTCTCTTCTCTCTCTACTCTTTAACCTGTCTCATCTCTGTAATTCAAAGTGACTGCCAATTACGAACCAGAAAGAAAGAAAAACTACAACAAAACTAGAACACATGTTTAACAAAACAAGACAGGCGCAATTTGGCCTTTGTCCAGCTTATATACAAGACTATACACATCTGCCATTTATTTTCTCCTGCCAACACAATGTTTGGGATGTTGTCTACTGTTTGTTTGTTTGTTTGTGTGCGTGCGTGCGTGAGTGTGTGTTGTGTGTGAGTGGTGTGTGTGTGTGCATGCGTGGTGTGTGTGTGTGTGTGAGTGTGCTGTGTGTGTGTGTGTGCGTGCGTGTGTGTGTGTGGTGTGGTGCGTTGTGTGTGTTGTTGTGTGCTTTGTGTGTGTCGTTGTGGTTGTGTTGTGTGTGTGTGCGCTCGTGCATGCGTGTGTGTGTGTGTGTCGTTTGTGTGTGTGTATGTGTGCGTGCGTGTTGTGTGTGTGTGTGTGTGTGTGTGTGTTATGTGTGCGCGCGCGCGCGCGCGAGTGCTGTGTTGTCTCGTATTCTTTGTTATCTTTTGTATAGGCTTGACGAAGGCCAGTTGGCCGAAAACTTGTACCCATCTTTGTTTTGTTATTTGTTATATTAAATACGTTCTGATTCTATTTTTGTGTTTTTCTCGTTCACGTCCGCTTATGCATGATCACAGCTGAGATCTAAAACAGTTAAATTTTACCAGCCTAGCTAATTAATCATGAACTTTATTGGTTGTTTAATCCAAAGTGTTGGCTTTCTGCGCACAAAACAGAGAGAGAGGGAGAGAGAGGAAGAGAGAGAGAGAGAGGAGAGAGAGAGAGGGAGAGAGAGAAAGAGAGAGAGAAAGAGAGAGAGAGAGAAGAGACAGATACAGAGACAGAGAGAATTCTAAATCTTGAATTATTTGCCGAGAGAGCTGAGAGACAGAGACGAAGACAGAGAGAAGACAGAGACAGAGACAATTCTAAATCCTGAATCTTTTGCCGAGAGAGCTGTATTTCTGGTCCATTTTCTGAGTCAGATTAATTTGTTGTGTTTTCGTCAAGAAAAACTTAGCCTTACCAAGTCCGAGGTTCACGATTCATCTTTTATTTCGTCTAAGACTCAGAGCAAGACTTTTTCGTTAGTTGAAATAATGGTTTTGACAAGAGAGCATAAAGTTACTACACACATAGAGCGTTGTAAAGTTACATTTGGTATGTATCTGAAGGAAGCCAGGACGTTTTTCTGTGTACTAAATCATTGTCCTTCAGTATGTCTAGACTTAATTAATTCTAATCTTTCTGTCTCAATGTTTCGTGAGTGCGATCAGTAGGCCTACATTTCTACTCGTCTCCTTCTCTCTCGCTTCTTCAGGTATGGTATGAGAGAGAACGAGGCACACGGAGTGCAGTAAGAGATGAATGGATGGGTAGGGTATGGAATGAGAGAGGAGGAGGGGGTATGAATGAGAGTGAGGGGGGTATGGAATGAGAGTGAGGGAGGGGTATGGAATGAGAGTGAGGGAGGGGGTGGTGAATGAGAGATGAAGAGGGAGAGGGGTTATGGAATGAGAGAGTGAAGGAGGGGTATGAATGAGAGTGAGGAGATAAGGATATTTTGATTATGCATCACAGATCCAGACACATTCATATCATCCACGACACAATATTCAGGCTGCCTTGTCCATGGGGTGTGTCAAAGCTATACTGGATAGTGGACAACTGGAACAAGCCGGCCATGGACTTCTATCAACGGAGGGGCGCATACGACAGGACAGAAAAGGACGCTGCAACTGTACTTTATGGCAGTGACGTCATGAAGAACCTGGTGGACACGACACTGCCAGAAACAGTGAAAGGAATATGTTAGTGTATTGACGGTGTAATATGGCGTTTGGATGGTTGATGTTTGTGCTGCCCACGTTTGTGGTGGTAAGAATTTAGAAATACAAGTGTACTGTGCACCAATATCATTCCATTAGTGTTAATCAATGTCAGTGCATCGGTACTAGCAAGACTTTATTCTGTCAAGTTGGTAGTCAACGTGGTAGATGAAGAGAGTTTGGGTTGGGTAGGACCACTGATGGGGGTGGGGGTGGGGAATGGGGGGGAATGTAGTTCAGTGTGTACGTTGTTTGAGTGAGGGATAAGGTTAAGCAATGCCGCTGACATGTTAAGTGACAGGTGCGACAAGTGGTTAGGACAAATGAAAGGTCAGTTTTCAAACCTGCTTAGGTACTGCCAGGTGAGTGAGATTTTCCCGATCTTCTGGATCAACATACAGGCAGACCTCCTGGTGCCTGAAGTCCCTTCCTGAGTTTACGAACGCAAAACATCAAATACGTACATTAAAGATCCTGTAAACCATATCAGTGCTGGGTAAACACCCAATATGGGTATAACTGCCTTATGAAAACACCCAACTTGGGTATAACTGCCTTATGTAAACACCCAACATGAGTATAACTGCCTTATGTAAACACCCAACATGGGTATAACTGCCTTATGAAAACACCCAACATGGGTATAAACTGCCTTATGTAAACACCCAACATGGGTATAACTGCCTTATGTAAACACCCAACATGGGTATAACTGCCTTATGTAAACACCCAACATGGGTATAACTGCCTTGTGTAAACACCCAACATGGCCTTATGTAAACACCCAACATGGGTATAACTGCCTTATGTAAACACCCAACATGGGTATAACTGCCTTATGTAAACACCAACATGGGTATAACTGCCTTATGTAAACACCCAACATGGGTATAATGCCTTATGTAAACATCCAACATGGTATAACTGCCTTGTGTAAACACCCAACATGAGTATAACTGCCTTATGAAAACACCCAACATGGTATAACTGCCTTTGTAAACACCCAACATGAGTATAACTGCCTTATGAAAACACCCAACATGGGTATAACTGCCTTATGAAAACACTCAACATGGGTATAACTGCCTTATGTAAACACTCAACATGGGTATAACTGCCTTGTGTAAACACCCAACATGGGTATAACTGCCTTATGAAAACACCAACATGAGATAACTGCCTTATGAAAACACTCAACATGGGTATAACTGCCTTATGAAAACACTCAACATGGGTATAACTGCCTTATGTAAACACCCAACATGGGTATAACTGCCTTGATGTAAACACCCAACATGGGTATAACTGCCTTGTGTAAAACACCCAACATGGGTATAACTGCCTTGTGTAAACACCCAACATGGGTATAACTGCCTTATGTAAACACCCAACATGGGTATAACTGCCTTATGTAAACTCCCAACATGTGTATAACTGCCTTATGAAAACACTCAACATGGGTATAACTGCCTTATGAAAACACCCAACATGAGTATAACTGCCTTATGTAAACACCCAACATGGGTATAACTGCCTTATGTAAACTCCCAACATGTGTATAACTGCCTTATGAAAACATCCAACATGGGTATAACTGCCTTATGTAAACACCCAACATGGGTATAACTGCCTTATGAAAACACCCAACATGAGTATAACTGCCTTATGTAAACACTCATCATGGCCTTATGTAAACACCCAACATGGGTATAACTGCCTTATGTAAACACCCAACATGAGTATAACTGCCTTATGTAAACACCCAACACCTTTTATATCTGAGTCATGTGGAGCTGCAGCCCACGAATGCAAAAAAAAAAAATCTGTCTATATCTGTATCTATATCTTCGACACCATGAGACAAAGCTAGAGTGACCTCTCCAGGGTGCAAGCCAGGACGGGATGATATGGAGGACAAGCTGTTGCCCATGTACCAGGTCCCCTCTCCACACTGTTGATGGGACCAAAGGAATGGCGGAGGCTGGTACAGTTTGGCACCAACAGTGCTCAAGAGTTGCCGGAACGTTGCTGAAAACAGCAGCGGACCGCCTTAGGGACTCCAGCTCTCGAAGCCTTTCCTGTGACCGAATATGCCACAAGGCAGCAGACATTTGAGGTCGGAGTTTTTCTTCTAGATGAGCTGCCATCCAAAGCTATCAGCCCTATTTACCCAATGCGGCAGGATGTACCGGGTTACATTTTACCAGTAGCAGGGAAACCCTGACCTGACAGAAGCGACTGCAACAATTATAGGGGCATTTCCCTACGAACATTGTACACCCATGTCATGTTGGCGCACCTCCAAAAGCTAGCTGAGCTAATCTTCTCTGAGTCCCAGTGTGGCTCCTATCATAACACTCCACAGTGGACATGATTTCTTCTCTTTGTCAGCTATAGGAGAAACGCAGAGAACAGCAAAAGCTCCTCTACATCGCCTTCATCAACCTCACCAAGGCCTTTGACGTGGTCAGCAGGGATGTGCTGTTCAACATCCTCCTGAAAACAGAATGCCCCCTGAAGCTACACAGCCTGATCAGGTCATTCAACGACGATATGAAGACAACCATCCAGTACGAGGGCAGCAAGTCAGAACCCTTTGACATCAAAAACAGTGTCCAGCAAGGCTGTGTCGTTGCTCTCACTCTGTTTGGTATCTTATTTTCCATGCTCCTGAAGCATGCTTTTGGGACTGCAACAGAAGGAGTGTACCTAAGCATATGCACCAGATCTGACGTGCGACTCTTCAACCTCGCAAGACTGAAACGAAGACAAAGGTGTGCGAGGTCATTATCAGAGACCTGCTCTTTAGCCATGACTCTGCTGTTGTTTCACACACTGAGCAACAACTCCAGTGCCTCACACACTGAACAGCAACTCCAGTGCCTCACAGACTGATTTTCCTAAGCCTGCAAAGACTTTGATCTGACCAGTAACCTGAAAAAGACGAACGCGTTGAGCTAAGCCATGCACACTCCACCTGTCATCACCATCGACAACCACGAACTTGATGCTGTCCATCAGTTCAAATACCTCGGGTCCATGATCAGCAACAATCTGCCCTTCGATACCGAGATCAATAAGCACACTGGCATGGCTGCAGCAACATCAGGCCGACCTACTGCTCGTGTTTTTCTGACGACATTGATGGCTTTGCTGGAGATGAGAAGGAATTAGCCAAGCTGGTGCAATGTCTCCACAACATTACAACAGCCTACGGAATGGAGACCAGTGTCTAGAAGATCAAACTGATGGCCAACAACAATGACATCAGCACTGACATAAAAGTCAAAAGACAACATCAGTGGCATCAGCGCTGACATCATAACCAAAGGAAAACATCATTAACATCAGCACTGACATCAGATCCAAAGGACATCAATGACATCAGCACTGACATCAGATTCAAAGAACAACATCAATGACATCAGCACTGACATCAGAGTCAACTGACAGCATCAGTGAATCAGCACCGACATCAGAATCAACCAGCATCAGTAGCATCGGCACTGACATCAGAGTCAACCAACAACATCAATAACATCAGCACTGACAGCAGAGTCAAAGGACAACATCAATGACATCAGCACTGACATCAGAGTCAAAGAACAACAGATGCAGACAGTACATCGCTTCAAATACCTGGGGGCAACTGCCACAGATGAAGACTCCAAACCTGAAATGCTCTCCAGACATGCAAAGACAACAACAGCTCTCACTAGACAGAAACCAACAAGGAAAGACAACAACGCCTGCTCAGCTCTAAATGAAGACTGATGCGCTCCCTGTTCTATCCGCTGTCCTGAATGCTTGCGAAACGACAGACTACAGTGACTTACAGAAGGGATCATCTCCATGGCATGACAGGACTCTACACGCCGACTTACAGAAGGGATCACTCCATGGCGTGACAGGACTCTACACGCCGACTTACAGAAGGGGATCAATGCCATGGCATGACAGGACTCTACACGCCGACTTACAGAAGGGGATCAATCCATGGCGTGACAGGACTCTACACGCGACTTACAGAAGGGGAACAACTCCATGGCATGACAGGACTCTACACGCCGACTTACAGAAGGGGATCAACGCCATGGCATGACAGGACTCTACACGCCGACTTACAGAAGGGGATCATCCATGGCATGACAGGACTCCACACGCCGACTTACAGAAGGGGATCATCCATGGCATGACAGGACTCTACACGCCGACTTACAGAAGGGGATCACTCCATGGCATGACAGGACTCTACACGCCGACTTACAGAAGGGGAACACTCCATGGCATGACAGGACTCTACACGCCGACTTACAGAAGGGGATCATCCATGGCATGACAGGACTCTACACGCCGACTTACAGAAGGGGATCATCCATGGCATGACAGGACTCTACACGCCGACTTACAGAAGGGGATCATCCATGGCATGACAGGACTCTACACGCCGACTTACAGAAGGGGATCATCCATGGCATGACAGGACTCTACACCCCGACTTACAGAAGGGGATCATCCATGGCATGACAGGACTCACACGCCGACTTACAGAAGGGGATCATCCATGGCATGACAGGACTCTACACGCCGACTTACGAGGGGATCATCCATGGCATGACAGGACTCTACACGCCGACTTACAGAAGGGGATCAACGCCATGGCATGACAAGCAAAATTAAACTTGAACGACTGCTTGTTCCTTTGACCCATTCACCCCATCCATCACCAGCAAAACTTTAACCTTTTGACTCCCTCACCTTATCCACCAGCTTCATGCAAGCTGGTTGATAGGGTGAAGGAGTCAAAGGGTTACATTTTTGCTTTGCTGTCATGGTTGACAAAGCAGGATGCTGGTGGATAGGGGAGGGAGTCAAAGGGTTAACAAAGTCTTGCACTCGATCCGACGAATCGGGGGAGTAGAGCTCGTTCACAGATTTTCATTCCCACGTGTGTGTGCCGTGTTCATGTGAAGGCAGAGCGGGGCACTGTAAGATTCCACTCACACTCACACATGCACAAGGACAAATTGGGTAGGCCCAACAATCATAGTCTGGACAAGCTGAAACTGGAAGTAGTAATATGCCTTCAGCCCTATTGCGGCCCCAGAAACAGTGCCACAGACCTAAACAGGCCCGTGGTGCCTGGAGAGACACGCGCGCCAGAAACTAGCTCCGCCCACCATAATTCAAATCTGCCCTGATTTGAAATGTTGCTATCGTCATGATGTTTTCCATTGTTAAATTAACGTGACATTGCATTTAATGAAGTACTACAAGGTGATGATCGCTACCATTCTACCAGATATGAGGCTGTTATTCTGCATCGAATTACTTGAGAAACCGTTAGACAAATCTGGTGTCCGCTGTTAGCCTACAGAGGTTAGAAATGAAACTGACATTCCAGGTCGGAGTTTCCTTCTAGACGAACTGTCCGCCAAGGCTATGAACCCCATCTACCCAATGCGGCAGGTTGTACTGGGTTACATTTTACCAGGGCTAAGGGGTAAATTTGGAACGCGTTACATACTGTCAAAAAGCTAAAAAACTATTAGTGGCCTGGAAAGAGTTCATGGTATCACTGTCTGTGGAGAACATGATGATGATGTTTTTGTATTTTGTTCAAAGTAGTATACATGTAGTAGCATCAGAGAGTACTTGCACTTAAACGTGCGTCTCACTTCATGCTGCCTTGAAAATCATAGAAAATACTGACATTTGGACACTGTATTTGTGTGTGTAGTGTGTGGTGTGTGTGTGTGTGTGTTGTGTGTGTGTGTGTGTGTGTTTGTGTGTGGTGTGTGTTTTGTGTGTGTGTGTGTGTGTGTGACTGAACCAGATGATGTCTTGGATAGGTGGAACGAATATGGCACATCACTTTTTGGCAAGCCTGACAGCCATGAAAATAATTTAGAGCCAAATTTGGAATTGACCCCTGGAGATATGGAACCTGAACCTCTGCTCAGCGAAGTTGAATCTGCCATTAAAGATCTAAAATGCAGAAAGTCTCCTGGTCTTGACAATATTCCTGGAGAGTTGTTGAAAACACTAAGGTGATGGTGGACTCAAAGTAATGCATCACTTATGCTGCAAGATATGGAAGACTTGTCAATGGCCTACAGACTGGAAGCTCCAAGAATTTGTCATGTTACATAAGAGTGGAAATGTCAAAGACTGCAACAATTATAGAACAATTGCACTGATCAATCATGCCAGTAAAATACTGCTGATAATAATTTTAAACAGGTTAAAGCCAAAAGTAGAGGAAGAGCTATCCGACTGTCAGGCAGGCTATAGGAAAAACAGGGGAACAGTAGATATGCTGTTTGTACTCCAGATATTGATAGAAAAGATTAGAAACACAGACCAAGAGATGTTCATCGTTTTCATTGACTACAGCAAAGCGTTTGATAGCGTGATTCACCAAAGTCTTTTCCCCTTCATGATCAAAATGGGTTTTCCAAGACATCTGGTTTCCTCATAGCTTCATTATATAATGATCAAAAAGCAACAATCAGATGGAATAATCAAAACTGCAAATTTTTTAACATCACTAAAGGGGTAAGGCAAGGTTGCATCCTGTCTCCACATCTCTTCAACATATACACTGAACATATCATGAGAGAAGCAGACATAGAAGACATGGGAGTAAATATTGGTGGTAGAAACCTGTCAAATTTACGCTACGCAGATGACACAGGATTACTGGCAGACAACATTACAGGCTCTAGGAGCATCCTAAGCAGGGTAGACCGGGTTGGAAAGGCAGCTGGGCTGGACTTAAATTCAAAGAAGACAAAGGTTATGCATGTTGCAGGCAAATATAACACTAGACAGGACCAGATCATGCTAAACCAAGTCCCTCTAGAAAATGTCAAGGACTTTAAATATTTAGGTTCAGTCAAGACACACGA
>JAPXFY010000031.1:43902584-43905084 GCA_030674185.1 Monoplex corrugatus
TTTAGTCACATGAAAATAGGGACTAATTCTATAGTGGCAACTACATTCAAACTTCAGTCCCATCTTTACAATAGTGACCGCCCGCTAAGTGCTACAGATCTTGTGAGATAGCACATCGTTTAGATCAAAACATACTTTCTCGCTGTGCGAATTCTGCAAATCTAGCGCGGTACTCAGTAGGCGCGAGCTAGAATCTAAAGAAATAAGAGACCTTAAAGTCCCTAAGCTTACTGCAAATGACAGCAGTTTAACACGTGACGTTGATCTGGTGAAAGTGGCGGCAAGAAATGGAGTACTATGACGCACCTCGTTAATTTATACTCTGAGAACAAAGCACGATGGTCATATTTTCAAACCTTTCAGATGACAAGGTCTGATTGGTTGTTCTCACCTACCCAATCAACACTTGGGGTGTGGCGAAAAGTCAACTCTAAAATAGGCCTAATGGAGGTCTTACATCAGTCGTTAATTAGCGCAGTGCCTCGGTACACACAACCGGCATACTTGTCCGGCGGTTTTGCAGGTGGCTATCGGCTATTACGCCACAAACACTGAAGGGTGGCATGAAACAAAGACAGTCCATACAACCGCAACATCACCGGGGTCATTGTCTGTGGTTGTCCACGGGCTACGTACTGCCTATAGATACGGCGTTTGTTTTAAAATGTGCTGAAGGCAGAATACATAAAAGACAGCCCCCTCTGGGTTATCTGGAACTAGATCGTAACATTGTGTCTGAACAGACTAGATGACGACAAAATCTGTGGTTGGCACGCTTCAGAATACATGTACGCCATGTAGATCTGCTCATTATCTAGCAGTGTGTTATATGCGTCATGTATTGGTTAGATCTTTGGAATGTTCAGTGCATGGGTAGGCAGAGGCTGTAAGATTACAGTATAATTTTGCCAGAGAAGGCAAAGCGTTTTTGATCTAGGCAAGCACGCTACACGGTGTTGCCTTTGAGTGTTGTAGGTAAATGGGAAAGATCGTAACAGAGCAAGGCACTCTGTTACATTAAGATGTGACATCTTGCCATCTAACAAGACAGAGAGAGTTCTTTTTTCCTGATTTGTTAAGATGTGACATCTTGCCATCTAACAAGACAGAGAAAGTTCTTTTTTCTTTCCTGATTTGTTAAGATGTGACATCTTGCCATCTAACAAGACAGAGAGAGTTCTTTTTTCCTGATTTGTTACGATGTGACATCTTGCCATCTAACAAGACAGAGAGAGTTCTTTTTTCCTGATTTCTTAAGATGTGACATCTTGCCATCTAACAAGACAGAGAAAGTTCTTTTTTCTCCTGATTTATTAAGATGTGACATCTTGCCATCTAACAAGACAAAATTGTGACAACTGCAGACTCACTTTCAGTTTGTTGTGGGCTGTAAATAAAGTGCAGATACATAACCAGTCGCCAATGTGTAGTGGTTAGCGTAATAGACTACCGACTGGAAGATTGTGAGTTCGAATTCCCACCAGTAGGCCTACTTTCAAAATCTTTGTGGATTACTCAGCTCCAATCAGCTCTTACCCAGAGTTGAGCGTGCCATGGGCTCATTGGGGAGACTGAAACCACACATTCGAATCTCATCCACTACACGGATATGTAATTGAAAGTGTTGCACAAACTTTTTGACCAACATGGCATGTGTCTGTATTTCTCAGGCCTGGTTGATGCAGGATATATTATGACAGTAAGCGTAGAGCACAGCCCTGTACTCCATAGCATCACGTTTACCGTCCTCGTCGTCATCATCATCATCGCAATGTAGAAACTGTCCAGCTGCTGTTCCCAGTTCCCATTAAAGTGGCGTAGAAAATGGGACACCCCCCCCCCCTTAAAAAAAATTAATAAAAGAAAGTAAACACAAAGGAAATTTCCCAAAGCGCGAT
This sequence comes from Monoplex corrugatus, assembly GCA_030674185.1. Taxonomy (NCBI): domain Eukaryota; kingdom Metazoa; phylum Mollusca; class Gastropoda; order Littorinimorpha; family Ranellidae; genus Monoplex; species Monoplex corrugatus. Next base: position 43,904,483 of record JAPXFY010000031.1, read on the forward strand.
GATCCTTTAAAAATGCATGCACAGAGAGAAAGAAACTGCACTTTCTAAGGTCACGCTTTGTGGGTACACTTTGCTTGATTTGAATATTATTATCATACAGCTTTACCAGCACAAGACTTCAAGTAGTATTAAAAATGGAAGAGAGATAGAGAAACAAACCGCGATCTACATGAACTGTGCAACATTCTGTGACGGTGCATGAGTGTGTAAATTATGCGAATAACTCACATGTCTGTGCATGACTCATTGACATCCTAAATGGATTAGCCTTTGTAAGTGGAGCATTTCATTAGCTTTTCTGTGGCCTTCAGAGGAAGTTAACCCCATTCTGTGGCGAGGAAAAAAAATAAGGGAGACCTAGTCTGCTGCTACCTCTGTGCTGATTTTCTTCCAGATTAAATTCACAGGCATGACAATGTATAAAGTTGATGCTTGTTTGTGGTCGGTGTGTGACTTCTTCTGCAATATCTGTGTCATGGCGTGACATGACAGCCAACAGCGTGATGCCATTTTTGTTTGTTCCTGTTCTTTTCACTCTTTTTACACTCCCCTGTCATCCATCATTCAACTCCCATCTATAGAAACCACTTCTTAAATGATAA
>JAPXFY010000031.1:43910084-43967584 GCA_030674185.1 Monoplex corrugatus
ACCTTCGGACTACTGTAAATAACAAGCTATTGGCCCATTTGAAGTCCTGATTACTGTAAACAACAAGCTACTGGCCCATTTGAAGACCTGACTTACGTAAACAACAAGCTACTGGCCCATTTGAAGACCTGACTACTGTAAACAATAAGCTTCTGGCTCATTTGAAGACCTGATTACTGTAAACAACAAGTTACTTGCCTATTTGAAACCTGACTACTGTAAACAACAAGCAAATGGCCTATTTGAACACCTGACTACTGTAAACAAGCTACTGGACCATTTGAAGACCTGACTACTGTAAACAACAAGTTGCTGGGCCATTTGAAACCTGACTGCTGTAAACAACAAGGTACTGGCCCATTTGAAGACCACATGACTACTGTAAACAACAAGCCAATGCCCCATTTGAAGACCTGACTACTGTAAACAACAAGCTATTGGCCCATTTGAAGACCTGACTACTGTAAACAACAAGCCATTGGCCCATTTGAAGACCTGACTACTGTAAACAACAAGCTATTGGCCCATTTGAAGACCTGACTACGGTAAACAACAAGCCATTGGCCCATTTGAAGACCTGACTACTGTAAACAACAAGCTATTGGCCCATTTGAAGACCTTCTGACTACTGTAAACAACAAGCTATTGGCCCATTTGAAGACCTGACTACTGTAAACAACACGCTATTGACCCATTTGAAACCACCTGACTACCGTAAACAACAAGGTACTGGCCCATTTGAAGATCTTCTGACTACTGTAAACAGACACAAGAGAAAGTGGTAGAGACATGTCACAAGATCATCCAGTCTTGCAAACACCATTCTGCAAGGCACAGTCCCTGGGGGAAGAAGAAGAGGAAGGCAGAAGAAGAGTCAGGAAGACAACGTCCAAGACTGAACAGACCTGAACGTCAGCAGTTCCCAGAGAGTACCAGAAGATCAGAAGCGATGGAAGAAACTTGTAACAAAGTCATCAGGGTTTCGGGATGTGTGCTGCAATGTAACAGAATGTATCAGCTTCATCAGTCATACTGAGAGGCTTTATCTGGTCTTGTGCATTCTTGATGCAGATGTGTGTTTCCATTTGTCTCCATTTCTGTCTTTCCTTACTTTGTATGAATAACATGATGTTGCTGTAGTTGGATATGTCCACTAAATTGCACAAGACTTAAACAAACTGATTGAAACATGTAACACACACACACACACGCTCTCTCTCTCTCTCTCTCTCTCTCTCTCTCACACACACACACACACACACACACACACACACACACACACACACACACACACACACACACACGCACAACGCTTTTTGTATTTATTTGGTGGAACACAATAATATGTCCAACAGATTCTGTAATATCTGGTGGAGATGTGGGGTAATAACCCCTGATATGAATTGTGCTACATGTATCACCACCTTCGTCTCCAGTGCCATCGTGCAGTCTACAAGTGTTGTCTGATTCAGTCCTGCTTGAGTTGGTGACATACCAAACCACATCCCTCCTCAAATGATTCCTACAGTCATTGTTACTGTTATTTTTGTTTAAAGCCCAGCCGACTGCATCACATATCAAAACACAAAGAATACTTCAACAGGAAAGGAAAATTAAATACACATATGAATGCATTCAAGCACATAATCTAAGAATATGCCCATGGCGATGACCGCTCTGTCCAATTTATCACACAGGGATTTTTTTTAAAAACTGAATACAAACTTAAACATAACCAAGGACACTAAAACATATACAAAAACGGGCCTAAATTACTTAAGATCGCTTCCACATATCTCATTTCCCTAGAAAAGAGGAAATTTGTAGCACAAAATTTCCAGAAGGTGGGGATACTATTTATACTAAAAGAGCCCCTGGCATCCCCATGAAAGTCCTACACACATAAAAGCCTGCATAGAAAACTGATTACATGAAAACTCTAAAGTTATGATGTGATCTATATATAGCTATTTTTCAAATAACACACCCATACAATACACACACCCACACACACCCACACACACACACACACACATACACACACACACCCACACACACACACACACACACAGGTGTCTCACGTCACTAGCCACAAACGTACACAGAAAAACTGCACTTGTATTCATAATCTGTAAGGAGAGTTCATGGTTGGACTGTTATCATTATTATTGTTATTTTTTGTTTAAAGCCCAGCCGACTCGCATAAACATACCAGGGCTATAACCATTTCAAAACATACACAACACTTCAACAGGTAAAATAGAGGAAAAGAAAATTAAGCCTGACTGAGCTATATTTAATATCATGGTTCTAAGTTAGGAGTGTCCCCGCCTTCTGGTAACTCTGTACTGGAATTTACCACTTTTCTGTCACTCCCTTTGTTTCTGCCTTCTTTCCTCCCTCTTTTCTATCACTTCCTTTGTTTCTGCCTTCTGTCCTCCCTCTTTTCTATCACTTCCTTTGTGTTTCTGCCTTCTGTCCTCCCTCTTTTCTATCACTTCCTTTGTTTCTGCCTTCTGCCCTCCCTCTTTTCTATCACTTCCTTTGTTTCTGCCTTCTGTCCTCCCTTTTTTCTATCAGTCCCTTTGTTTCTGCCTTCTGTCCTCCCTCCTTTCTATCAGTCCCTTTGTTTCTGCCTTCTGCCTCCCTCTTTTCTATCAGTCCCTTTGTTTCTGCCTTCTGCCCACCCTCTTTTCTATCAGTCCCTTTGTTTCTGCCTTCTGCCCACCCTCTTTTCTATCACTTCCTTTGTTTCTGCCTTCTGCCAACCCTCTTTTCTATCACTCCCTTTGTTTCTGCCTTCTGCCCACCCTCCTTTTCTATCAGTCCCTTTGTTTCTGCCTTCTGCCCACCCTCTTTTCTATCAGTCCCTTTGTTTCTGCCTTCTGCCCACCCTCCTTTTCTATCACTCCCTTTGTTTCTGCCTTCTGCCCACCCTCCTTTTCTATCACTCCCTTTGTTTCTGCCTTCTGCCCACCCTCCTTTTCTATCACTCCCTTTGTTTCTGCCTTCTGCCCACCCTCCCTTTCTATCACTCCCTTTGTTTCTGCCTTCTGCCCACCCTCCTTTTCTATCACTCCCTTTGTTTCTGCCTTCTGTCCACCCTCCTTTTCTATCACTCCCTTTGTTTCTGCCTTCTGTCCACCCTCCTTTTCTATCACTTCCTTTGTTTCTGCCTTCTGCCCACCTCCTTTTCTATCACTCCCTTTGTTTCTGCCTTCTGCCCACACCCTCCTTTTCTATCACTCCCTTTGTTTCTGCCTTCTGCCCACCCTCTTTTCTATCACTCCCTTTGTTTCTGCCTTCTGTCCTCCCTCTTTTCTATCACTCCCTTTGTTTCTGCCTTCTGTCCTCCCACCTTTCTATCAGTCCCTTTGTTTCTGCCTTCTGTCCTCCCTCTTTTCTATCAATCCCTTTGTTTCTGCCTTCTGCCTCCCTCTTTTCTATCAGTCCCTTTGTTTCTGTCTTCTGCCCACCCTCTTTTCTATCAGTCCCTTTGTTTCTGTCTTCTGCCCACCCTCCTTTCTATCAGTCCCTTTGTTTCTGCCTTCTGTCCTCCCTCTTTTCTATCAGTCCCTTTGTTTCTGTCTTCTGCCCACCCTCTTTTCTATCAGTCCCTTTGTTTCTGTCTTCTGCCCACCCTCTTTTCTATCAGTCCCTTTGTTTCTGCCTTCTGTCCACCCTCTTTTCTATCACTCCCTTTGTTTATGCCTTCTGTCCTCCCACTTTTCTATCACTCCCTTTGTTTCTGTCTTCTGCCCACCCTTTTTTCTATCACTCCCTTTGTTTCTGTCTTCTGCCCTCCCACTTTTCTATCAGTCCCTTTGTTTCTGCCTTCTGCCCTCCCTCTTTTCTATCAGTCCCTTTGTTTCTGCCTCCATCCTCCCTCTTTTCTATCAGTACCTTTGTTTCTGCCTCCGTCCTCCCTCTTTTCTATCAGTCCCTTTGTTTCTGCCTTCTGTCCTCCCTCCTTTTCTATCAGTCCCTTTGTTTCTGCCTTCTGCCCTCCCTCTTTTCTATCAGTCCCTTTGTTTCTGCCTTCTGCCCTCCCACTTTTCTATCAGTCCCTTTGTTTCTGCCTTCTGCCCTCCCTCTTTTCTATCAGTCCCTTTGTTTCTGTCTTCTGCCCTCCCACTTTTCTATCAGTCCCTTTGTTTCTGCCTTCTGCCCACCCTCCTTTTCTATCACTCCCTTTGTTTCTGCCTTCTGCCCACCCTCCTTTTCTATCACTCCCTTTGTTTCTGCCTTCTGCCCTCCCACTTTTCTATCACTCCCATTGTTTCTGTCTTCTGCCCACCCTCCTTTTCTATCACTCCCTTTGTTTCTGCCTTCTGCCCTCCCACTTTTCTATCACTCCCTTTGTTTCTGTCTTCTGCCCTCCCTCTTTTCTATCACTCCCATTGTTTCTGCCTTCTGCCCTCCCACTTTTCTATCACTCCCATTGTTTCTGCCTTCTGCCCTCCCACTTTTCTATCACTCCCATTGTTTCTGTCTTCTGCCCTCCCACTTTTCTATCACTCCCATTGTTTCTGTCTTCTGCACTCCCACTTTTCTATCACTCCCTTTGTTTCTGCCTTCTGCCCTCCCACTTTTCTATCACTCCCATTGTTTCTGTCTTCTGCCCTCCCACTTTTCTATCACTCCCATTGTTTCTGCCTTCTGCCCTCCCCTTTTCTATCAGTCCCATTGTTTCTGCCTTCTGCCCTCCCACTTTTCTATCACTCCCTTTGTTTCTGTCTTCTGCCCTCCCTCTTTTCTATCACTCCCTTTGTTTCTGTCTTCTGCCCTCCCACTTTTCTATCACTCCCTTTGTTTCTGTCTTCTGCCCTCCCACTTTTCTATCAGTCCCATTGTTTCTGCCTTCTGCCCTCCCACTTTTCTATCACTCCCATTGTTTCTGCCTTCTGCTCTCCCTCCTTTTCTTTTTTCTTTAAAAAAATATTAATAACAACAGTCCTATTGTTACAATCGTTTTCATCTAGTATTGATACTGGATTTTTAAACCCTGTCTCTTTCTCTGTCTCCTATCCATCTCTCTCCATCTATGATCCATCTCTCTCCCTCTACTATCCATCTCTCTCCATCTACTATCCATCTCTCTCCATCTATGATCCATCTCTCTCCCTCTACTATCCATCTCTCTCCATCTATGATCCATCTCTCTCCCTCTACTATCCATCTCTCTCCCTCTACTATCCATCTCTCTCCATCTACTATCCATCTCTCTCCATCTATGATCCATCTCTCTCCCTCTACTATCCATCTCTCTCCCTCTACTATCCATCTCTTTCCATCTACTATCCATCTCTCTACATCTACTATCCATCTCTCTACATCTACTATCCATCTCTCTCCCTCTATTATCCATCTCTCTCCCTCTATGATCCATCTCTCTCCCTCTACTATCCATCTCTCTCCCTCTACTATCCATCTCTTTCCATCTACTATCCATCTCTCTCCCTCTACTATCCATCTCTCTCCCTCTACTATCCATCTCTCTCCATCTACTATCCATCTCTCTCCATCTACTATCCATCTCTCTCCATCTACTATCCATCTCTCTCCATTTATGATCCATCTCTCTCCCTCTACTATCCATCTCTCTCCCTCTACTATCCATCTCTTTCCATCTACTATCCATCTCTCTACATCTACTATCAATCTCTCTACATCTACTATCCATCTCTCTCCCTCTATTATCCATCTCTCTCCATCTATGATCCATCTCTCTCCCTCTACTGTCCATCTCTCTCCCTCTACTATCCATCTCTCTCCATCTACTATCCATCTCTCTCCCTCTACTATCCATCTCTCTCCATCTACTACCCATCTCTCTCTATGATCCATCTCTCTCCCTCTACTATCCATCTCTCTCCCTCTACTATCCATCTCTCTCCATCTATGATCCATCTCTCTCCCTCTACTATCCATCTCTCTCCCTCTACTATCCATCTCTCTCCATATATGAACCATCTCTCTCCCTCTACTATCCATCTCTCTCCATCTATGATCCATCGCTCTCCCTCTACTATCCATCTCTCTCCCTCTACTATCCATCTCTCTCCCTCTACTATCCATCTCTCTCCCTCTACTATCCATCTCTCTCCCTCTACTATCCATCCTACTCCTCCCTTTGCATATTTCTAAGTTCTTCATTTTCTTTCGTTCAAATCCCAACAAATGTATTTGCACGTGTTCTTCATTTCTTGTGGTTCTCGATAATGAAAATCATAATTATTCTTGCACTGTTGGTGTTAAATTTGTTATACGTTATTATAAGTATGCGTCAGTTGGGTTTTTTTTCTCTTTATTGTGTATGTTACTTAAAGGTCTATTTGTCCATCTGTATGGCATTTATTTGATTTTGTTTGTTTGCTTGTTTCTGTGCTTCTTGAAACGTTTAAACTGATATAATAATGGTATGAAAAATTCTGAACAATTATCTACTTTAAACCATATTTGTTGATCCAGCTCAGTGTGCCTTTTATTCATTTCTGTTCATTGTGTGTCTATATATTCATTTAATGTGTGTAATTATCTTCTCTGTACGTTTACAAATATATTATGTTGAAATTAAGATTATTTCAGGATGATTAGATGTTCTCTTTCTTTTGATGTCTTACATTGTGTAGTTTGTCTCACCGCGGGTGAGGGCTAGATGTGAAAATGTACTCACGTGCATCGTGAATAAAGAGTTTTATCTATAGAGGGCTACATGTAAAATGTATTCACGTGCATCGTGAATAAAGAGTTTTATCTATAGAGGGCTACATGTAAAAATGTACTCACGTGCATCGTGAATAAAGAGTATTATCTATCTCATATTATCTTTATTTTATCTATCACCAGTATTATCTTATCTTACATTATCTTTCTTATCTTATCTATCACCTCATCCGTTTGTTTCGTTCTTTCTTCCACTTTATTTCTCTCTATGGACCCGTGTACAACGTATCAGCAACTCACCAACATTCATCGTGACTCATGATTTGAACCACAATGGTCCCAGATGCCCCATACATTTCCAGCAAAGATATCTTACTTTTTATAACAATTCTGTGCTAGCTTTCGTTCAAAGCGGTGACCAGTCTTGTAATGTTCCATTTTCATGTTAATCTACAGGACTTGATTTTTGTTGCTGTTGTAATTAAGAAGCAAATGAAAAAAGTCAGTATGACTTCTCCATTATTGTGGACAAAGGCGTTGTTTATTTTGTCGCACCGTTTTTGTTCATGCACGTGCATATCGGGTCTGTCTTCTTTGATTTTATGATCTGGGCCGAGTTCAGATGCATGTCAAGTACAAAAAAGCGTAATTCCATTAATACAATTCAGATAAAATGCAGATCACTCAGTATAAACATTAGGTGAGATGATCACAAACACCTTATTAATGATATTATCATGATTTACCTCTTCTACTTTTCATGATATCATTCCATGGACATTGCTAACCTAATTCAAGCATATACAAATTAAACAGACATGATATATAATTACTTTTAAAACAACACTGCTCATTTTCAGTATCTTAAGCTGCTGACTCAATCAGGACATCAAATCATAATCTCCAATTATAACTGAAATGATGAATATTTGTTTGAATACAGACGATGTGCTACACAATTTTCAACATGTCCTTGTCACTCCTTACTCAGAAGGTCCTATCTACCAATCTAGATCCTGATGAATAAACAAAGCTGTCAGCCTGTTTCTCATTTTCTTGTTTTATCCGAGGTCCTTGAGCATATCTTTTCACATCTGATGAGTACCTAGAAACCAATAATCTCCTCGAACGTTTTCAGGAGCCTATCATAAAAATCATAGTACAGAAACTGTTTTTTAAAAAATTTTGTTAATGATCTTCTGCAGGTTTCTGATAATAGAGAAGTGTCATTCTATCACTACTAGATTTTTCAGCAGCATTTGACACAAATGACTAAGACATCATCATCATCTCAAGATTGTCATCCACACTTGGCTGCACTGAAATTGTTCTTGAGTGGTTAAAACATTCCTTTCTTAACAAACTCAGTATGCTGTCATCGGTGACATCAGAAAAGCTCGATCTTTGCTGAGATATAGTGTCCCACAGGGTCTTGTTATGGGGCCTGTTCTCTTGACTATGTAGATCTATTACACACTACTTAGCTCCGTTATTCAACAAACAAGAGCACTCTACCATTTCTTTGTTGATGTCTCTCAACTGCACTACTCGGCTATCAAGAGACAAGTTAATCATTATTAGTGAAATAACAAAAATATAACAACACAGCAAACAAACTGAAAATGAACGAAGAAAAAACAGAACCCATGTAGGCAGGTATACAACAAAACCTAAAAATTTTTTCAAAAATCATGGTTATCTACGTGTGTATTCTTATGTGTGTATGTGCTTTTCGTGTGTGTGTGTGTGGTGTGTGTGTGTGTGTGTGTGTGTGTGTGTGTGTGTGTGTGGTGTGTGTGTGTGGTGGTGTGCGTGCGTGCGTGCGTGCGTGCGTGCGTGTGTGTGTGTGTGTGTGTGTGTGTGTGTGTGTGTGTGGTGTGTGTGTGTGTGTGTGTGTGAAAGGCTCGTATTCAAATGATTTATACTTTTTTTTTCTGTGTACATTTTATATGGACTATCCAAAACTCTGTGTTTCACGTTTCTTACTTAACTGTGCCTCTTGTTTCCAAGACAGACTTCAGTGCTGGAAGATGAAGATGAGCATCTACAACACTACCACTCCATACTACATTTCATCATTACATCCTCTTTTCCATCTGTGCTAAAGGAACATTTACATATGACTGCCTGGTCCTGATTTTCATTAAAACAATCGACATACCGATATACATCTCCCCTTCAGTGAGTGGTCCTTCCCAATCCCAGTCTAATCTTCTGCCATTGTTATCAGCAACTTCACGAAACAACGTTTCAGCTAGTATTTGCCTACTGACACCGATCAACAACCATTGTTATCAGCAACTTCATGAAACAACGTTTCCACTAGTATTTACCTACTGACACTGATCAACAACCATTGTTATCAGCAACTTCATGAAATAACGTTTCCACTAGTATTTACCTACTGACACTGATCAACAACCATTGTTATCAACAACTTCATGAAACAACGTTTCCGCTAGCATTTACCTACTGACACTGATCAACACTAACGGAGTAACAATCGGTGCTCTACACAATGTCATCTCTTAAATCTCAACACTACAAAACCAGACAAGCCCAGCACCATACCAAATACACAGAGTCATGTCTAAAATCTCAACACTACAAAACCAGACAAGACCAGCACCAAACCAAATACACAGAGTCATGTCTAAAATCTCAACACTACAAAACCAGACAAGACCAGCACCAAACCAAATACACAGAGTCATGTCTAAAATCTCAACACTACAAAACCAGACAAGACCAGCACCAAACCAAATACACAGAGTCATGTCTAAAATCTCAACACTACAAAACCAGACAAGACCAGCACCAAACCAAATACACAGAGTCATGTCTAAAATCTCAACACTACAAAACCAGACAAGACCAGCACCAAACCAAATACACAGAGTCATGTCTAAAATCTCAACACTACAAAACCAGACAAGACCAGCACCAAACCAACGCTGTGTTACCCGTGTCAACACAACTACAACCCATTCACTGCAATTGGCAACGTTTTGTCCGCGAGGTTCTTCATGGCGTTGCTTTCCATACAGTACACCAGCCACCCGTCCTTTTCTGTCCTGTTGTATGCGCCCCTCCGTTGATAGAAGTCTATGGCCTGCTTGTTCCAGTTGTCCACCATCCAGTATAGCTTGACACACCCCATGGACAAGGCAGCCTGAAACATTGGTGTCATAGGGAGGATATAGAATGAGTCTGGATCTCTTGATAATTGACATACCAGATATTGTGTTAACATACCAGATATTGTGTTAACATACAGATATTGTGTTACATACCAGATATTGTGTTAACATACCAGATATTGTGTTAACATACCAGATATTGTGTTAACATACCAGATATTGTGTTAACATACCAGATATTGTGTTAACATACCAGATATTGTGTTAACATACCAGATATTGTGTTAACATACAGATATTGTGTTAACATACCAGATATTTGTTATGAAAGAACAATAGGAACCAGCAAAAACACGAGAAAAGAATCAGAACGCGTATTTAATACAACCAGACAAGACAGGCGCCTGTCTTGTCTTGTTATATTAAATACGTGTTCTGATTCTTTTCTCGTATTTTTTCTGGTCCCTGTATGCTTGAACGCAGGTAGTCGCACTTGTTTTGGATTTTAAAGAACAATAGGTTAGAGAGAATGAGACGAGTTTAAACGTACTGACGATATTCGAAACAGACAGAGACAAGAAAGATTACATTGACTGAATTTAGTCATGCTGAAGGAGCACGTTTAGTAGAGAGAGTAAGAACTACCTGGCTGCCGTTCAGAAACAAACGTTAAACCAGACTTCCATTTACAATATCCAAAACAAATGTGACTGCCCGTGTTTAGTCCTTTTCTCGCACTGGATGAAGCAGCAGGGAAGTTTCAGTCTTTTCCTCCTAATTTTTGTATTTGGTGTTTGTTTGTTATCTTACGTTTACACTTGACAAAGGCCAGTTGGCCGAAATTTTGCGTCTGTTTTGTCTGGTTGCATTAAATACGCGTTCTGAGTTTTTTTTTCGTGTTTTCTGATTCCTTTTCATTTACAATGTTTTATGTATGCAGTGACTTTATCACTGTCAAATATCATTATTTCAATTTTAAAAATGTCTATGGCCTGTGATGTAACAAGGTATATAAAAATAATCATATACTACATATCATGTTGTCTACCTGAGACTAGATGCGTGCTCAAGAGAAGGAACCCAAGAGATTACCTGGACTCAGAGAATGGCCTAGACTATCATAACATTATGGGCCTAGACTATCATAACATTATGGACCTAGACTATCATAACATTATGGGCCTAGATTATTATAACATTATGGGCCTAGACTATCATAACATTATGGGCCTAGACTATCATAACATTATGGACCTAGACTATCATAACATCATGGGCCTAGACTATCATAACATTATGGACCTAGACTATCATAACATTATGGACCTAGGCTATTATAACATTATGGACCTAGACTATCATAACATTATGGACCTAGGCTATTAAAACATTATGGGCCTAGACTATCATAACATTAAGGGCCTACACTATCATAACATTATGGACCTAGGCTATTATAACATTATAGGCCTAGACTATCATAACATTATGGGCCTAGGCTATTATAACATTATGGACCTAGACTATCATAACATCATGGGCCTAGACTATCATAACATTATGGACCTAGACTATCATAACATTATGGACCTAGGCTATTATAACATTATGGACCTAGACTATCATAACATTATGGACCTAGGCTATTAAAACATGGGCCTAGACTATCATAACATTATGGGCCTAGACTATCATAACATTATGACCTAGGCTATTATAACATTATGGGCCTAGACTATCATAACATTATGGGCCTAGACTATCATAACATGGGCCTAAACTATCATAACATCATGGGCCTAGACTATCATAACATTATGGGCCTAGACTATCATAACATTATGGACCTAGACTATCATAACATGGACCTAGACTATCATAACATTATGGGCCTAGATTATTATAACATTATGGGCCTAGACTATCATAACATGGGCCTAGACTATCATAACATTATGGGCCTAGACTATCATAACATTATGGACCTAGACTATCATAACATTATGGGCCTAGATTATTATAACATTATGGGCCTAGACTATCATAACATTATGGGCCTAGACTATCATAACATTATGGGCCTAGACTATCATAACATTATGGGCCTAGATTATTATAACATTATGGGCCTAGATTATTATAACATTATGGGCCTAGATTATTATAACATTATGGGCCTAGACTATCATAACATCATGGGCCTAGACTATCATAACATCATGGGCCTAGACTATCATAACATTATGGGCCTAGATTATTATAACATTATGGGCCTAAACTATCATAACATCATGGGCCTAGATTATTATAACATTATGGGCCTAGACTATCATAACATTATGGGCCTAGATTATTATAACATTATGGGCCTAGACTATCATAACATGGGCCTAGACTATCATAACATTATGGGCCTAGACTATCATAACATTATGGGCCTAGACTATCATAACATTATGGACCTAGACTATCATAACATTATGGGCCTAGATTATTATAACATTATGGGCCTAGACTATCATAACATTATGGGCCTAGACTATCATAACATTATGAGCCTAGGCTATTATAACATTATGGGCCTAGACTATCATAACATTATGGGCCTAGACTATCATAACATTATGGGCCTAGACTATCATAACATTATGGGCCTAGACTATCATAACATTATGGGCCTAGGCTATTATAACATTATGGGCCTAGATTATTATAACATTATGGGCCTAGACTATCACAACATTATGGGCCTAGACTATCATAACATTATGGGCCTAGATTATTATAACATTATGGGCCTAGACTATTATAACATTATGGGCCTAGACTGTCATAACATTATGGGCCTAGGCTGTTATAACATTATGGGCCTAGATTATTATAACATTATGGGCCTAGACTATTATAACATTATGGGCCTAGACTATCATAACATTATGGGCCTAGATTATTATAACATTATGGGCCTAGACTATTATAACATTATGGGCCTAGACTTATAACATTATGGGCCTAGACTATCATAACATCATGGGCCTAGACTATCATAACATGGGCCTAGACTATCATAACATGGGCCTAGACTATCATAACATTATGGGCCTAGATTATCATAACATTATGGGCCTAGACTATCATAACATTATGGGCCTAGACTATCATAACATCATGGGCCTAGACTATCATAACATTATGGGCCTAGACTATCATAACATTATGGGCCTAGACTATCATAACATTATGGACCTAGACTATCATAACATTATGGGCCTAGACTATCATAACATTATGGGCCTAGACTATCATAACATGGGCCTAGACTATCATAACATGGGCCTAGACTATCATAACATTATGGGCCTAGATTATCATAACATTATGGGCCTAGACTATCATAACATCATGGGCCTAGACTATCATAACATTATGGGCCTAGACTATCATAACATTATGGGCTAGGCTATTATAACTTATGGGCCTAGACTATCATAACATTATGGGCCTAGACTATCATAACATTATGGGCTCTAGACTATCATAACATTATGGGCCTAGACTATTATAACATTATGGGCCTAGACTATCATAACATTATGGGCCTAGACTATCATAACATTATAGGCCTAGACTATCATAACATTATGGGCCTAGACTATCATAACATTATGGGCCTAGACTATCATAACATTATGGGCCTAGACTATCATAACATTATGGGCCTAGATTATTATAACATTATGGGCCTAGACTATTATAACATTATGGGCCTAGACTATCATAACATTATGGGCCTAGACTTATAACATTATGGGCCTAGACTATCATAACATCATGGGCCTAGACTATCATAACATTATGGGCCTAGACTATCATAACATGGGCCTAGACTATCATAACATTATGGGCCTAGATTATCATAACATTATGGGCCTAGACTATCATAACATTATGGGCCTAGACTATCATAACATGGGCCTAGACTATTATAACATTATGGGCCTAGACTATCATAACATTATGGGCCTAGACTATCATAACATGGGCCTAAACTATCATAACATTATGGGCCTAGATTATTATAACATTATGGGCCTAGACTATCATAACATGGGCCTAGACTATCATAACATGGGCCTAAACTATCATAACATTATGGGCCTAAACTATCATAACATTATGGGCCTAGACTATCATAACATTATGGGCCTAGACTATCATAACATTATGGGCCTAGACTATTATAACATTATGGGCCTAGACTATTATAACATTATGGGCCTAGACTATCATAACATTATGGGCCTAGACTATTATAACATTATGGGCCTAGACTATCATAACATTATGGGCCTAGACTATCATAACATTATGGGCCTAGACTATTATAACATTATGGGCCTAGACTATTATAACATTATGGGCCTAGACTATCATAACATTATGGGCCTAGACTATCATAACATTATGGGCCTAGACTATTATAACATTATGGGCCTAGACTATCATAACATGGGCCTAGACTATCATAACATTATGGGCCTAAACTATCATAACATTATGGGCCTAGACTATCATAACATTATGGGCCTAGACTATCATAACATCATGGGCCTAGACTATCATAACATCATGGGCCTAGAATTTTCTTTTTTCTATAAGTTGTCAACAGCTGTGTACACAAACAGACAACACGCTGGATTATTTAAACGATCAATCAGATTTACGTGTATGATTAACCCTTTCACTTCTGCACCTTATCCATAACACTTTTACTCCCTCTTCCTATCCACCAGCATCCTGGAAGAAGCTGGTAGATAGAGTGAGGGAGTGAAAGAACTATGTTTTTGCTTTGCTGTCATGGCTAACAATGTGGGATGCTGGTGGACAGGGTGAGGGAGTCAAGGGTTAATAAGCTAGTGAAAGTTACTGGTGTTGTCGATGTCACCTGTACTGATACTGAATTAGCACAGTACACCTTTACAGAGACACATACTGTAACACATACAACACTGGCTAAATACAGAATGGGTGTGGAGTGTGGTCTAATTTGATACGACAGCGACAAGCGAAGGGCTATGGAATGAAAGAGAGAGGAAGAGGGCAAGGAATGAATAAGAGAGGGGAGAGAGAGAAAGTGAAGAGAGAGAGAGAGAAAGGGGGAGAGAGAGACTGAGAGAGGGAGGAGGCATGTTACCTGGCATGATGATCATATTTGTATAGGCAACTATTACGTGATAACTGTTATCCAACTATATTCACCATGAATAAGTGATTACCTGTACAGCACACCTGCTTGCAGGTTGCCAAATGAAAACAGCAGGTGTCTTTCACAAGCTCCCTGCCTTTAGCGATAGTGAATTATTCCACCTGTCAGCAATTAGCACCAGGAGCTGCAGGTATAATTGTAAGTCTACCTGCTTTCTTACGATATGTCCCCTTTGTCTGTGATAGAAAATATCCACATTATTCTATGAACAGTTAGGAGAGGGCAAAATGATAAACAGGTAGTGATCGTTCTGTACTTCCTTGCACATGAATGGCAGATGATAGAGATGCTTGGGTATAAGAAGGTCATAAGGTCATTTTGTACAGAATGACTTGTACATGCGAACGAATCTCGTAGAAACCTATATTTCAAGTGGTGTGTTAGATGCTAGTCTTTTGAATGAGGTCACAAACCAAGTCCCATATGCAGCAGACATTTACTGCAAGTTAAAGATCCCACGGCAACAACAGTTTCTGTTTTTAAAATTGTGGAAAAAAATCCACTTTAGCAGGGTACCCAGAAGTACAAACAAGCCAAAAAGTTAAGAACAAATTGCTTGGCGCTGCACTTTGCGACACGACCGCCCCTGTGAAAGCAGCTCAAATTGTTTATTGACAGGACAAAGCAACACGGAAGTTTGAGTCTTTTTCTCCTAATTTTTATATTTGATGTTCGTTTGTGATCTTACGTTTACGCTTGACAAAGGCCAGTTGGTTGAAAATTTGTACCTGTCTTGTCTGGTTGTATTAAATACGCGTTCTGATTCTATTTTCGTGTTTTTTTCTGGTTTCTGTTTGCTTGAACGCGGGCAGTGGCACTTGTTTTGGATTTCAAATTGTACACGGTCAGTCGTTGTGACAAAAAGAAGAGACAGTGGCAGAATGGTTCAGATGTTCGCCTGCCAATAACTAACCTCGCGGTTCCAGGGTTCGTTTCCACCGAGACCTCGACTTTTCTCCTCAGTTTGACAGAAAATCGAATTGAACGTCTAGTCCATTGGAAGGGGATGAAAAGGGAGTCGGACCCGTGTGCCTTCTGGCCTGCTCACGCTAAAGATCCCACGGCAGTTGAAAATCGTGAAGAGCATGACATTTGCCCAGCTACCCTGGTATAAAACATTGGAGAGGTAAGTTGATTTCCTAGGTACCTTCCCTTGAAAACCAATTAGCCTTCTGGCCTTTCTGAAGTTTTAATCAAATAAAAAAACATTGGGTGGCACTACACTGCGGCAACGCGCTCTCAAAGGGGAGAGCAGCCCGAGTTTCACATGGTAAATCCACTGCGACAAAAGAAATGAATACGAATATATGAACATGAAAAAGCAAATACAAAATACTGTGTATTCACAGGACTTTATCGTAGCAGTAGTTGTTGTTTTTAAGTAATTGACTGAGAGAGAAGGCCAGAGTCTACCTTACCTGACACACAGTGGACCAGAGTACAGACCTTACCTGACACACAGTGGACCAGAGTACAGACCTTACCTGACACACAGTGGACCAGAGTACAGACCTTACCTGACACACAGTGGACCAGAGTACAGACCTTACCTGACACACAGTGGCCCAGAGTACAGACCTTACCTGACACACAGTGGCCCAGAGTACAGACCTTACCTGACACACAGTGGCCCAGAGTACAGACCTTACCTGACACACAGTGGCCCAGAGTACAGACCTTACCTGGCACAGTGGCCCAGAGTCGACCTTACCTGACACACAGTGGGCCAGAGTCGACCTTACCTGACACAGTGGCCCAGAGTACAGACCTTACCTGACACACAGTGGCCCAGAGTACAGACCTTACCTGGCACAGTGGCCCAGAGTCGACCTTACCTGACACACAGTGGCCCAGAGTACAGACCTTTCCTGACATACAGTGGCCCAGAGTACAGACCTTACCTGACACACAGTGGCCCAGAGTACAGACCTTACCTGACACACAGTGGCCCAGAGTACAGACCTTACCTGACACACAGTGGCCCAGAGTACAGACCTTACCTGACATACAGTGGCCCAGAGTACAGACCTTACCTGACACACAGTGGCCCAGAGTACAGACCTTACCTGACACACAGTGGCCCAGAGTCGACCTTACCTGACACACAGTGGCCCAGAGTACAGACCTTACCTGACATACAGTGGCCCAGAGTACAGACCTTACCTGACACACAGTGGTCCAGAGTACAGACCTTACCTGACACAGTGGTCAAGAGTACAGACCTTACCTGACACACAGTGTACCAGAGTACAGGCCTTACCTGACACACAGTGGCCCAGAGTACAGACCTTACCTGATACACAGTGGCCCAGAGTACAGACCTTACCTGACACAGTGGTCAAGAGTACAGACCTTACCTGACACAGTGGTCAAGAGTACAGACCTTACCTGACACACAGTGTACCAGAGTACAGGCCTTACCTGACACACAGTGGCCCAGAGTACAGACCTTACCTGATACACAGTGGCCCAGAGTACAGACCTTACCTGACACAGTGGTCAAGAGTACAGACCTTACCTGACACACAGTGTACCAGAGTACAGGCCTTACCTGACACACAGTGGCCCAGAGTACAGACCTTACCTGACACACAGTGGTCCAGAGTACAGACCTTACCTGACACACCATGGTCCAGAGTACAGACCTTACCTGACACACAGTGGTCCAGACAGACCTTACCTGACACACAGTGGCCCAGAGTACAGACCATACCTGAAACACAGTGGCCCAGAGTACAGACCTTACCTGACATACAGTGGCCCAGAGTACAGACCTTACCTGACACACAGTGGCCCAGAGTACAGACCTTACCTGACACACAGTGGCCCACAGTCGTCCTTACCTGACACACAGTGGCCCAGAGTACAGACCTTACCTGACACACAGTGGCCCAGAGTACAGACCTTACCTGACACATAGTGGCCCAGAGTACAGACCTTACCTGACACACAGTGGCCCAGAGTACAGACCTTACCTGACACACAGTGGTCCAGAGTACAGACCTTACCTGACACACCATGGTCCAGAGTACAGACCTTACCTGACACACAGTGGCCCACAGTCGTCCTTACCTGACACACAGTGGCCCAGAGTACAGACCTTACCTGACACACAGTGGTCCAGAGTACAGACCTTACCTGACACACAGTGGCCCAGAGTACAGACCTTACCTGACACACAGTGGTCCAGAGTACAGACCTTACCTGACACACAGTGGCCCAGAGTACAGACCTTACCTGACACACAGTGGTCCAGAGTACAGACCTTACCTGACACACCATGGTCCAGAGTACAGACCTTACCTGACACACAGTGGCCCACAGTCGTCCTTACCTGACACACAGTGGCCCAGAGTACAGACCTTACCTGACACACAGTGGCCCAGAGTACAGACCTTACCTGACACATAGTGGCCCAGAGTACAGACCTTACCTGACACACAGTGGCCCAGAGTACAGACCTTACCTGACACACAGTGGCCCACAGTCGTCCTTACCTGACACACAGTGGCCCAGAGTACAGACCTTACCTGACACACAGTGGCCCAGAGTACAGACCTTACCTGACACACAGTGGCCCAGAGTACAGACCTTACCTGACACACAGTGGCCCAGAGTACAGACCTTACCTGACACACAGTGGCCCAGAGTACAGACCTTACCTGACACACAGTGGCCCAGAGTACAGATCTTACCTGACACACAGTGGCCCAGAGTACAGACCTTACCTGACACATAGTGGCCCAGAGTACAGACCTTACCTGACACACAGTGGCCCAGAGTACAGACCTTACCTGACACACAGTGGCCCAGAGTACAGACCTTACCTGACACATAGTGGCCCAGAGTACAGACCTTACCTGACACACAGTGGCCCAGAGTACAGACCTTACCTGACACATAGTGGCCCAGAGTACAGACCTTACCTGACACACAGTGGCCCAGAGTACAGACCTTACCTGAAACACAGTGGCCCACAGTCGTCCTTACCTGACACACAGTGGCCCAGAGTACAGACCCAATGCCTTTGTTTCTCCATTGTTCATCCACATAGAAGTTCTCTACTGTACACGTTTTGCCGCACCACAGGTTGAACGTGTAGAAGTAAGCCACGTAGCCCACCAGAGGGCGCTTTCCATCGCTGCCTGTCAAATAAAGGGCAAACAGAAGTAGAAAGAGTAGTAGAAAGAGCAGTCGTAGTGGTTGCTGGAGAAAACAACAGCAATAACAATAACAATAATGATGAATAATACTGATCATGATAATATAATAACAAATGATGATGATGAGATAACATTCTAATAATACTACTACTGATACTGATGGTGATGATGATGATGATGGTATGATATGATAATAATGAGAAATAATTATAGTAACAATGATGATGACGACAGACAGTAATTATAGTAATAGTAATTTAAAAGCAATAGCAACAGTAATGGTAATAACAAAACAAAAATAATGATAAAAATAACAACAACAATATTAATGATTCTAACAGTAATAATGATAATAATAACAATAATAATAATCAAAGGGTTAAGTTTTTGCTTTGTTAGCATGGTCAACAATGCAGGATGCTGAAGGACAGGATGCAGGAGTCAAAGGGTTAAGTTCATTTGGACTCACTGGTCACTAGACGTTTACAAGACACAGCGTGTGATACATATGGAAGGACTGATATCACACAGACATACACACTCCGCCATCATAAGCAATTTATTGTCAGCTTAGCCACAAAATGTGTGCAAACAACCAGTTGTGGTGTAGTGGTTACCGTAACGGACTACCGACTGGAAGGTTGTGGGTTCGAAACCCCATCAGTCCCTTCAAAAAACATTATGGGGTTTTTCGGCTCTAAAAGACCCCTACCCAGAGTTGAGTGTGCTATGGGTCTTTCGGAAGACAGGCACCACACAGTCAAGTCTCATCCACTTCACAGATGCGTCACTGAGGCGTTGCTCAAATCTTCTGACCAGCACCGCAGATGTCTTTTGGACTTAGTGATGCCAGGATATATTATGATAGTAAGCATAGAGCTACGTTGTGCCTCTTCGTGGCGACATGTGGTAACTGAGCACCTCACGGACTCGGGCTAAATCTCGAGGGACTCGGAAGAGGTCTGGCCCCCAGACATGCGGCACGCAGGCCCACTGGCGTGTGGATATGCCCTGGTGCCCATGAACCAGACCCCCAGCTATGGGTAAATAACACCACTGCCTTGTGGTTATCTCAGGAGAGAATAAGGCTAATGGAGTAAACACTGAAAGAAAAATCACCCCTGCTGCCTTGTAGGTTGCCGTGGGAAGACAAAGGCTGGCGGAGAGACCGTACACAAACCGATGGAAGGCAACGAGAAACCACCATCGTACTTTCCCAAGAATATTCATGGTCAGACAAAACAAGAAAAATCGGAATAAAGACGTAAATAGGGGCTCCTATGGAACACCTTCGCCCGGTATGGACCGTCATGCTGCGCAGGTGACACCAGATCGTCAGCAAGCTACTGCGATAAAGCTTAGAAAACAAACAAACAAACAAAAACCAACCAAAATCGCAACATGGAATGTCAGGACATTGCTGCAAAAGGGAAAATTAGAGAATGTAAAGATGGAGATGCAAAGGCTAAACACTAGTATTTTAGGACTAAGAGATGTGAGATGGAAGCGGGCAGGCATGATAACATCAGGAGAGCATACAATAATACATTCAGGTGGAAACACACTTGAAAGAGGAGTAGGCATCATAATTGACAGCGGCAAATCAAAAGCACTTAAGGTATACTGGGCTGTGTCCGACAGAGTTTTGTTGGTTAAATTGGATGGCAAGCCATTTGATATTAACATCATTCAGGTGTATGCACCAACAACCGCAAGTACTCACGACGAAATTGACAACTTCGATGAAGTTTTAGCGATGGCCAAAACTCAATGTAAATCACAAGAAGTTACAATAATAATGGGAGATTTTAATGCTAAAGTGGGACAGGATAGGGTGGAGGATATAGTTGGACCTCATGGCCTTGGTACACAAATGAAAGGGGAGGGAAACTTGTAGAATGGGTACAGATGAATGAGTTCATAGTAGAAAATACCTGGTTTGAGCAGCCTAACAGACGAAAATGGACTTGGATGAGTCCAGGAGATAATACCAAAAATCAAATTGACTACATCCTGATCAACAAAAGATATAGAAATTCTTTACTGACAGTAAAAACACTACCAGGCGCAGACTGCAACAGTGACCACAATCCTGTAATGGGAAGATTTGGGCTGAAATTAAAGAAAAGGAAACAGACCAAAAGCAACATCAAACTAAACCTTGGACTCTTAAAGTCAGATGAAGCGATACGTAAAAAATTTAACATACATGTTCACAACAAACTCAGTGCCTGGAAGACGTTGGTGACAGTGAGGAGCAATGGAACAAGTTGTGAAACTCGATAAATGAAGCTTGTGAGAAATCCCTAAAGCAGATAGAAAAGCATGAAAGAACTGGATGACAAAAGAAATTTTATGCTTGATGGAAGAACGGAGGATGGCAAAGGTAAAAGAGGAAAGATACAGGAAGATAAACAAAGAAATCAGGAATAGGTGCAATGAAGCTAAGGAAGCTTGAATGAAAACAAAGTGCAAAGAAATAGAAGACCGACACAAAACGGATCCTCAGGGTATGTACAGAAGAAATGAAATTGTCCACAGGAAAAATACATGCACATCAACTGGTTGCTTAAAATCGAAAGATGGTACGCTATCATGGAAAAAGACAAAATATTAGACAGATGGGGAGAGTACATTAAAGACCTTTTTGATGATGACAGAAACGAAGAACACATTATAAGAAAGAACATTGAAGGACCACCCATAATGAAGGATAAAGTTAGAGCAGCATTGAAAAAAATGAAACCAGGAAAAGCCCCAGGACCAGACAATATTACTACAGAGATGATTGAAGCCCTGGAGAATTTGGTATTGAAAAAAAACCCAGTCCTAAGTGAAATTTATGACACCAGAAAAATCCCCCAAGATATGTCAAAATCAATTTTCGTTGCACTTACAAAGAAAACAGGGGCTGTATAAGGCGAACTCCATAGCATAATCAGTTTGATGAGTCATGTAACAAAACTCCTTTTAAGAATAATCATGATGAGGACAAAGAATAGAATCTAAAGTGAAATAGCAGAAGAACAGTGTAGATTTGTGGAAGGGAAAGGAACTATTAATGCCATATACATCCTAAGAACTATCACTGAGAGGTCAATCGAGTTGAATAAGGATTTATATTTATGCTTTGTTGATTATACAAAGGCTTTCGATCAGCTAAGACATGAAGAATTGATCAACCAACTAGAAAGATTCAATATTGATGGAAAAGATCTGCGAATAATCAGAAATATGTGTTGGGAACAAACAACTGCAATGAGAACAGAAAACGATATAAGCACTTTCCAAAATAGCAAAAAAGGAGTCATACAAAGTTGTGTTCTGTCACCAGATTTGTTTTCATTTTACAGCGAAAACATCATGAGAAACCTAGAAGAATGCCCTGGATTAAAGGTTGGAGGAAAATTGATAAACAACATTCGTTCCGCAGATGACACCGTGCTAATTGTAGAAAATGAAAGGGACCTACAAAACCTTGTGAATATAATAGAAATAGAAAGGAAAAATACAGGGTTGGAGCTAAATTGCAAAAAGATGGAAGTCATGGTGATCAGTAAAAAACATGAAATCCCCTCATGCAAAACAACAGCAAACGGCACAACCTTGAGACAGGTTGATAAGTTGAAATATCTGGGGAACGATCATCTCACCAGACGGTAGATGCACATCAGAAATAGCCAGCAGAATCGGCCAAGCCAAAACAGCATTCAAGACGATGAAAAGCATTCTTACCAACAAATGCCTACCAATTAAAATCAGGAAGCGAGTTCCTGAATGCTATATAGAACCGATAATGTTATACGGATGTGAGGCATGGACAGTCAACAAGCAAAGCCAGAACAAGATTGAAGTAGCCGAGACGTGGTTTCTAGGAAGAATGTTGAGAGATCCATGGACAGCAAAGAAAACAAACGAGACAGCTTGATGGAGGCAGACACAAGAAGATCATTGATAAGAAAGATTAGGAAAAGACAGGCAACATTTATAGGCCAATTTAAGAGGAAATGGGGGGGGGGGGGGGGATTGGAGCACCTAGTAACAACAGGAAAGCTGAAGGGAAAGAGCACCCGATAGACCCAGGGAAATTACTGGACGGACTTGCAGGATGGCTGAGGACAGAGAGGGTGGAAGATGTGCTTGCGGCAACAAGGGATAGATGCATATGGAGGGCCATGATCGCCAACGCCATGCGGCAGGGTACATGATGATGATGAAGCATAGAGCACAGCCCTGTCACACAGTCTCTATCCTAGATGGAACTCCACAGCATCATGATTATCATCTTCATCGACATCATCATCGCATTGTAAAAAAAACTGTGCCAGCTTCTGTGGCCATTAAGGTGGCGCAGAAAACGGGACGAAAAAAAAAAAGCACAAAGGTAAACTCCCTGAGTGCGATGATCCTTAAAAAAAAAAAAAAAAAGTTCAGCTACCTAGGCAACGCAGTCAGACACAATGAAGAAGCAAGCTGTGACATCGAAATCAGTCTTAGAATGTTAATTCTCACTAAAAATGGACTCAACAGATAGGCCTTGGGTATAATTTCTTTCTGACTAAACAGAAATTTTAAAGACAGTGTTAATTCATTTCATGCCTGTGGGTGCGTTTTAACTCTATGTCACAAACATGCAGCTTTCAGTAAGACTTATTTTACCTTCCGTTGTGAGTTCAGCCACGAAGGCATGAAATAACTGCTTCTCCCCAAAACCGTCCCTTCGCAAATCTGAAACACAGAAGACTGTATCAATAAAATTGGAGATGAGTACATAGTGTTCAACCACCCATCAAATACCCAACGAATCTGACACAATGATTAGCTGCCTCTCGCTCTCCTTCCCTCTCCTTTATGATCTTTCTCTCTCCTGGGTTGCCTAAAAGATAGACACTAAGTGACTGGAGACAGAAATCAGTTTTAGTGAGAAAAGTACCTCACTATGCCAGTGGGGAAGGGGGAACGTGCGTGTGTGTTTGGGGGTGGGGGTGGGCGGGGAAGGTGGGGGTGGTGACTGCAATTGAAATTGTGCTCCTGTGTTTGTGAACACGTGTATGGATATGAATGTGTTTGAGTGAGTAAGGTGCATAACGTTTGGTCAGGTGGGATGGAACTACATTGATGGTGGTATGTCCATGAAGTTCACGTGTACTGATATCATTGTTCAAGTACCTGTGCGTAGAAAGTGCGTGCGTGTGTGTGTGTGTGTGTGTGTGTGTGTGTGTGTGTGTGTGTGTGTGTGTGTGTTGTGTGTTGTGTGAGTGTGTGTGTATTGTGTGTGCGTGTGTGCGTGTGTGTATGCATGTGTGTGTATGTGTATGTATGTATGTGTGTGTATATATGTATGTGTGTGTATTGTGTGTGTGTGCGTGTATTGTGAGTGTGTGTATTGTGCGTGTGTGTGTGTGTGTGTGCGTGTGTGTGTGTGTGTGTGTGTGTGTTGTGTGAGTGTGTGTGTATTGTGTGTGCGTGTGTGTATGTATGTGTGTGTGTATGTGTATGTGTGTATGTATGTATGTGTGTGTATATGTGTGTATATGTGTGTGTGTATGTATGTGTGTATATTGTGTGTGCGTGTATTGTGAGTGTGTGTATGTATGTGTGTGTGCGTGTATTGTGAGTGTGTGTGTGTGTTTAGTGCGTGTGTGTGTATGTAGTGTGTGTATTGTGTGTGTGTGTGTGTTTAGTGCGTGTGTGTTGTGTGTGTGTGTTGTGTGTGTGTATTGTGGGGTTAGTTATGTAGTGGTGTATGTGTGTGTGTTTGTTAGTGGTGTGTGTGTTGTGTATGTGTGTGTGTGTGTGTTGTGTGTTAATGTGCGTGGTGTGTATGTGTGTGTGTGTGTGTGAGTGCGTGTGTGTGTGTGTGTTGTTGTGTTGTGTGTGTGTGTGTGTGTGTGTGTGTGTGTGTGTGTGTGTGTGTGTGTGTGTTCATATATGTGCGTGTGTATGTGAGTGTGAGCGTTTATGTGTTTGTGTGTATATTCACGCCTCATGTAATTGTATGCCATGAATTAATGGAAATGGGATGAATTGTGCAATGGAAATGTGATAACTCCATTTTATTGTTATTTTAACCTGGGGCAGGCCAAGGGCAGACATATAGAACAAAACTGGTCCACACACTTGTAGAGTGTCTTTTCTAGAATGAATGTACCAATGTACACACACACATACACACACACACACACGCATATATATAAATATAATATATATATGTGTGTATGTATGTATGTATATATGTATATATAATTATACATGTATAAATATATATACATATATATGTGTATATGTATGTATATAATTATATACATACATATATACATACACATATAGATATATGTATATGTGTGTGTGTGTGTGTTTGTGTGTGTTAGTGTGTGTGTGCGTGTGTGTGTGTGTGTGTGTCTGTGTGTGTGTGTGTCTGTGTGTGTATACATACATGTATACATATATGTATGTATGTAAGTACATACATATACACACATGCGCGCGCACACATACACACACACATACACACCCCACACACACACACACACACACACACACACACACACACACACACACACACACACCAACACTCATCTTTTAAACAACAGTGAACGCACATTCTTTCTCTTTGATTCCCTCATGTCTTATGTCTTGAATTATTGACTTATTGACGTATTTCTATTTTATTTTTCTTACAATTTCTAAGCAAGAAATGGACTGAAAATCATGGAATCTCTGGCACACAGGAGCAAAACTGATTTTGCTGATGATATAGCAACCTTGTGAGATAACACTCAACAGTATGCAAGAGTCTGCAAATGCCCTGGTGAAGACAGCACCAGGTAGACCCAGGGAGAAAATACTGGACGGACTTGCAGAGCGGCTGAGGACAGAAAGGGTGGGAGATGTCCGTACAGCGACATGGGATAGATTCGTATGGAGGGCCATGATCGCCAGCGCCACGCGGCAGGGCACATGATGATGATGATGATGACGATGATGACGATGGTGACGACGATGATGATCATGATGATGACTGGTGAATGTGCTGGAGAACTGGGTTTAACCACCAAATGCAGAGTAGGCTCAGAATCAGAAGCCTTCAAACAGCTGACCAAAATCTGCACAAGCAAGAAGCTCTCTTTAAAAACCAAGATTCAATCCTCCTCACACCACACACACACACACACACACACACACACACACACACACACACACACACACACACACACACACTCACACACCTCACGGGCACACACAAATGCACGCACACACACACACACACACACACACACACACACACACACACACACACACACATACACACACACATACACACACACACACACACACACACACACACACACACACACACACACACACACACACACACACACACACACATACAAACACACACACACACACACACACACACACATTCACAGTTGAACATGCACAAACATTAAGTGGCTTTGATTTTAGTTGATCTGAACACACAAAAAATCATGGTGAAAAAATATCCATTACCTTCAGCGTCGATCATCATTTCTTCTTTTAAGAATACTCCCAGTTCCTGTCAAACATCAAGCCATCATTATAGTTATTGTTATTGGTTGTTGTTGTTAATGATGTTTTTGATTATTATTGTTGTTGCTGCTGTGTTCTTTGTTAATGCTGCTGTTGATTGTTGTTGTTGTTTGTTTGTTAATACTGCTGTTGATTGTTGTTATTGTTTGTTTGTTAATACTGCTGTTGATTGTTGTTGTTGTTTCTGTGTTAATACTGCTGTTGATTGTTGTTGTTGTTTCTTTGTTAATACTGCTGTTGATTGTTGTTGCTGTTTCTGTGTTAATGCTGCTGTTGATTGTTGTTTCTTTGTTAATGCTGCTGTTGATTGTTGTTGCTGTTTCTGTGTTAATGCTGCTATTGATTGTTGTTTCTTTGTTAATACTGCTGTTGATTGTTGTTGCTGTTTCTGTGTTAATGCTGCTGTTGATTGTTGTTTCTTTGTTAATGCTGCAATTAATTGTTGTTTCTTTGCTAATGCTGCAGTTGATTGTTGTTGTTGTTGTGTTTTTGTTAATGCTGCTGTTGGTTGTTGTTGTTTGGTTGTTAATGCTGCTGTTGGTTGTTGTTGTTTGTTTGTTAATGCTGCTATTGGTTGTTGTTGTTTGTTTGTTAATGCTGCTGTTGGTTGTTGTTGTTTGTTTGTTAATGCTGCTGTTGATTGTTGTTGTTTGTTTGTTAATGCTGCTGTTGGTTGTTGTTGTTTGTTTGTTAATGCTGCTGTTGGTTGTTGTTGTTTGTTTGTTAATGCTGCTGTTGATTGTTGTTGTTTGTTTGTTAATGCTGCTGTTGGTTGTTGTTGTTTGTTTGTTAATGTTGCTGTTGGTTGTTGTTGTTTGTTTGTTAATGCTGCTGTTGGTTGTTGTTTGTTTGTTAATGCTGCTGTTGGTTGTTGTTGTTTGTTTGTTAATGCTGCTGTTGGTTGTTGTTGTTTGTTTGTTAATGCTGCTGTTGGTTGTTGTTGTTTGTTTGTTAATGCTGCTGTTGATTGTTGTTGTTTGTTTGTTAATGCTGCTGTTTATTGTTACTTCTTTTTTGTTGTTGTTGATGCTGCTGTTAGTTGTTGTTGCTGTTTCTTTTATTTCTTTTCTTTTTCCTTGTTTTTTTATGTTATTCCTCTTCTGCTTGATCATTCTTCTTCTTTCTTTTTCTTCTAATTATCATCAGTATATATTTTCCTATGGTGATCATTATCATAAGTATTCATTTAAATATCATAATCATTTTTAATCATTATCTATTTTCATAAACAGTCATTATTATCATCTTCATCCATCCTCTACCTTCCCATTCCTTACCATTATACGCCCCTGCTACGTTTCATCATCATCGTCGTCGTCGTCATCGTCATCGTCATAATCATCATCGTTATTTGTTACAACATCAATAAGTCATCATTTTTTACAACATCAATAACAGCAACAAAGGGGAATGATCTTTTAACTTGACAGTATCAACGCCTACAGGCAGTGTTGGTGTAGGGGTACAGCTTTCACCGTCCGCTCTGATTGTACAGGTGTGTACATGTTCCATACTGGCTCCCCCACCCCACCTTCTTAAAAATCTTTGTTTCTATGGCCCCCAATCCATCCAGCTGTGAATGGGTACCCACCCCTGAACAGGATCGGTAAAGGGAGAGTAGCGAGGGGGAGAAGGTGGGCACCTCCCTCAAAGTGCTGGCCTTGAGAAAAATTGAGGTCTCTACCACCTCACTCTCCTACGACCAGAGGGTTAATGGACAAGTTTTACCTTTACATTTTATCCATGCGTTGGGGCTGACAGAGCTCAGTATGTTTATGTTCATGATCTCTAGTCCACCTTTTCCAGTCCTTATAACTTGGTCTGGAACCTTCCACATGTTTGTAGAAATTACGTCAGGTTTCTGAATGACGTTAGTTAACAAGAAACACCCTGAAGGTGTGGATGGGACCCAGAGCACCAATACTTCGCCACTCTCCGGACAATCACCTCCCAAGCTCCCGACGTCACTTGATAGCCATTTCATCAAGCAAAGGGGGACTGTCCATGCGTTACATGACCCATCCGGACCCAGTCATCAGTTATCTTGTTTACAAACCGAACGGTAAGTGGGGAGATGACAAACCCTGGGACATTGCCACACAAAGCGCATCAACCAGGTCCTGCCCAGCCACCGGACCAAGACAGACTGGAAGACCCCTCTCTTGCTCCACTCTGATCTTCATATCTCTTTCGGGCAGTCCTGCCACAAGCTCGCATAGCTGCCGGCTCCTTTCTCCTTACTATAGTCTCGACTATTACAAACAGCCAGCAGAATCGGCCAAGCCAAAACAGCATTCAAGAAAATGAAAAACATTTTTACCAACAGATGCCTATCAATTAACATCAGGAAGAGAGTTCTTCAGAGCTATATAGAACCGATACTGTTGTGCAGTTGTGAGGCGTGGACAATCGACACGCAAAGTCAGAACAAAATTGAGACAACTGAAATGTGGTTTCTAAGAAGAATGTTGACAGGTCCATGGACAGCAAAGAAGATACAAGAAAATCATTAATAAAGATTAGAAAAAGACAAGCAACATTTACGACGTTTTATGAGGAAAGGGGAATTAGAGCACCTGGTCACAACAGGAAAGCTGGAGGGAAAAAGAACACCAGGTAGACCCAGGGAAAAAAATATTGGACGGACTTGCAAGGTGACTGAGGACAGAGAGGGTGGGAGGTGTACTTGCAGCGACGAGGGATAGATTGGTATGGAACGCCATGCGGCATAGCATATAGTGATGATGATGATAGTCTCGACAGTTAGCAGTCGGAAGCTCCCAACGTTGCCTTACTTCAACCATAGGTATTGTTTGAACGGCCGTGAAAGTGGCTGGGTATGATGCTCCAGTCACAGCCCGTTTTGTTGTTCAGCAAGGTCTGTTTATGTCATGGGCGTAACGGTCATGTGGTTAGGACTTAGGATTTATAATCGGTAGGTCTGTATTTGTTCCTGTCTGGGTATCGTCTGATGGTTAAGAGGTAGACATTGTTCCAATCGCCCAGGTCAACACATATGGGTAGACATTGTTCCACCCGCCCAGATCAACACATATGCAGACCTACTAGGGCCTTAACCCCTTCTGTGTCTACACGTCCACACATACACACAACACAGATCCTGTAAACCATGCAAATATTTGTGTCTACACGTCCACACATACACACAACACAGATCCTGTAAACCATGCAAATATTTGTGTCTACACGTCCACACATACACAGGTAGAAAGAAACTCTAGGGAGAGCTAGACAACAGAAGGTCTTCAGAGAAGTAACCCCCTTTAGACAAGTGTTTCGGCCCTGAATTCCTTACACTCTCGGGGGGGCGGGCCACATCCAGGTCATGACTCCTGGATGCCCTTCTGCTGTTGTCTATTTTTTTTTTTTTTTTTTTTTTTTTCCCACGCCGGGGATCGAACCTGGGCGATTCTGCGCTTCAGAACTGCGGTACGCGGTTTTACCAATGTGCTAACGGGGCACACATCATCTGTAGGGAATTTAATCCTTATGAAGTTCACTTTTTTGGTTCCTCCTTGCCCAGATCCAGCTTGAGCTCCTTTCTGCTGCCTCTGCCATCGCTTTAAGGGCTCTAGTCCTCTTCTTCCCAGAAATGGCGAGTTGTTTCATGAGATCATAAGCGGAGGTGCCCACAAACCCTCTTGCCCCGACCTCTATGGCGAAGATTTTGACCCGCAGACCTGCTTTCTTCAGGGTGCTGGCAAGACCGGCGTATTTTTCGGTCTTGTAGATATGTGCTTCTTCCATTCTGCTTTCGTATGGCACAGTGAGTTCTATCAGAATCACTTGTTTCGAGGAGTCAGAGTGGAGAGCGATGTCTGGTCTCATGCCTGTCTTGCTGATGACATCTGGGTAATTTCTCCACTCTGGGAGGTCTGCTGTACACTCCCAGTCGACTGCTCCATCCAGAAGACCCTTTGGCAATGTGCTGGTTGTCATAGCCCTTTCGGGCCAGACCTGTTTCCCTCCTGCTTTGTAGAACGTTGTCATAGCAATTGGTGCGTTTGGGGTCATGGTTTTTTCGCTAACCACATCTGTGATCACTTTCAGAACTTGGTTGTGCCTCCATGTATACCTTCCTTGGGCTAGCGCTACTTTGCAAGAGCTTAGGACATGTTCCACTGTTTGTTTCTTCTGACAGAGCGGACATGCTGGGTCGTCTGCTTTCCCCCATTTCACTAAGTTTGCATTCGAGGGGAGCAGGTCATATACAGATCTGAGGAGGAAGCTTATCCTTAGAGGAGCCATGTGCCACATATCGTTCCAGCTGAGACTTCTTTGGAGTGCACTGTCCCATGTTGTCCATTGCCCCTGTTGGCCTTGCTGGACTGCCTTCTGCACTCTTTTGACATCTTCTTCTTCCTTCAACTCCTGTATGATCATGTCTCTTTTTTCCTTCCCTTTGGCTTTGGACCACCACTGCATTTTTGTTGCTCCCAGTCCCTGTCTGTTGGTTTGCGTGTGTCCAATTATTTCTTTGATGCTGAGGTTTCTCTTGGCATTGTTTACAGCCTCTTGGACTTTCCACTTTCTGCCAGTTCTCAGCTTTGGATGAACTGCTCTCACGATATTGTCCTCCGATTCCTCCAGCATGCTCAACAGTCTTGCTTTTCCAACTTTGTATTCCTCCACTATGGATTTCAGAGGTAGCTTCAGCATTGCTTGACGACAGTAGAATGCAACATCAGTGAGACCAGGTGGGACACCGAGCCATTTTCTTGTGTATTTGTTGATTTTGGCTTCCATTGCTTCGACTGTGCTGGTGCAAATGTCATAGATTAGCAGTGGCCACAGCAGCTTTGGTATCAGCATGAACTGTAGACACCAGACTTTGTATTTGCCTGGCAGTCCGCAGTTATCTATTTTCTTCAGGCCTTCTTCTGCTGTTTGCTTGGTTTCACATCCCCTTTGTGTGTCTTTCAGGGAGTCATCATACCATCTTCCGAGACTTTTTACTGGCTCTTCTGTGACAGTGGGGATGGCTTGGTTGGCTACCATGAATTTGACTGAATCTGCCACTTTTCCTTTTCGCAGTGAGAGACTTCGGGATTTCTTAGGTTTGAACCTCATTCTTGAAGAGGCCACCAGCTCATCCAGCTGCTTTAAGATTTGGTGTGTCTCTTCCTCATCCGTGGACAAGACTGTTGTGTCATCCATGAAAGCTTTCAGAGGAGGCATCTGGTATCCATCTCCCAGATTCACTGGACCTGAACTCTTCATTGCAGCTTTCAAGATGACTTCCATTGCCAACACGAACAGTATGGGAGAGATTGCACAGCCCATTGCAATGCCCACCTCTAGGTCTATCCAGTCCGTGGTGTATTCTTTGGTAGAGAACCGCATTGAGAACCCTTGGAAATACTTCCTCAGCATTGTTCGGATGTTTTCTGGGATGTGATACATTTCAAGAGCCAGCTGGATCATATCGTGTGGAACTGATCCATATGCATTCGCCAGATCAAGCCAAACTACGTCAATGTCTCTCTTCTCTGTTCTTGCTTTTTGGATGGCATCCCAAATCAACGTGGCATGTTCCAAGCATCCAGGCATTCCTGGTATGCCTCCCTTTTGGACTGACATATCCAGATACTTGTTTTCAGTCAGGTATTTTGTCAATCTTGCTGCCATAACAGAGAAGAAGATTTTCCCCTCGACGTTCAGAAGTGATATTGGCCTGAACTGATTGATGCTGCTGGAGTTCTGCTCCTTCGGAATGTACACTCCTTCAGCTCTCATCCATTGGTCGCTGATCTTCTGGTTCCTCCATGCTGATCGAATCATCTTGTGGAGCCACTCGAGCACTTTTGGGCATTTCTTGTAGAGCAGGTATGGTATTCCGTTTGGTCCAGGTGCTGACTTGGCTCTGGCTTTCTTTACTACGTTCTTCACTTCATCCAGTGTTGGTGGTTTGTTATTGAATTTTCCTTCTGGCGCTGCAGGCCAAACCAGATTTTGGATTTCAAGTGGTGCCTCGCGCTGAGAATCGGAATATGTTTCCCTGAGATGCTGCTCTAGGGTTTCCTTGCCCACTGTGAGAGTCCCTGATTTGGGTTGTTCAAACAGCTTTCTTGCAAAGTCAAAGGGATCTTTGAAGAAACGATCTTGAGTCTTCTTCTTTTTGCTCTTTCTTCGCCTTGCTGATTCCACTTTGCTGAGAGCATTGTGTTTGGCCTTCAGATCTTTCCAGAGTTCCAGGAGCCCTTGCTTCTCGAATTCTGAGGCAGTTTTCATTCGCTTTTTAAGCTTCCTTTTCTCCCTCCAGATGCTCTCCATCTGTTGCTGTCTTCTGGATTTCTGGGGAGGCGTTTTTGTCTTTGGCTGCTTCACTCCATAAGTGTCCCTGCAGATAGAGTATATGATGTCTCCGTATGTGTCAAGTTTGTGTTCCAGCGTACTGTTCCCTATTAGCGCATTCAGCTTAAGGACAAGTTCCTCATCTAATTTCTCCAATTGTTCTTTTGCACCGGCAGGCGGCAAATTACAGATCCTGTAAACCATGCCAATATTTGTGTCTACACGTCCACACATACACACAATACAGATTCCGTAAACCATGCAAATATTTGTGTCTACACGTCCACACATACACACAATACAGATCCTGTAAACCACGCAAATATTTGTGTCTACACGTCCACACATACACACAATACAGATCCTGTAAACCATGCAAATATTTGTGTCTACACGTCCACACATACACACAATACAGATCCCATAAACCATGCCAATATTTGTGTCTACACGTCCACAGATACACACAATACAGATCCCGTAATCCATGCCAATATTTGTGTCTACACGTCCACACATACACACAATACAGATCCCGTAAACCATGCAAATATTTGTGTCTACACGTCCACACATATACACAATACAGATCCCGTAAACCATGCCAATATTTGTGTCTACACTTCCACACATACACACAATACAGATCCCGTAAACCATGCAAATATTTGTGTCTACACGTCCACACATACACACAATACAGATCCCGTAAACCATGCCAATATTTGTGTCTACTCGTCCACACATACACACAATACAGATCCTGTAAACCATGCCAATATTTGTGTCTACACGTCCACACATACACACAATACAGATCCCGTAAACCATGCCAGTATTTGTGTCTACACGTCCACACATACACAATAGAGATCCCGTAAACCATGCCAATATTTGTGTCTACACGTCCACACATACACACAATACAGATCCCGTAAACCGTGGAAATATTTGTCAGATTATGCAAACAAAACACCCAAGAAGCACACCCACTGAAGACAGTACGCAGACTGTGCAGCATCATAACGCCTACGTAGTGTGGGCCAAACAACGTGCAGACATGCATCCTAAGATAAACACTGGTGTCAACAACAACAAGATTGCCTTTCTTGTGTGATGACGTTGCAGTCAATGATGAAACCGTTTCAAATCTGAGAATGTAAACGTCTAGAAATGTTCGGTTATAAACAGCTGTGTGCCTCTGAGGCCAGGACTGAGGAATCAATGAACTGTGCCTGAAAAGATCAATGTTTATGGTCAGTTTCATACACCATTGCAGAACTGTACAACAGTAGGCTTTAGATGAACAGGGCACATTCCGGCCACAATTTGTGTTTATAATCCTGATATTTGACACGCAGGATTGCAGAATTGTACAGTATTTTATTCAAATCGTGTTTTATTCCGAAGCTGATCATATCGCTCTCAGACTAACAGAAATGGCTCTATGCTAAAAGACTATCTCAATGAAAACAATCTCTAGTGCCTCAACACTCTATACCAGAAAAGACCAGGTCAGCTATGGACACACAAATCTCCAAATGGGAGCAAAGCACAACTCGACTATATTATCATCAATAAGAAATGGAAAAATAGTGCAAAAAATTGCAGAGCATTCAACTCGTTTGTCAGTGTTGCATCAGATCACCGCATCGTTTCTGCTCGACTTCGATTGAGCCTTCGAGCAAATAAAAAGAAATCTTGCAATACTACCCCATATGACTGGTCAAATCTAAACGACAACCCTGAAATTCGTAACATCTTCATTACAAGGGTGAGAAATAGATTTGCTGCCCTACAAGATACAGTCTCAGCAAAGACTGCTGACATGACATACAACTACTTTGAGATGACTTGTAAAGAAACAGCTGCAGACACTATCCCGCTCAAACCCAAAGTAAAAAAACAGACTCCATGGGTGAATGAGGAAATCTGTCAAAAACGCAAGGAACTAAAAGAAGCTGCACAAATAAAAGACTCTCAACCATCCCCTGAGAACATCATTTACTTCAATAATGCTCGTGCTGCTCTCATAGAGGCCTATGAAGCAGAGCAAACGAACTACCTACAAAGCAAGATCGACCAGATCACAAATGCTGTCAGCAACAAAAAGCCTGCTGTTGCCTGGAAGACCATGAACGAAATAAGTGGTAGAAAAAGCTGTAACAGAGCTAAGCTAAAAGCATCTAGCCAAGAAGAGCGAGTAAAACTGTGGCAACAACACTTCCAAGACCTACTCGGGAAACATCCAGACATCTCTGAAGAAGAAATAACTCCAGTCTTCACGGAGGAACTGAATATCAAGAAAGGGCCGTTTACGTTGGACGAACTACTGATAGCAGTGAAAAGCATTCAGTGTGGAAAAGCATTCGGACTCGATGAGATACCAGCGGAAGTTTGGAAAATAGAGGAATTACACCAGACACTGCTGGAATGCTGCAACAACGTTTATAACCAAGACCCAATGAACAAATGGACAAAAGGATGCCTGCTTCATTTCTCCAAGAAAGGTGACCTCAGAATCACAAAGAACTACCACGGAATCACATTAACTGCAATTTCTGCAAAGATCTACATCCTAATGCTCCTAAATAGGATAAGGCCGGAGATAGATCCAGTTCTGAGGGAAAACCAAAATGGGTTTCGCCAAAACAGATCGACATCAGGACAAATACTCACCATCAGACGTATATTGGAAGGCATAAAAACCAAAAACCTCCCAGCTGTTTTCCTATTTATCGACTTTTCCAAAGCTTTCGATTCGATCCACCGAGGAAAGATGAAGGAGATTCTAACTGCATATGGACTACCCAAAGAAACAGTAAACGCCATCATGATGCTGTATCAGAATACCCGCTGTATGGTTCGCTCCCCCGACGGAGACACAGACTTCTTCAACATCAATGCTGGAGTCCTTCAAGGAGATACGCTTGCCCCCTACATTTTCATCATCTGTCTCGATTATGTGCTGAGGAAAGCAGTGGATAAGAACAAAAACTCGGCTTTACCCTCACGGAACAGAAGAGCAGACGCTACCCTGCAGTAAAGATAACAGATGCGGTTTACGCTGATGACCTGGCTGTTCTCGCAGACCTCCTAAAGGATGCAACATCTCTCCTTCACAGTTCGAAAGAACAGCAATGGAGATCGGGCTCCAACTCAATGCGAACAAAACAGAGTTCATCTGTCTGAACCAAGATGCATCAGAAGGCATGAAAGTCTCAATGGAGATACAATCAAACAAGTTCAAGACTTTAAATACCTGGGCAGCTACACTGACTCCACAGAACAAGACGTCAACACCAGACTCGGAAATGCCTGGGGCGCTCTAAATCAACTGGACAAAATCTGGAAATCCAATCTACCAGACAACCCGAAAAGAAACTTCTTCCGAGCAGCAGTAGAGTCCGTTCTTACATATGGCTCAATCTCTTGGACCCTAACACGACATTGGAGAAGATTATTGATGGAGCATATACACGAATGCTGCGTGCAGCCCTGAACAAATCCTGGAGAGAACTTCCAACTAACAAAGAGTTATATGGTAAGATCCTACCAATCAGTAAATCAATACGTCAACAAAGAATGCGCTTCGCGGGACACTGCTGGCGTAGCAAAGAAGAACTGGTGGGGGATGTTCTACTATGGAGACCCAGCCATGGCAAACAAAGACCAGGATGTCCAAAGAAGACCTTCATCGACCTACTGATGGATGATACGGGCCTGTCAGTATGATGAACTACCTACTGCAATGTCTGACAGAGAAGGATGGAATAAACGTGTCATGGATAGCCGAGCAAGCTCGACATGATGATGATGGTGATCTGTGTTTACAATTCTGATAATTGACATGTTGGGTTCCTGGTCTGTACACTATTAGAGTTTAGATAAATGGGGCACATTCTGGAGATGATATGTGTATGATCCCGATATCTGACATGCAGCGCTGCAAAAGTGTAGGCCTACAGTATTTTAGTTTAAATAGTTGGTAAGTTTAACTATCTGGGAACGACCATCTCACCAAACGGCAGATGCACATCAGAAATAGCCAGCAGAATCGGCCAAGCCAAAACAGCATTCAAGAAGAAAAGGCATTCTTACCAACAAATGCCTATCAATTAACATCAGGAAGAGAGTTTTTGAATGTTATATAGAACCGATAATGTTATGCAGTTGTGAGGCGTGGACAGTCAACATGCAAAGCCAGAACAAGATTGAGGAGCCGAGATGTGGTTTCTTCGAAGAATGTTGAGAGTTCCATGGACAGCAAAGAAAACAAACGAGACTGTCTTGATGGATGCAGACACAAGAAGATCATTCATTAGGAAGATTAGGAAAAGACAGGCAACATTTATAGGCCATTTTATGAGGAAAGGGGAATTAGAGCACCTGGTCACAACAGGAAAGGTGGAGGGAAAGAGAGCACCAGATAGATCCAGGGAGAAACTATTGGACGGACTTGCAGGGTGGCTGAGGACAGAGAGGGTGGAAGATGTGCTTGCAGCAGCAAGGGACAGGTAGATATGGAGGGCCATGATCGCCAACGCCATGTGGCAGAGCACTTGATGATGATATTATGATAGTGTTATATTCGGAGGGGATCTGTGTTTACAGTCCTGATATTTGACATGCAATGCTGCAGAAGTATACAGTATTTAAATAGTGTTATATTCCGAAGACGATCTGTGTTTACAATCCTGATATTTGACATGCAGATCTGCTGGTCTGTCCACTATCAGAGCTTAGAGAAAAAGTGACATATCCTGATATTCGATATGTAGTGCTGCAGGACTGATTCTACTGCTGACGTGGTGAGAAACACTCTGAAGACTGATCGTACCCCATTGTACAGGTGAAGTTAAAAAGTTACGCAATTTTTGTGTCATGTAAATGTAGGTCCTCTAGGTGCGGGTGGGAGCTGTTTGCAATTTGTTTTCGTAGATTTTTTTGTTTTGTTTTGTTTGAGAATTCAGTTGCATACAGGCCACAGAACATGGTTTGAGCCATCTACAATTTACAAACAAACAAACAAACAAACAAACAAACACTCTTTCCACACTACCAAGTAACTGACGTGACCATTTTTTAAACCAAACATTTCTCAAATAAACAAAAAGCGTGTATGGTCATTCCTCACCTTAACCATTCTCACGAGATCGTCACAGTCATGTACGGTGGCCTCACGAACGTTGAAACTGGCCATGATGTTATTACAGCTCTCTATCGTACAACACTGATGCTAGTCTTCTGCGTTCATTAATAAACAACGCCTGGGCCAATGGCTGACTCAGTTGTTACAGTCATAGATTCTCGTGTCATGGACGTATTAAATCCAGCCCCCCCCCCCCCCCCCCCCCCCCCGCTGCAACAAAGAGATAGAGCTGTTCAACGTGTGGCGTAGTGGTTAATGCATTATACAGGCGACTGGAAGGCTGTTGGTTTGATAACCATCAGTTAAAAGACTCTCTCTCTCTCTCTCTCTCTCTCTCTCTCTCTCTCTCTCTCCTCTCTCTCTGTGTTATCTTTCCAAGAACCAGAGGGGAAAAAAACAACAAAACAAAACAAAACAAAAAGAATAAGAACGTGTATCTAATACAACAAGACAATACTGCGCCTGTCTTGTCTTGTGTTAAATACACGTTCTTAATCTTTTTATTTAATTTTTTTTTAGTATTTTGTTCTGGTCCTGTTTGCTTGAACGTGGGCAGTCACACTTGTTTTGGATTCTTTCAAGAGTTAATTGTAGTACAGTTCTGTTGAAAGACTAGACTGATTAATCACAGATCATTCATCTCATCCATCAGACGCTGGTCATCACCAGGTGACTGTATCTTCTGGGCCTGTAATGCCAGGATGATATTATCATGATGGCAGTGTAGGCAGCGGCTGTTCATGCCCTGGCGAAAGCGTTTTCCTGCGCAGGCAATTTTTTGTCATAAGAAAGATCATCGCCCCTTCCTCTATTTGACTACGCCGGGAAAAAATGGGCCCGCCTGTTGCCAGGCGGTTGTTAAACATGGCGTCACACACACACACACACACACACA
Source organism: Monoplex corrugatus (assembly GCA_030674185.1). Lineage (NCBI taxonomy): Eukaryota > Metazoa > Mollusca > Gastropoda > Littorinimorpha > Ranellidae > Monoplex > Monoplex corrugatus. The sequence continues at coordinate 43,949,254 of JAPXFY010000031.1, forward strand.
CACACACACACACACACACACACACACACACACACACACACACACAGAGTAGCATTATGACTTCATGAGATATGATGACGTTAAAGATAAGAGATGAGTTTGAGAGTGCGTGGTGTGTGCGTGGTGTTGGAGTGTGTGTGTGTGTGTGGTGTGATATGGCGTGTAGAGTGTTGTGTGGTGTGATATGACGTGTAGAGTGTTGTGTGGTGTGATATGGCGTGTAGAGTGTTGTGTGGTGTGATATGACGTGTAGAGTGTTGTGTGGTGTGATATGGCGTGTACAGTGTTGTGTGGTGTGATATGACGTGTAGCGTGTTGTGTGGTGTGATATGACGTGTAGAGTGTTGTGTGGTGTGATATGACGTGTAGAGTGTTGTGTGGTGTGATATGACGTGTAGAGTGTTGTGTGGTGTGATATGACGTGTAGAGTGTTGTGTGGTGTGATATGGCGTGTAGAGTGTTGTGTGGTGTGATATGACGTGTAGAGTGTTGTGTGGTGTGATATGACGTGTAGAGTGTTGTGTGGTGTGATATGACGTGTAGAGTGTTGTGTGGTGTGATATGACGTGTAGCGTGCTGTGTGGTGTGATATGGCGTGTAGAGTGTTGTGTGGTGTGATATGACGTGTAGAGTGTTGTGTGGTGTGATATGACGTGTAGAGTGTTGTGTGGTGTGATATGACGTGTAGAGTGTTGTGCGGTGTGATATGACGTGTAGAGTGTTGTGTGGTGTGATATGGCGTGTAGAGTGTTGTGTGGTGTGATATGACGTGTAGAGTGTTGTGTGGTGTGCGTTGTAGTTTGTGATGGTATGGTGTGGTGTTCACCAAAACCCATAAGCACGTCAGCTCACAAACACACATACAGGTTGTTTACCACCTGACACAAACATACATACAGATTGTTTACCATCTGACACAAACATACATACAGATTGTTTACCATCTGACACAAACATACATACAGGTTGTTTACCATCTGACACAAACACACATACAGGTTGTTTACCATCTGACACAAACATACATACAGATTGTTTACCATCTGACACAAACATACATACAGGTTGTTTACCATCTGACACAAACATACATACAGATTGTTTACCACCTGACACAAACATACATACAGGTTGTTTACCATCTGACACAAACATACATACAGGTTGTTTACCATCTGACACAAACATACATACAGATTGTTTACCACCTGACACAAACATACATACAGATTGTTTACCATCTGACACAAACATACATACAGGTTGTTTACCATCTGACACAAACATACATACAGGTTGTTTACCATCTGACACAAACATACATACAGGTTGTTTTTTCCATCTGACACAAACATACATACAGGTTGTTTACCATCTGACACAAACATACATACAGGTTGTTTACCATCTGACACAAACATACATACAGGTTGTTTACCATCTGACACAAACATACATACAGGTTGTTTACCATCTGACACAAACATACATACAGGTTGTTTACCATCTGACACAAACATACATACAGATTGTTTACCATCTGACACAAACATACATACAGATTGTTTACCATCTGACACAAACACACATACAGGTTGTTTACCATCTGACACAAACATACATACAGGTTGTTTACCATCTGACACAAACATACATACAGACTGTTTACTATCTGACACAAACATACATACAGATTGTTTACCATCTGACACAAACACACATACAGGTTGTTTACCGTCTGACACAAACACACATACAGGTTGTTTACCATCTGACACAAACATACATACAGATTGTTTACCATCTGACACAAACATACATACAGGTTGTTTACCATCGCACAAACATACATACAGTTGTTTACCAATCTGACACAAACATACATACAGGTTGTTTACATCGCACACAAACATACACACATTTACCTGTACGATTGTCAGACAATAATACGCCTGTACATACTATAAAAGTCATACATATGTCCTTTCCACTCAATGAAGGAAAGGAAATATTAAATAGATAGATAGCATAATACATAATGAATAAATAATAAATAAATATATAAAAACAATGAATGAATCATCAATAAAAAATACACGTTCGAATCTGCATAGGTCTAAACCATTATCACTGCTCATTGCATCACAACCACATAGCACACACCATACGCCAACACCATACTCACAACCATACGTCCACACACCATACGCCACAACCAACGTCACACACCATACGCACACAACCACACCATGCGTCACACACCATACGCCACACACCATACGTCACACACCATAGCCACACACCATACGTCACACACCCAACGTCACACACCATGCGTCACACACCATACGTCACACACCATACGCACACACACCATGCCACACACCATACGTCACACACATACCACACGGTCACACCTACACACCATACGCACACACATCTCACACACACGTCACACACCATACGTCACACACCATACGTCACACACCATACACACCTCACACACATACGCCCACAACTCCACACACTACACATGTCACACAACCATGACGCCATACACCATACACCAACACCACACACCATCATCGTCACACACCACACACCACAACAACACACACCTACACACACACGTCACACACCAACAACCACCACCACACACCATGCGTCACACACCACACACACCAACCATACACCATGCGTCACAACACACACACCAACAACCACCACACCATACACCACACACCATGCGTCACACACCACCAACCACACACCATACACCATACGCCACACACCAATAACCACACGTCACACATCATACGCCATACACCAATAACCACAACCATACGTCAAACCATACGCCACACACCAATAACCACACACCATACGTCACACACCATACGCCACACACCAATAACACACACCATGCACCACACGTCACACACACCATACGTCACACACCACACACCATACCTCACACACCAACAACCACACCCATACACCACACGTCACACACCATACGCCACACCCATACGTCACACACCACACACAACAACCACATACCATACGCCACACACCACGACAACATACCAACGCCACACACCATATGCCACACACCATACGTCAACACACCATACCCACACGCCACCGACCACACATCATGCCACATACCATACTCACACACCATATGCCACACACCATACGCCACACACCAACAGCCACACACCATACGCCACACACCATACGCACACACCAACAACCACACACCATACGCCACACACCAACAACCACACACACAACCACACACCATATGCACACACCAACAACCACACACCATACGCCACACACACAACACCACACCATATGCCACACAACAACAACCACACACCATACGCCACACACCATATGCCACACACAACAACCACACACCATAGCCACACACCATACGCCACACACCAACAACCACACACCATACGCCACACACCAACAACCACACACCAACAACCACACACCATATGCCACACACCAACAACCACACCATACGCCACACACCATATGCCACACACCAACAACCACACACCATACGCACACACCAACAACCACATGCCACACAACAACCACCACACACCATATCCACACAACAACCACACACCACTGACCACACCAAACGTCACACACCAAACGTCACACACCATACACCACACACCAACAACCACACACCATTGCCACACACCAAACGTCACACACCAAACGCACACACCAACACAACCACACACCATACGCCACACACCATACACCACACACCATACACCACACATCATGCGCCACACACCATACACCACACACCATACACCACAATCATGCGCCACACACCATGCGCCACACACCAACAACCACACACCATACGCTACACACCATACACCACACACCAACAACCACACACCATACACCACACACCAACACCACACCCACACACCATACGCCACACACCAAACGTCACACACCAACAACCACACACCAAACGCCACACACCAAACGTCACACACCAACAACCACACACCATACGCTACACACCATACACCACACACCATACGCACTCCACACACCATACGCCACACACCAACAACCACACACCATACGCCACACACCACCGACCACCACCAACGCCACACACCATACGCCACACACCAAACGTCACACACCAACAACCACACACCATATGCTACACACCATACACCACACACCATACGCCACTCACCACACACCATACGCCACACACAACAACCACACACCATACGCCACACATCACCGACCCACACCAACGCCACACACCATATGCCACACACCATACGTCACACACCATACACCACACACCATACGCCACGATCACACATCATATGCCACATACCATACTCACACACCAACAGCCACACACCATATGCCACACACCATACGCCACACACCAACAGCCACACACCATACGCCACACACCAACAACCACACACCATACGCCACACAACAAACGTCACACACCAACAACCACACACACACACACCAAACGCCACACACCAACAACCACACACCATACGCTACACACCATACGCTACACACCATACGCTACACACCATACGCCACACACCATACACCACACACAAACGTCACACACCAACAACCACACACCACACACCAAACGTCACACACCAACAACCACACACCATACACCAAACGTCACACACCAACAACCACACACCATACACCAAACGTCACACACCACACACCAAACGTCACACACCAACAACCACACACCACACACCAAACGTCACACACCAAACGTCACACACCATACACCAAACGTCAACACCAAAACGTCACACACCATACACCACACACCAAACGTCACACCAACAACCACACACCACACACCAAACGTCACACACCAACAACCACACACATACACCAAACGTCACACACCATACGCTACACATTATACATCACACACCAAACGTCACACACCATACGCTACACACTATACACCACACACCAAACGTCACACACCAAACGTCACACACCATACGCTACACACTATACACCACACACCATACGCCACACACCAAACGTCACACACCACACACCAAACGTCACACACCACACGTCACACACCATACGCTACACACTATACACCACACACCGAACGTCACACACCATACGCTACACACCATACGCTACACACTATACAACACACACCAAACGTCACACACCATACGCTACACACTATACACCACACACCATACGCCACACACCAAACGTCACACACCAACAACCACACACCCACACCAAACGTCACACACCAAACGTCACACACCATACGCTACACACTATACACCACACACCAAACGTCACACACCATACGCTACACACAATACACCACACACCAAACGTCACACACCAACAACCACACACCATACACCACACATCAAACGTCACACACCAACAACCACACACCAACAACCACACACCAACAACCACACACCATACACCACACACCATACGCCACACACCAAACGTCACACACCAACAACCATACACCACACCGTCACACACCATACACCACACACCAACAACCACACACCATACGCCACACACCAAACGTCACACACCATACGCCACACACCAACAACCACACACCATACGCCACACACCAACAACCACACACCATACGCCACACACCAACAACCACACCATATGCCACACACCATACGCCACATACCAACAACCACACACCATACGCCACACACCATACGCCACACACCATACGCCACACACCAACAACCACACACCAACGCCACACACCAACCACACACACCAACAACCACACACCATACACCAACAACCACACACCATACGCTACACACCAACAACCTCACACCATACGCTACACACCAACAACCACACACCATACGCTACACACCAACAACCACACACCATATGCCACACACCAACAACCACACACCATGCGCCACACACCAACAACCACACACCATGCGCCACACACCAACAACCACACACCATATGCCACACACCATACACCAACAACCACACATACGCCACACACCAACAACCACACACCATACGCCACACACCAAACGTCACACACCATACGCCACACACCGTACGCCACCAACCACACATCATATGCCACACACAAATCGCCACAGACCACACTACACACACCATACGTCACACACCATACGCCACACACCACACTACACACACTATACGTCACACACACCACACGTCACACATCACACGTCATACACCACACTCTATACGTCACACACCACAAGCCATGCACTATACGCCATACGTCACACATCACACACGTCACACATCACACACCACACTCTATACGTCACACACCATACGCCACACACCGTACGCCACCAACCACACATCATATGCCACACACAAATCGCCACATACCACACTACACACACCATACGTCACACACCATACGTCACACACCACACTACACACACTGTATGTCACACACACCACACGTCACACATCACACGCCATACACCACACTCTATACGTCACACACCACAAGCCATGCACTATACGCCATACACTATACGCCATACGTCACACATCACACACCATACGTCACACACCACAAGCCACAAGTCACCCGCCATACGCCACACTCTATACGTCACACATCACACGCCATACGCCACACTCTATACGTCACACACCACAAGCCACAAGTCACACACCACACACCACACGCCACACTCTATACGTCACACACCACAAGCCACAAGTCACACACCACACGCCACACTCTATACGTCACACACCACACGCCATACTCTATACGTCACACACCACACGCCACACTCTATACGTCACACATCACACACCACACGCCACACTCTATACGTCACACACCACACGCCATACTCTATACGTCACACACCACACGCCATACGCCACACTCTATACGTCACACACCACACGCCACACTCTATACGTCACACATCACACGCCATACTCTATACGTCACACACCACACGCCATACGCCACACTCTATACGTCACACACCACACGCCATACGCCACACTCTATACGTCACACACCACAAGCCACAAGTCACACACCACACGCCACACTCTATACGTCACACACCACAAGCCACAAGTCACACACCACACCACACTCTATACGTCACACACCACACGCCATACGCCACACTCTATACGTCACACACCATACGCCACACGTCACGCACCATACGCCAAACATTACCCGCCATTAGCCACACACCAGCTGCTCACCTAGCCACACACCTAGTCTCTCACCTAGTCATACATCTAGCCTCTCACCTACCCCCACACATAGCCTCTCACATAGCCACTCACCTAGCCACTCACCTGGCCACTCACTAGCCACACCTAGACACTCACCTAGCCACACACAGCCACACATAGCCCTCACCTAGCCACTCACCTTGCCACACACCTAGCCACTCACAAGCCACACCTAGACACTCACCTAGCCACAGTCACTCACCTAGCCACTCACCAAGCCACACACCTAGCCACAGTCACTCACCTAGCCACTCATTAGCCACTCACAAGCCATACACCTAGACACTCACCTAGCCACAGTCATTCACCTAGCCACTCATTAGCCACACACCAAGTCACTCACTGAGCCACTCACCTAGCCACTCACCTAGTCACACACATAGAATTCCAGTGGACTCAACCTTAGATTTTTCTGACGACATATCTGCTATGACCAGTAATATTCAAGAGCTTCAGTCGGTTGTGGCTGACAACTGCAGATGTACAGGAAACATTGGCCTTATAATCAGTGCCAAGTATATCAAGAACATGTTTAGTAGGGAACATCCAGTGCCAACAGATGTCTTCACTGACCCGAAGAAGGTTGAGGAGGTAGACAACTTCACGTACCTGACAGTTCCATCAGTAGCACTACTGACTTTGACCACGAGCTGAAATATTGGATTCAAAATACAACAGCAGCAGTCAACCAACTGAGTAATGTAAGGAGCGACAGGGCTCTATCACACAACTAAGACCTCCCTCATCAGCATCATCATGTGCCCTGCCGCATGGCGTTGGTGATCATGGCCCTCCATATGATTCTATCCCTTGTTGCTTCAAGTACTCCTCCCACCCTCTCTGTCCTCAGCCACCCTGCAAGTCCGTCCAATATTCTCTTCCTGGGTTTACCTGGTTTTCTCTTTCCCACCATCTTTCCTGTTGTGACCAGGTGTTCTAATTTCTCTTTCCTCGTAAAATGTCCCATAAATTTTGCTTGTCTTTTCCAAATCTTCTTTATTAATGATCTTCTTATGTCTGCCTCCTTCAAGAGGCCTCCCTCAGTCTGTCAATACTCCAGCCTATTGTACTAGCCACAACCTTGACTGGGTGATTTGTGGAACTGAGGATCAAATGATAGATAAAAAAGATAACAACACGCTGCCGTCTGATCATGATTATGTAGTGGCCCAATTGCCTATCTCTAGGCCAACACTTCCTCCAATTGCCTATCTCTAGGCCAAACACTTCCTCCAATTGCCTATCTCTAGGCCAACACTTCCTCCAATTGCCTATCTCTAGGCCAACACTTCCTCCAATTGCCTATCTCTAGGCCAACACTTCCTCCAATTGCCTATCTCTAGGCCAACACTTCCTCCAATTGCCTATCTCTAGGCCAACACTTCCTCCAATTGCCTATCTCTAGGCCAACACTTCCTCCAATTGCCTATCTCTAGGCCAACACTTCCTCCAATTGCCTATCTCTAGGCCAACACTTCCTCCAATTGCCTATCTCTAGGCCAACACTTCCTCCAATTGCCTATCTCTAGGCCAACACTTCCTCCAATTGCCTATCTCTAGGCCAACACTTCCTCCAATTGCCTATCTCTAGGCCAACACTTCCTCCAATTGCCTATCTCTAGGCCAACACTTCTCCAATTGCCTATCTCTAGGCCAACACTTCCTCCAATTGCCTATCTCTAGGCCAACACTTCCTCCAATTGCCTATCTCTAGGCCAACACTTCCTCCAATTGCCTATCTCTAGGCCAACACTTCCTCCAATTGCCTGTCTCTAGGCCAACACTTCCTCCAATTGCCTATCTCTAGGCCAACACTTCCTCCAATTGCCTATCTCTAGGACAACACTTCCTCCAATTGCCTATCTCTAGGCCAACACTTCCTCCAATTGCCTATCTCTAGGCCAACACTTCCTCCAATTGCCTATCTCTAGGCCAACACTTCCTCCAATTGCCTATCTCTAGGCCAACACTTCCTCCAATTGCCTATCTCTAGGCCAACACTTCCTCAATTGCCTATCTCTAGGCCAACACTTCTCCATTGCCTATCTCTAGGCCAACACTTCCTCCAATTGCCTATCTCTAGGCCAACACTTCCTCCAATTGCCTATCTCTAGGCCAACACTTCCTCCAATTGCCTATCTCTAGGCCAACACTTCCTCCAATTGCCTATCTCTAGGCCAACACTTCCTCCAATTGCCTATCTCTAGGCCAACACTTCCTCCAATTGCCTATCTCTAGGCCAACACTTCCTCCAATTGCCTATCTCTAGGCCAACACTTCCTCCAATTGCCTATCTCTAGGCCAACACTTCCTCCAATTGCCTATCTCTAGGCCAACACTTCCTCCAATTGCCTATCTCTAGGCCAACACTTCCTCCAATTGCCTATCTCTAGGCCAACACTTCCTCCAATTGCCTATCTCTAGGCCAACACTTCCTCCAATTGCCTATCTCTAGGCCAACACTTCCTCCAATTGCCTGTCTCTAGGCCAACACTTCCTCCAATTGCCTATCTCTAGGCCAACACTTCCTCCAATTGCCTATCTCTAGGCCAACACTTCCTCCAATTGCCTATCTCTAGGCCAACACTTCCTCCAATTGCCTATCTCTAGGCCAACACTTCCTCCAATTGCCTATCTCTAGGCCAACACTTCCTCCAATTGCCTGTCTCTAGGCCAACACTTCCTCCAATTGCCTATCTCTAGGCCAGCACTTCCTCCAATTGCCTATCTCTAGGCCAACACTTCCTCCAATTGCCTATCTCTAGGCCAACACTTCCTCCAATTGCCTATCTCTAGGCCAACACTTCCTCCAATTGCCTGTCTCTAGGCCAACACTTCCTCCAATTGCCTATCTCTAGGCCAACACTTCCTCCAATTGCCTATCTCTAGGCCAACACTTCCTCCAATTGCCTATCTCTAGGCCACACTTCCTCCAATTGCCTATCTCTAGGCCAACACTTCCTCCAATTGCCTATCTCTAGGCCAACACTTCCTCCAATTGCCTATCTCTAGGCCAACACTTCCTCCAATTGCCTATCTCTAGGCCAACACTTCCTCCAATTGCCTATCTCTAGGCCAACACTTCCTCCAATTGCCTGTCTCTAGGCCAACACTTCCTCCAATTGCCTATCTCTAGGCCAACACTTCCTCCAATTGCCTATCTCTAGGCCAACACTTCCTCCAATTGCCTATCTCTAGGCCAACACTTCCTCCAATTGCCTATCTCTAGGCCAACACTTCCTCCAATTGCCTATCTCTAGGCCAACACTTCCTCCAATTGCCTATCTCTAGGCCAACACTTCCTCCAATTGCCTATCTCTAGGCCAACACTTCCTCCAATTGCCTATCTCTAGGCCAACACATTCCTCCAATTGCCTATCTCTAGGCCAGCACTTCCTCCAATTGCCTATCTCTAGGCCAGCACTTCCTCCAATTGCCTATCTCTAGGCCAGCACTTCCTCCAATTGCCTATCTCTAGGCCAACACTTCCTCCAATTGCCTATCTCTAGGCCAACACTTCCTCCAATTGCCTATCTCTAGGCCAACACTTCCTCCAATTGCCTATCTCTAGGCCAGCACTTCCTCCAATTGCCTATCTCTAGGCCAACACTTCCTCCAATTGCCTATCTCTAGGCCAACACTTCCTCCAATTGCCTATCTCTAGGCCAACACTTCCTCCAATTGCCTATCTCTAGGCCAACACTTCCTCCAATTGCCTATCTCTAGGCCAGCACTTTCTCCAATTGCCTATCTCTAGGCCAACACTTCCTCCAATTGCCTATCTCTAGGCCAGCACTTCCTCCAATTGCCTATCTCTAGGCCAACACTTCCTCCAATTGCCTATCTCTAGGCCAGCATTTCCTCCAATTGCCTATCTCTAGGCCAGCACTGCCTCCAAAGTTTGTGGAGGACAGGAATGCTGTCACCATCAACAGAAACGCCTTGAAACAAGACCTATGATTCTCACTCAGACCAACACCCCAGCCCACACCTTGGTACCTACACCAAAGCCTGCAACCCACACAGACTGTTTCAGCCTTGACGGTTAGTTCTGTCCACTAAAAGTAAAACCATGTTTGTCTGTTTTCTCCCCCCCCCCCCCCCCCTCTCTGTGTGTCTGTCTCTGGAGGTATGCTATATTGAGTATGGTATATATATGTATGCAAGAGATTGGAATTTTTTTGTACTGACATGATCGAGAAATGAACATTTTTACATTTTTATTGTTTTGTTCACGTTGTATTATTATTGATCATCTGTTTTCATTACAGCAGTTGGGAGTGACGTATGTTTGTTTTGCTCGTAATTGCCTCTGCCCGCCATGCTTTGTGAATCTTCATGTGCTTTTGTGACATGAGGCGCTGTACGTGTGGTCATTATCATCATTATCATCATCATCATCATCATCATCATCATATTGCTATCGTTATTTCCTCTTCTTCTTATTATTATTATTATTGCTTTTGTTGTAGTTCTTATTACTATTCTTATTATCATTATTATCGTTGTTACTATTATTATTATCATCATCATTAATAATAATATTGTTGTTATAATCGTCATCAGCAGCAGCAGCAGCAGCATCACCATCATTATTACTACGATCACTATCATCATCATCATCATCATCATCATCATCATCATCATTGTTATTATATAGCCAATTGTGAAAACCGGAAGATGGAGGTGGATCATATGCCATGAATTCCAAACGGTTGCACTTCCAAAGCAAAATATAAACACCGTTACTTCCACTGGGAATATTTACGACTGTTTATTCGTCATCTGCAGCGTTCATCTGTGAACCAAGCTGTTTCCAATACTCTTTCCAGTGTCTAAAGAAATTTACACCGTCGTTAACACCCTACATCACACCTGCAAGCTCTATTAGAAAAGAGCAGTAATCATCACCCACGCCCTCAAAAACTATTGTTTGTTTCTAATATCGGCCGACTGATGTGTAGATAGTTGAACGCGTAATGAACCCTCTAATTTGGAGAAGGGCTGTGTATGTGTGTGTGTGTGTGTGTGTGTGCGCGCGCGCGCGTGTGTATGTGTGTGTGTGTGTGTGTGTGTGTGTGTGTGTGTGTGTGTGTGTGTGTGTGTGTGTGTGTGTGCCTATGTGTGTGCCATGCTAATCTGAACTTATGAAAAATTCGCATTTTGCTATTTTTGCTCCCTTATAACTCTTTGTAACTGAGTAAATGTTCTGCTTTTCTGTTTTTACGTAACCTTATATTACTAAAAAATGTTTTAAAATTAAATCCCTAGTTGTTGTTGTTTTTTTCAATACACAATCAAAAACAGCATTCCATTGCTTGTTATGTTAAAGGTGTCATCTTAAAACGTCATTATCTCAGGGAAGAAAATTGATAGAACATTACTTTTTTTTTTTCAATTTGTGTCTACAATTAAAGTATGAAGACTAGTCTCATGTTTATCCCAATTTTGCCTGCTGGTATCTAATTAGTCTGTTTTTAGTTATTCAATCTCTCACGCCTATGAAAAATTGTCTGTAGGATACACATACATATAAAATTGCACAGCTGTGTATTAAAGTCTGGTTTTAATTATTCAATCTCCCATGCCCCTGAAAAACTGTGGCACGCACATTCAAGCTGAGGATCAGATCTAACAAGCCGAGTGAACAGGGACCAGAAGAACAAGAAAACCAATACAAGCGCGTATCCAACAAAACAAAACAAGCGCAAATCCATTTCTTACCCACTGGACGAGGCGGCAGGGAAGTTTTTAGTCCCGTTTTTATTATCCATTGTTTGGTGTCTGTGATCTGTTTGTGACCGTGCGTTCGCGCTTGACAAAGGCTAGTTGGCCGAAAATTTGCGCTTGTTTTGTGTTGTTTTGTTGGATACGCGCTTGTATTGGTTTTCTTGTTCTTCTGGTCCCTGGTTGCTTGGGCGCGGGCAGTCACACTTGTTTTGGAAGCCGAGTGAAGCATGGTATTTTAAGTTCTGGTACTAGCAAAACCGTGCTACTCTGTCGACAGACGCTGGGCAAACTGGACAGTGTGAGTACGAGCGATTCATAAGCTGAGATGTAAAGTGCACGTTTTGCAGGTGTGAATTTCACCCACAGATGTCAGCTCTTACCGAACTGCATGCTTGTCGCAAGATTACTGGACATTTTGAAACGTTCAACAAGTTGAAACTGACCGAGACGCACAGCACGCGCGCACGGACATACACACATCCCACTGCTCCTCCCCTCTTCCGCACTCATGAACACACGCGCGTGCGTACACACACACACACACACACACTCGCTAAACGCACACACACACACAAACACACATACATACACACATATACATAAATACACACTCGCTAAACGCGCTCACACACACACGCGCGCGCGCGCACACACACACCGAGTCAGATCGCTGGTTTAATTCTCCAATCACCTTAGAAGAGTTAAAAAACACTTATCTTGTCTCTACACAACAAAAGCAGATCGGCAGGTGTCGATGCAGTTTCAACTGAAATGATTAAACATCTTCCAGAAAACTATATTATTTTTTTACACAAAATTTTTCAGAACTGCTGGGTTGGTGGAACTGTACCACAATTATGGCAAAAGTCTAGTGTTATACCAGTATTAAAAGCAGGAAAGCCTAAAAACAATAAAAACAGTTACAGACCTATTGCGTTGACGTCCCATACGAGCAAACTATTTTATGAAAAATGGTATTAAACAGACTTGTACATTACTGTGATAAAAATAACGTTATTCCAGTAAATCAGGCTGGTTTTAGAAAAGGGAGATCTACAGTTGAGCACCTGGTTAAACTTACCACTCACATCAAGAAACAGTTTGCCCGCAGAAAAAGTCTTTTAGCTACTTTTTTTGATGTGAAAAAAGCTTACGATCAAGTTTGGCATACGCGTTTATTGTACAAGCTGAAATCTATTGGTTTATCTGGCAATATGTATGATTACATTAAGTCTTTTTTAGCCAATAGAACTATTCAGGCAAGAGTGGGAACTAGTTATTCTACTTCACGATATCTTGATATGGGAATTCCACAAGGTTCAGTGATAGCACCGCTTTTATTTAATATCCTGATACAGGATCTTCCTAAAGCACTCTCAAATCGTGTTGTTTTGGCACAGTACGCTGATGATATATGTATTTGGATGAATATTACTTTAACAAAGACAACTCCACAGAGAGCACAGAATTACATTAGGAAGTTGTATCAATCTGATCTTGATAATCTTGAAAACTATATGTTAGAAAATGGTCTGTCGTTGTCAGCGGAAAAAACTAACATGATGCTATTTAATTCTGGTAGTACTTTAAGTAACTTGCCTACTTTTAGATTGCTTGGTGAAGTGTTACATTACAAACAGGTTGTAAAATTTCTGGGAGTCTTTATGACATCGAAATTAAACTGGAATGTCCATTTTGATTATATTTCAACAAAAGCAAGAAAAGCCCTAAATTTTTTCTAAAGATAATAAGCCGATTACCTTGGGGAATGGATACGAACATACTAATTCATCTATCAACAGCACTTGTACAATCTAAATTATCCTATGCGCAAGAAGTGTTCTTCAGTGCACCAAAATATTGATTAAAGAAGATACAAAGCTGAGACTGCAAAAGTATTAAAATTGCTCTAGGTGTCCCTACTCATGCCTCTAATCTAGAAACGTACAAAGTTGCTGGAATTCTGCCTCTGAACAACTATCGTGAGCTAGCGACAGCAAAATTTGCAGTTAGAACTACTTCACAAGCGGACAATTTTGTGAGTAAGGAAATTAAAATCAGGTCTGATGTTGACTTTCCAAAGCGAGCAAAAAGCATTTCATCACAAATGACTGTTGCAACTTACATATCTGACTTGGTCAAACAGTCTAACATAAATATGGATGAAATAGCTGAGACACCATCAACAACGCCTATCCCTACATGGGAAATGCTAAAAGCCTCTTTTGATATTGATTATACAGACGCTAAGAAATCTGAAAACGTCAACATTTCGATATCCACAGCAAGAGAACACA
This sequence comes from Monoplex corrugatus, assembly GCA_030674185.1. Taxonomy (NCBI): domain Eukaryota; kingdom Metazoa; phylum Mollusca; class Gastropoda; order Littorinimorpha; family Ranellidae; genus Monoplex; species Monoplex corrugatus. The sequence continues at coordinate 43,964,649 of JAPXFY010000031.1, forward strand.
TCAATGAAAAATACCGTACCCACCTTCATATTTTTACCGATGGATCAGCATTTTATGTTCCAAAATTTAAGATAAAAAAGTCATTTTTCGTTGGGGCAAACATATCTATCTTTACAGCGGAATTAGTCGCTATTAATCAAGCCACTGAATTATCTACTAAATCTTAAACCCGAGTCTTTCAAAGTAGTTCTCTTTGTTGACTCAAAATCTGTATTATATGCCTTACGGTCTTTTGATGCTGACACAAGACCTGATTTAATTACTGAGGCAAATCATCTTATACATCGTTTAAGGGTCAAAGGTACAGATATCAGTTTATGCTGGATGCCTTCTCACGTTGGTCTTCACGGTAACGAAGTAGTTGACAGAGCAGCTTAGCAAGGCGCCCGGAATTCTGATAATGCTATAGAATTACATGTTCATACTTCCGTAAAAGAAGCTTGCAACTTGCTCGAATCAGCCTCATGGACTCGATTTCTTGAACATTCAAATGAACAGTTTGTGTCACAACGGATGATAAAACTTACCGTTCAAAATGTATGTAAAAAATTGCAGTATTCTTCTATGTATCCTTTGAGATCGATTGTTGCTGTTCGTTTTCGTATTCAGCTAAACGCACTGAAAACAAAATATTGTAAAACTGTCAAGTGTATTTGCGGCGAACAGTTCAGACTGTTCCACTGTTTATTCTACTGCGAAATGCTACGTTCTTTTTTTACCGAAAATGTTTACTCAAGAAAAGTATTCTGAAAATCATTTCCAAAAAATTACATCAGATCAAACGTTGTTAGTTAAAATTTCAGAATCATTAGTTTCACAGTCCTGTTAATGCATTACTTTAACTTTATTCGGTTTGTGTTTTAGTGTTACAATTTCCCTTCACATTGTTGAACTTAATTGTAAGTGTTAAGTTCTCGTTCCATTTTTTTGTTCTCCCACCTACTAATGTCTTTTTCCTCTGTCTTCTCTCTGCCCCAATCCAACCCGTCCAACTATCCTTCTACATTATATTTTGTTCATTCATTTTGCATTCCCCCTCCCCACTCCCCCGTCTAATATCACTTATAGTGAAAAGACGTTAAATCAAAGAACGAACGAACACAGTCAGTTGAAATTATGAGTGGGGGTAGAAAGAACACAAAGCCTCTCAATAAACGTCCCTGAAAAATAATGTGTAAGTAAGGTATCACAATAAATGCCCCAATACACTTAGACTCTGATTTGTGCAGTTTGATTGGGTTGTTTGATTAGCGCATTTATATAATCAACATGTAGGCCTATCATTTTAGATTAACTTTGGTAAACATTAATCATTTTTCATTCCGTTCTACAGTTCTATACCAAAGGGAAAAGAATGCGCATTCTAACTACACGACAACTGTACTTTTATTAAAAAAAAATGTCATAATGAACGTGACTGTGTCCCCCCCCCCCCCCCACTCCACCCCATGGGGATGCCGGGGGCTCTTTCAGTAAAAATAGTAACCCCACCTTCTGGAAATTCTGTGCTAGAAATTTCCTCTTTTCTGTCCCTCTCTGTATTTCTGCCTTGTTCTTTTGCTTTCTGTCATTTTCTGCCTTACTGGTTCATTCACCTGTATGTGTTCGATAAAGTCTTACATACTTTTTCTTAGGATTGATGATTGAGTACATATATTAAATGCATTTTTAGCTGTAGGGAGGTGAGATATGCGGAAGCAATTTTAGGTAAATTATGCCTGTTTTTATATGTCTTGGCGTCCTTACGTATACTTTTGTTTGTATTCAGTGTGTTTTTTAAATCCCCTGTGCAACAAATTGGACGGAGTGGTCAACGCCGTGAACATGTCCTTAGATTGTATGCACAAATGCAATGATATGTGTATCTAATTTTTTTTTTTCCTGTTGAAGTTTTGTATGTTTCAAAGTGGTTATATCTCTTTGGCTCTACGCAGTCTGCTGGGTTTAAAAACAATAATTACAATAACGTGATTCAGTTTCGTGCAGAGTTAATTTTTGCAGAACAATTTGAATTTTGGCGGTTTGTGTTGGCCTGTCGTTGAATCAAAGTATCGTAATTGAATTATTTGCATCCCGTTATTTGTTTTTACGTCTATTCAAACAAGTGCTTGTAAACAAAGTTTTTCGAACATTGTTCACATACAAACTTCAGCAAAACACACATGAAAAATGCCTTTTACACAGAAAACTGCCTCCCTAACACCGAATGCTCCTCACGTGAAAAAAGTCTTCCTTCCCTATCTCACCAGTCTGTAACATTGCCATACCATACTGAATCTTATCCATTCCTTAATTATCTTGGTACACCAGTTGATACGGTCATGACAGGTGTCAACAGATTGTCTCAGCTATTTCTGTGTTGATCTTTACTCCATTTGGGTTTAAGTGTCGACAGATTCTCAGCTATTTCTGCGTGGATTTTTACATTGTCTCGGCTATTTCTGTGTGGATTTTTACATTGTCTCGGCTATTTCTGTGTGGATTTTTACATTGTCTCGGCTATTTCTGTGTGGATTTTTACATTGTCTCGGCTATTTCTGTGTGGATTTTTTACATTGTCTCGGCTATTTCTGTGTGGATTTTTACATTGTCTCGGCTATTTCTGTGTGGATTTTTACATTGTCTCGGCTATTTCTGTGTGGATTTTTACATTGTCTCGGCTATTTCTGTGTGGATTTTTACATTGTCTCGGCTATTTCTGTGTGGATTTTTACATTGTCTCGGCTATTTCTGTGTGGATTTTTACCCATTTGGTTTAAAGGTGTTGACAGATTGTCTCGGCTATTTCTGTGTGGATTTATACATCATTTGAGTTAATGATATCGACTGTTGAGGAGGGGCCAAGGCACTCGTTTGGAGGTCATGGTGCCAAGGTCAAGGTCGTACGAACCACACGGTGCCTGAAGTCAGCACTTTGTAAGAAGAAAGGTGTGTGA